>JANPWX010000050.1:607857-710660 GCA_024734555.1 Trochalopteron elliotii
GGGAATAAAAATGGTGTGAAAATGAAAAGAGCCTGATAACAAAAGACAGAAATGGGACAGAGGAGAAAGAGAAAAGAGAATAGAGAATAGAGAAAAGAGAAAAGAAAAAGAAATATCATGAAGACACACACACTGCTTTGCTATTGGCAGAAGTAATTTCCC
Source organism: Trochalopteron elliotii (assembly GCA_024734555.1). Taxonomy (NCBI): domain Eukaryota; kingdom Metazoa; phylum Chordata; class Aves; order Passeriformes; family Leiothrichidae; genus Trochalopteron; species Trochalopteron elliotii. The sequence continues at coordinate 608,020 of JANPWX010000050.1, forward strand.
TTGTAGAAAAGAGTGCAGGGAGAACAGCTAAAAGGAGAATTTAATTCTGATCTGCTGGAAATCCATCATTGACTCATGAGACCTGGCAATTCTTCCAGTCCACTTTAAGCCCTAAGTGAGTTGGAGCACTGATCAAAGCCTACAGGCCAGCTTAGCCTATAACCCCATCTATCTCCACATTATACCTGAATTTATTAAGCAATGAAACTGTGCTAAGCACGTTTCTATCAACATAGATTTCCTGCTGCTGACTGGAATGCACATATGCCATTTTTTTTTTTTTCTGTACCAAACTGCCCCATACCTGGAGTTGAGTTGGAATATATTTGTTTCACATGAAGCATTTATGTGAAGACCAGAGACCCACTGCAGAAACCCAGGGTTTTGAAATTTCTTTTTTTTAATTCCCTATTCAGAATAGACTGATTTAAACTAAATTTGTTAAATGTAACTACTGCCATTGCTGCATAGGCATATTAAACAAATGCATGGGTTGATCCACCCCCAAGAAACTATTTGTTTTCCTTGATGCAAAATCCTGGAGGATTTGGTCATCGTGTCTTATACACCGTTAAGGCTCACCAGGCAAAAGTAGTCTTTCTCCTTCACTTTTCTTTTGGGTGATTGAGTATGAAGTCCAGCTCACTGCACATCCTTATGTGAGATAGTTTAACACGGTACCTCGAGGCTCTGTGGTCCCAGAATGCAGTGCAGCTCACTGGCAGTAGTTCAGCTGAAGACTAAACATTTGGCTCAGTGACAGCAGAGCTGCCAAGAGTTGGCAACAAGAGACTCACAGGGAAGCAGCAGGCTGCTAAACCCTTTCACATTTTTAATTAGATCCACACACCCATGTCTTTGAGCTATCATAAATATACAGATGACATAGAGAGCATTATTTGGGGTAAGGGAAAACAAAAAGGAAGAAAAGAAAACTGTACTGTGGTATCTCTTACCTTATTAAAATAATTTACCTACAGCTAGTCTTTGGAACTAAGGGGGGAAAGAAAGGGGTTGTGACATTTAACTCAGATAAAAGTCTCTCCCTGCCTACAGTTGAATTCACCCTGCAAACTGAAGATGCAGGGTCCTGAGATGACTGACACATCGGCTTAGCTGCAATAGCATCACCAGAAGAGGGCATTATTGGCAGCAACTCCAGTGTGTAATTTCCCAGAAGAGCTATACATTCAAGATCTAAATATTCTTAAGTGTGTATCTTACTATGATGTTGTTGCTAAAATTATTTGTTTGGGGTTTTTTTTGTCATTTTCACTGTTGTTACTACTTTCTAAAAACATCTTGATATACTAAAAACTCTTTGGTTTATTTTTTCTTATTAATTTCTGTGCAGAGATATTTTCCAAGTTCAGTTCTTCTTAAACTTTCTTTCTTCCTGACTTTCTTGTTAAACTCCTTCCTTCAAAATAATGTTGATATTTGATTGGCTGTTTAATTTAATTCCTTTATTTTTTATTAGTGATTACACTGAACAATTCCCCTGCCAGTCATCACTTTCTTTTATCTGACGCTACTGAGATCAACACTAATAAAGACATGCATCAGATACATTTTATACTGGCAATTGACATCATCATATAGGACAGTCCAATGTATGGGGTTAAAAGATCTCTTCTTATGTCCAAGGACTGTGACACTCAAAGTATTGTCTCTTGTCTCTTTTGTTGTAAAGCCTTAACATTTTATTCAAAATAAAAACTGTAGCTGTATCATCAACCTCCAGTGTAAAAACATGCACAAACGATCTTTGCCACTGGCCTGGAAGGGCTAGGACTTTCTTCTTGTATTTTTCCTAATTAAAAAAAAAAACCAAAAAAACCAAAAATCTAATAATGAAACAAAATACTTGAAATGCTGTAGGGGGAAAATAGAATCACATGTTGTCCCGCCTGGAAGCACAAATTTTATAAATAGACACTATAGCAAACATCAAAGAAATTTCTGTGCAAAGAAACCAATAGATCATGTATATTTTACATTGCCCATTTATTCCAAACTGTGTTAACCACACATTGCCAGTTAACTCTGAATGTGCAAACCACAAATAAGTCTCTTCATCCTGGATATCTGGAAAATTGTTCGTGTCATCCTCACTGTTTTCTCCTGTGTAAATTAAACTTAGCCATGTCTTATTTCCCTTGATTTTTCTCCTGTGTACTGCACCACAAAGTGAGAGGCACAGAGTGACCCAATACTTTTGTCTCCTTGTGTGCCTAGGGCAGGTCCTTGGTAAACATTTCAGCTGACAAGATCTGTGACCATTACCAGTAAATCTGCTCTGACTTTGTGTCCCCAGAAGCTTTATTTCTCCCTCAGTACGGACTCCTCTGCACCAAAGAGCTGAATGTATAGGAAGCACCTCTCTAAAATGGACTGGGCCACTACAAACCTTCATACCATAATGTTGTGAAGTAAGACATGTCAAGGCTGTTAAATCATTGTGTGGGGCATCTTTTTAACATTTGTGAAATGATTAGCAAAATAAGACTTCTCTCTTGCTTTAGGCTACCAGCATCCAAGTGAATAAAAATAATAATAAAAAAATAAATACAGATAAACACAATTAACCCTCTTAACAGTTTACTGCTGCTAGTAATGAGGTACTAGTCTTAGGGGCAGATTCTAAAAGAACTACTTATGTGAAGTGAAAAAGAAATTTAAAAAAGAAAAAAAATGCAAAAAGATGATTAAAGAATCAGCCTAGAATATTAACCCCAGATTTTCACCAAACTTCCGCATGACAGAAGCTCAAGAACATTTCACAGGTACAGACACAGAAAAAACATCTGCTAACAATAGTACTAATAATACTGTTTCTCATTATCAGCTACATTATAAAACAGATTTCTTTGATAACAAAACCATATTGTTAATATCTTCTATGTGAGTTGTATCAGTATTAAATAACCAAGTTTCAATGTAATTAATACAAGTGATCTTGTATCTCAGTTACATGTATCATATCTGGAAGAAGGCATTTTAACAGAGATGTATTCTTTAATGAAGTCTGGGCTTTAGTTTATCAGACACTCAAAAGAAGGAGTGGTGCCTCTTTTCTTCCCTCTCACTCTCTTTCTTCTTTATTTTCCTCTGGAAGGTATCTATCTTGATACTAACCAGCCCCAAGCATGTTTACTATAACTGTCCAACAGAGGTAAATACCTGTGCTGATTCATTAAAATTCTTGCTCAGATCTGATCAAAACCTGGATGTCAAATCTGCGGTCTGCCCATGCAAGCTTCCCCACGCCAGCCTTTTTCAGACCTGCCAAGTTACCAGGCCTCTGGCTATTAGCAATTTTATTCAGAGGTTTCAGCAGAAAAATGGACAAGTGAGAAGCAAGAACGGAAAATCCTGTTTAAATCATCTACTCTATTTCCACATCATTGCTGGAAACTTTGCTAAATTTACAGACTTTGCTGTCATCAGTGCTAAAAGAGGTTTCTGTGTACAGCTTTTGCTGCATCAGATCTATGCAGCAAGCTGTTAAAAAAGATGGGGTAGATGGGTGTGATTTTGACCTTTCCAGAATGAGTTGTGCTCTCTGGATATAGAAAGACTTAAACCAGAGTTTGTGCACACTGGTGTGAGTATTTCCATCAACTCCACTGAGGCTTGGGGCAGCCCTGAGGGGAAGAGAAACAAGAATGATGGCTTGTGCTTGTCCCCATCAACGACCTCCCATACTTACATATCCAGAGTGAAGTAAGACTGTATAGACCTGGCCTTGGACTGTTCTTTTGTGGGCAGATGGGAGAGAGGTTACTCTGCTGACGTTTTGAACTGTCTATGCACAGGATATTCCCCAAAACTGAAACTGGATAATGTAGCACAATGGTGCCTCTCAACACCTTTCCCTGCAGAGATCATTTGATTAAGCATGACATGTAAAACCTAAAGCATAGGGCATTTGTTGCAGAGCTGGGTGTACCTATGACACTAGGAGAATTGGCAGAGTGCATGTCAGGATGTAAGACATGGTCAGAAATCTGCAAGAGAAATGTAGAAATGTTCCTTTCAGTGTTTCTGTGTTCCCCCTTTCTGGCACTGAAAATGAAAGATAGGAGAAAACAAAGCAAAAAAAATATTTGTGCCACTGTAAATCAGGTTCAGAGATCCTCTCCTTTGGCTCAGCCACCAATCAGCCTTTCTTGGACTTCTTTACTTACAGAAATGGCTGAAGGACACTTTGGGCACATCCTCTTTTTAGTCCAGCCCTCCCTCCTTACATCTCAGTCTGGAAGCAACTTATATGCCAGTCCCTGTGATGGCACTGCTCAGAAGGGAGCATAGCACAGAGAACATGCCTGGGAGACCATTACCAGACACTGCTTGGTCCAGCTGCATAGGAGAGGTCAGATTTGTGATCTGACAAACTGTGCAATTGCAAGTGTAGCTCTTACCTGCCCCCAAAATTTTCATTATGGGGCTCATGCACTGCAATACCATGCTAAATTGGTTGGAAAGATTCTTTTTGGCTCTGAAAAACACATTTCAATCATGTTGATTTCCCTTTGCTGCTCCACCTAAAAAGGCATGTCCAGGAAGTATTTATTTTCAAGTAAAGAGGCAGCTTTCATAGTCTCTTTCATCTTTTAATGAGACACAAAAAATATACTACTTTAAATCAACAGCACTGAATCCAATTAAAATGTATGAAAAATGATATCTAGTTTACTGTCAGACTTTGCAGATGTCTTGCATCTTACAGACAAAAAAAAATCCTATACACTTGCTTGTCAAAGAAAAATAATTTAAATATTAACTTTTTCCTGGTTTGTTATTTAAAAGAATCATGTTTTTTAATTGTTAGCATTTATTCATATCGTTCTCATTTCTGTCAGTAAAATAGTTCTAAACAACCTTATTTTAGCAAACAAATTTATTACAGTTATAAATAAAGTGATTATTTCAGCAGCTGTAAAATGTTCCAATATACACTCTAACTACTCCTCCAGTAAAAGTTCTAAACACATAATTTTGTGCATTCCATGCTATGAACAGTAGTAGTCCAGGATTAGGAAAGCTACTGTTCCTCAAACCAGCTTTAATGAACCCAAAACTACACTTAGTCCCACAAAAGTCACACTAATATACCTCCATTCAGCACTACCTTAACTAGTCCTATAGCAAGAAATTCTTAAACAAATAAAATGCACACCAGAAGTTTGCTTCTTGATGCAGCAAGTACCCCCCTGACTCATCCTTCCATAAAAAAATCCTGTCATCCCTAACACATTAAAAATCAGGGAAAAAAAAAATCAGGGACTTTCCTGTAATAAGCATATAATTTTGAATCTAGATGGTGTTTTGTTGTTTGTTTTTTTGTGGTTTTTTTTCCAGTCAGAAGTACTGCAAAGGCTTTATTTAGTCTACCTTTTTTTCAGCATAACAAGGAATATCTGATTTCAGACCTCCCCTCTATTCTACTCTGAGAATAGCATCGGTTCACTGAAGGCTGAGAGAAAAAAATTGCAAGTGCTGCTGCAGTCATTGTGAATTTTGTCTCTGACTTCAGAGAGGCCAAGATTTCTCTCTCAATAGTCCCTTGTTTATAGATCACAATATCACCTTAGGCCTTTTGGCCATAAGATTGCACTGGAAACTTTTATTTAGGTTTCTGCCCTTTCTTCTCCCCTAGTCCTGCTTCATGCTCTTCTTTTAATGTGAGTTTAGAAGAGTGGAGGAGCAGAGTCAGTCACTAAGGACAGGGCTTGGAGGTTCAGAGAAAGGAGCATTACCCTTTACCACAAACACATTTATGGTCATTAAATTTAGGGGAGTTCAAGAAAGTCTGTCAGGAGAAGCTCAGTTCAGCCTTCCTCATACTTTTCTCTACTAGAAAAAAATTTTAAGATCCCTCAGCTGTCAGTTCCAGATATCCTATAAAACTGAAGCTGAGCACATGCCTGTGCTACCATCCAGACACCACTGACTGATGCCTGTAACTCATTGCCAAAACATAGGAGCAGGAGCGTGCAAACAAATCATTGCAGCAACTATGCATTTAAAATTTAGCCTGTTTTCCACTAACAAGCAGGAATAACATACCATCCCACTTCCATCCAGGAGCTAGTAATACTGCCAGCTAAACTTCCTAAGAATTCTTTTCAGCCATGAACCACAGAATGCTGGAATCAATAGAAACTTTTCTTAATCCAAACACTGTTTCGCAAGGGACAACTTCTCCCACCCACACCCAGAACAAGGATCCTTCATTTATGAAATGCCCATAACTAGCAAAGATGTTTTCATTCCTACTTTCCCTGGCAAAGTCCCAGGTGCAAGCAGCAACAAGCACAGGAAGCCTGATACATAATCTGCCAAGCCTGACTCCAGCATTCTTTGCTCCTCACATGACAGATCAGATACTTGGTCAAAACATCTCTGACAATGCTGTCGTCTCTCCAATATCAAGGTAGTCTGATTTTTTAGGGAAAACCTTGATCTATTTGTTACTGCCTCTTCTATTTGCCCTGCATAGCCTCTAGACATTTACTATATTAATCACATCTCTTGCCTTCATTTCTATGCAACATTGTCATCTTTAAATACAGAAAACTTGGCATTGACAGTCACTTTCTCAGAACAAAGCATGATTTTTTTTTTTTTTTTTACTATTAAAATTAATCATTCTGTGTCCAGTTTTCTTAGAAATTATGCCCTGGATAGATCTAAGGCAAGAAATTTTAAGAAGCCTCCAGTGAGCCATAATTTCAGTGATTCTGAAATTATTAAACCTGAAGTGAAAACAGGTTTGTACATTTTGAGTGTGTCAGTATGGACATTTTGCCTAGTTCAAACTGTCCTATTTACCTGTATCATCATCTAAAGAAACCGATGCAGTTACATATTCTCATTTGAATTTGAAAATACCATGCATGATGTTCTGTTTTCCACCCTTCTGTTCTCATATCCTGCCTCATCTCCAAAGTCCAGGTATGACCCTTCTGATACACAGTTCATTAACTTGGTCAAGAGAAAAACCTGGACTTTAGTTCCAACATTTTATTGTCCTTTTTGGTGTCCTTAGGAAATCACTTTACCTCTGCCCCTCTGCTTCCAGTTTTACTTCTTACTTGCAAACACAGACAAGATCATAACTTTCACTCTGTGTTTGCCCAATGCATCCAAATGGGGTGTTGGTGGAGAAAATAAAACAGCTGTTATATAGTCTCAATAAATTATTATAACACCCCTAATCCATGCAGTGCCATTAATGCTGTGGGAATATTAAGTAAATCAGTGCTTCATTTGTATCAGTGTTCTAATGAGGAGGGAGCATTTTAATCTTTCTCCTCTAGTTTGCATACATGAAACATAAAAAATTTAAAAAGCCTAGATATACTGCCATTGCAGTGTGGAAAATTCAGTCAGGAATTTCATTACGTTCTTTTCTAGGGAAAGGAAGCCACTGGTAGCATATATCACGAAGAAACACCAAACTACCCAGCAAAGCTTCTCACTCTCTTCTCTTTCCCAAGGGTCAATGGTTGCTTTACAGGCCATTTCAGCATCTGTTTGTGCTGAAAAAGGTGTGTGTAGTTGTGACCTGGATGAACAACGGTGGCAATGCTTTAACCTCAAATGAGATGCAGCACTGAAGTGTCTGACATGAGGCAGATGCCATAATGCTGATGCCATCACTGCTGCTGTGGGGGGTAAAAGGGCTGCTCTGTTCATTATTTAAAAAATTCATTAACAATCAAGGCACAGAGCAACAGGTGAACACCTTGCATGGTCACTTCCATGTTGAATTCTTATAAGCAAATCTGGACAATCTGGTGGCTTTCAGCACTGCACAGCCAAGTTGCTTGAATGTGCCGATTTCTGGCATGACTTCAGTATTACTGCCTGATGACAGAGGGGTGCTGCTGAGACAAGCATGACTGGAAAGTGAGGGGTAATGAAGATGCTCTGCTTTACAGGATCCTTTCAGCAGCTGTACCAGTTTCATGGGAAGTTCTGCTTCTCCCAGGACAAAAGCTATTGCATTGGCTAATAGGAGGAGTATTACATGATGATGGATGTGTGAAAATGACACGCCAAAACAAAACAGCACACCCCGTTTCTTCCTTAGGGAAGAGAGTGGAAGAACAAACCACATGCGACAGTGTCAGTCATGTTGCTTAATGGACTGCTCTGGGACTTTCAGATTCTACAGTGATGTGGACAACATAAGAACCTGTTTGGGGCTGTACTGAATAGCAGTAAAATGGTGAGAACTTGAAGGCCATGCTCCAGATTTTTAGAAGACAGCCTGAAAAAGCACTATGTGAGCTTTTTGGCATGGTGATTTTTTACCTGCATGCTGGCCTAAGAGCATCTCAGAGGTGTCCTCTATATGGTCTCCGTACAAATCTGTGAAAAATGAAGGGATTTATGAGGAATTAGCCTTGAATTATTTCAAATTGGAAGTAGAAAAAGAGTACAATTCTTGTCAGTGTTCCATTTCTATATTTTCTAAATGAAAAACTAAATGTTGTGTTTATTGATAATTTTCTCTTTTGGGATCTTAATAATTTTAATATTAGAAAAATAGAATTTAAGGGTTAAAATCACAAAAAAATCTGGAATTGTAGAAGAAAAACTGATGATTAACATGCATGCTTTTCTCCATGAAAATTATTTGAGAATGGTTTTTATATTTCTGTTCTTGTTCCTTATCTAATTTTTTCTTGATGAGAAAAATTATTTCTCATCCTATCTGTCTCCAGACTCTCCCCTCTCATGTCCCTGCAATATGATGTTCAAGGCCCCCATAAAGATGACTACCTGGATTCTAAGATGTTTTAGATGTTTTCTAAAGCAGAGCAGTCCTCTGCCACCTTATTTTGATTTGTTAGAGCAGTGTGCTGCGTTTGAAATTAGCCTGAACACCTAATAATTTGTTAGTTCAGTGTATGGACAGTAGATCACAGAATAAAAAGACTATATACAGCCATGTTCCAGATCTTTCACAAACACAAGAAGAGTTACCTAAAATTCACCTCTGCTTTTAATAATGAAACTGTGTATACGAGTATACACTGGATTTTTACAGTGATGTTTAAAATTTGGGTAAATGTTAGCATGAAACAAAAAACATATGCAATATCTAACATAAAACCCTGAACGTTTCTCAAGTAGGAAAATCTCAAAGTAAAACTCAACTAGGGTTCAATTCATATGTAAAGCCAATGTCAAATTGTTTTATAACAATTTCATATTATTCTTTTGTCTTGCTCTTCTACTCCTCCAACTCAAATGGTAATGAGAAATAAGGGGCAAGAATGCAAACTGCCAATGGTAAACAAATACAGTAAATAACAGAATACATACACCCAGTTGCCTATATTTTTTAAAGTCTCTTGAATAAGTGTTTTCAAAGGAAACAGTAAGTTAGAGTTCTTTTAGAATAACATAACATTTGAGTTTCTGGGCACAAAAGGGAGAAGAAAGTGAAGGAAAATCTGGATATTTATTATTATAAATCTCGATATATATTGATGCTGCAAAGCATTAACCAAATTTCTTCCAATAAAAATTACTGAAAGAAAAATATGTAAAGAAACCAAGCTTGGAGATGCAACTTGAAATTGTAAAAGCCATATCTCAAAACACACATTATCTATTTAAAATACACTGATGTTATCCACCACCTCGATGGTATTTGTAAACGCTTTTTCTCTTTTCATCTGTCATTTTATTTTAGACTCATGGCTTTTCCCAGTCTTCTATCCTTCACTAAGAGAAAATAAAAATTAAAAAACTTCCCTACCTTAGAAATCTGCAAATGCTTATTCAACCACCCAGCCTTATATGAACCTTTCTGCAATTTACTGGAAGAATAAAGAGCCAGGCAATCTTTAAAACATCTTAATTGTTCTCTGAGTGTAATAGAACCCTCAGGAGACATGACCCTAAATTGGCTGTAAATCATATTTGATTCCATGGACTGTGCTCTTTCTCCCTGTCTATGGTACATATATGACATGAAAGTAGATTATTAAATCACACACATGCTTATTTTTCAAACAGATCTTATGGCTCCCTTCCTTTTTTTTTTTCCTGTCTTTTCTTTTCCCAGAGAAAGGCAGGAAGTGGATATGAAAATAGCAGGGGAACAAATGGTTTTTTGAAAATTAAAAGGGGGTGAGAAAACAGTAATTAATCTGCCATAGCTCTTACAATTTTTTTTTCTAGGAAGGCCTAGTCAATCAATCTTCTTCCAATCTGTCTACCATTGTCCTTTTACCACCAGTATATCATCCATTCGCCCACAAACTCATTTGCCAGTTGTCTCCCTTCCTTTCCTGAATTAAAACTCTGCCAACCTGAAATGGTTCAAAATCTCCCTCCAAGTTATGCCAAACAGCTTCTCAGAAACCTCAGGCACACACCTATCCTCTAGGCTGAGAACAACTTCTCTCCTCAGTTAACCTTGCAGGAGCTCAGCACCACACCCTTGGCTCTGGGCCAGCGCAGGAACCACCTTCTCTGTCTCCAACCAAAGCACACCAACACACTGTCCTCTAATACAGATAACCAACCCTCAGAATCCCCCTTGTTAATGAGGCAGTGCTTTCTGAATTTAGGAGAATTCATCTGCTGTCAGTCCATGATCTTCTTTGCAGTTAGCATTGAAAATAGAATAGTAAAAGTAACAGGAAGAAAGGACTGAAGATCCTAGTCTTTGCCCCTGTAGGGAGCAAAGAAAGCTACCTTACCAAAGCTTGTGTCTCTTCTGCCTCATGTTTGTAGCTATAAGGTAAAGGGTTTTCTTGCCAGCAGGTTAATCTTTAAAGGGATGAATAAGCTCCAAACTCGAAAACATTGGCCTGTTATGAAAATATAATAGCAAGGTAATGACTGTGATTTTGTTTAGCAAATCTACAGTAATCATCTGACCCTCTTCTACTCTGCACACATTGCACATACTCTGTCCACAACAGTAGTTTAAATGGGATTGTGAGGCAGAAATCAACCAGATCCAGAATAATCAACCAGTTCCAGTCAAAAAAATTGTGTTTCTAAAGCTGTATGCAATTAAAAAACCATGGGGCTAAATTCATGTGCATTATTGTGTGTAGAAACATTTTCTAGGAAACTGAGTTGGAATTATATGGTGAAAATCTCAGGCACCAATTGCAATACAGGAGATCATATTTAAATGTAAGAAGCAGTATTTCTACCTTTAGGGTGATCCAACACTGGAACCAGTTACCCAGAGGTGTGGTGTAGTCTCCATCCTTGGAGATATTCAAGCCCCCAAACAGACATGGTTCTGGGAAACTTGTTCTAGTTGATGCTGCCCTGAGATGAAGTTTGGTCTGTATGGTCTCTAAAGATCCTTGCCAACCTCAGCCACTGTTATTTTTGTTTCTGTGGATGACCTTTGTGCTCTAGTACTTTCTCAAGGGTGAATGCATCTGCCATGAGGTCAGACCATAGGACTCTGTGTATATAGTCTCTCTCCCACTGTTACTATGGTGGTCAGAAGCAACCACTGTAAGACAAGAGAAACAAGGTGCTTCTTTAAAGATCTTTGATGTTGTATGCTGAAAGGGCAGATGGAGGTTGAAGGAGACAGGGAAATGTAAATGTGCACATGAACTGCAATGGTGCAGAGTACTGTTGGTTCTTGTGCATTACCAGCTCATGCCTGGTTTTGAGATCTACACCACAGTGTGGAAGAAAGCTGTGATTCCACCTGTTTGGTGCTCAGCTGAAGCAGCAAGGCACTGCAAAGCGTTGGGTGGGTAACAACATCCTGAGTTTGACCATCTCCTAAGGTGCCTCTCTCTCTCTGCAACTCCAAAGGGAATTTAAGGTAAACTAATTCAGTCCCTAAGACAACTGCCTTACTGAAAAGCTAAAGGCACTCATGTAACGAGGACTGGTAGGTGGCACAAATACTCCTAAGGTTGCCTTAAGGTGCTCAACTTACTGGTGCCACACCACACCAGTTCAAGGCTCACTTTAATTCTGCAAGTCTGGCCTCCCATTTTAGGAGAACAGTGTTACCATTACAGACTGACAAACTAGTTGGGCTATATAACATTAAAAATTTTTTCTGCAAGGAAAGAGGAAGGGTGGGAGATGCAAAATAGGTACTGAAAAAGCATAAAGCACCCACCAGGGTTCCCTTAGCAAAGATTAAATGCCAGAAATTTAGTCAACATTAGGAACAACTATGGAGCAGTATGTCTTCAGTTCCCTTGAGAGCTCAGTTTAACCTGTTACCACTTTAATATTAGAATTAGATGAAGAAAATCAAGAAACCAACTCAGATTTGACCTCGGGGTATTCTGCTCAAGTCGTCCAGCATAGCCCAAAGGAACATAAACTAATGAAAATTATTAACCTACTAGCTGTTGTCTTAACATATGCCAAGTACAAAACAAACATCCTGCAGTTTCAAGGCGGTTTATTTTGGTCCTAGGAAGCATGTTATGTACCTCATTTCCCAGGAAGACAATGCAATTCTATGACATGAGGTTACAGTACAGATGGAGTACTGGTTGATTGCATAATGGTCTGGTGTTGGAGAATTCAAACATGAGCTGTCTCTATAGATTGGAAATGCCTGTCTTGCACCATTTCCAGGTTTGTTGTCACTCATAATATTTGAGGGAATGCTTCATGAACCAATAATGCATCTGTGTTGAAAATGTTCCACAGGAGCTGTCAACCATCCTATTAGCACACTCACTGACACTGGCCACAGTTTTAAAATAAAAAATAGTCATATTGAAGGATATACTTGGCATTTTTCAATATTAAAATAATAAATAAGTGATGGCATGTTTTCTGTTAAAAATTTAAAATGCAACTGTGTCTACCTGAACTCACCTCATAGACACATATTAATTCATTTAAATACAACATCTGAAAATATGGGTAACGTGCAGCTCTTAGTGAATTACAACATTCTGTATTTTCAGTTGCTAATGACCATCAAAAGCACTATAAATACATACTTAATATAAAATGCAAAAACAGGTGGATTTTTTCCTACTAAATTTAAGCTTGTTTTTTCCTTGTCAATTATTCTTCAGAATACGGAGTTCTGTGGTGTCCAAGACACACTATTCTGCTTCTAATCAAGGAAAATATATATAAATGCAGCCATTTTAAGGAATGCAACATGATGATTTTTCAGAGTCTGCACTGTAATCTATGTGCCTTTCTTGGTGCTGTGTTATCTCAAGAATTATCTAAAAATACTATCATTTAACTGTCTTTACTACTAAGTCACTGGGAACAGAACAGACTTCCAGTTTTAGGATGAAGCTTGTGTGACCAATATCTGAGGAAAAGATGGGAACAAGTGGTCTTTGTTTCTGACCTGACCAGTCCTACCCTTATTCCTCACCCACTACTCCAAAGATGCCATTCTCTCATGGAGAGTCATGCCCAGTGTAGGAAAAGCTTCATTTGACAAGGTCACGTTCAGCAAGTTAAAAGCTTTGAGGAAACAGACTGAAGCTAGGTGGGAAATCATTTTTCATTCCTGAATATTCTTATTATATTACTAATTACTATCTAAACAAAAATTAGTAATGTGATGCCATTGCAAAGTGATAATTTTATGGGGTGTCTACCCCGTGTAAGTCACAGGAGGTAATTCTTTGATTACATTTCTCAAGCTTTGAGGGTACACTGAAGTATGTAGGGTTCTGGAATTCACAGGCAGACTGAAGAGATTTTTGTCCATGAAGAATACTGGAAGGAAACAAGTTCGTTTGTGTAAGAGCAGGCAGAAGGGGAACATAACACATTTGTTCTATTCCTTAACTAAGTTTACCTTTTTTTCCTAGTTTAAATCAATCACAGGGCATTGTGATTTATAGAGTTTATTCCACCTAAAGCATCTGGAAACTCTAGCTGCCAGACTGTCCTTTTCCTGGGTGTCAGCAGCAGCAGTGGCAGCAGCATCCTTGCTGATGATTTGACCAGAGATTCGAAAGAAGAAGAAGCCCCTTTTGCAGCAGTGGAAATAGGGCTTGAATATTAGGATAAACCCCCCAAATGCAGCAAACTTCAATCAGATGGTGTGCAGAAATAGATCATGTGGTCATGATTAACAAACTTTCTTCCTGGGAGCCTTTCAGACTACATCACAATTAGGGACAGCATGGGCCCAGCTGACTATGCATCAGCTATGATCTTGGGCAGAGCAATCTCTTGTGACTCACAATTGATGCAGCTCTGGATTTCAGTGGTGATTTTACAACTTTGCCTCCAGATGAATACTGAAAATGATAATTATTTTTTGCTAAAAAAAAAAATCTGGGAAAAAAAAGGAATTTATTCTAAATGCTTTCTTTTAGAAATAAAAAAAAATATTTAGTTAATCTTGATGTAGAATAATTCTGTAAATATTACTATTTTTCTAAGCACACATTCAGGGAAGCTACAATTTCTCTCTTAGAAAATATGGAACATCATTAATTTAAAATTCTTTTTCTAGAATATTTTCAAGTCAAACTGTTTATTAAAATTGCTTCTTTCCCAAAAGCAATATGCTCTTGCCTAAAGTATGTAATTAGAAAGTTAACAGTCAGTGCCAATCATCACAAAATATAGAATTTCAATGGAATCAATGACAAGGCAGTTTTTTCTTCTAGTATTCATAGACCTACTCCTGTGTACAGCACACATGGAGAGGTCCTGAGTTCATGGATTACTAAGGCCTCCAAGAATTTAAAGTAAAACATTCAACCTGACTGGAGTATTGTGATTTTGGCAAGTATCTACTTTTTCCAGTGGTATTGCTAGCATCTAGCCTAGATTGAGCTTGAGCTAAATCTGTTAATGAATACTGGTCTCATTCAGGACCTGCAACAGTCAAGAGATAATGATGCTATTATAGGTATTAAGCATTTTTACATACACCAAATACTCCTCTGACTGTAGCAGATATTCAAATGTATCCTTTAAAAAAATACCTTTTCTCCCAGTGCTCTCAAACTATGATGTAAACTAAAGATGTCATACCACTGAGATGAGACTCCTTTTTCAGCTTTGGAGAACTTATGAAATGTTTCATGAAATGTTATTTCCATCTTTAACAGAGGGGTTGTTGTAAGACCTTCTCTTTATTTCAACATTTAAGAATTGATATGATCCCACTGGCATTTAAAGGAGCAGTTATGACCTATTCCCAGCTCACTAAACACTCCATTGAGAATTCCAAATAGTTACAGATGACCCACAGCTCCCCTCAGTCCCCACCTTCCTTCATCCTGAGCAATGGTGGAAATTGAGACTCCTGTGACACCAGCCTTTTCCAATGCCTCTTTATATTAAGACAGGTCAGACGGGGTCACTGGTCTTTGATCTACTGTATTTCTTCATTCTTATTTTAAACTACCCAACCTTTCCCACATTGCCATAACTCATGACAATGAAAGCAGCAGTTGTCTGCTCCACTTTCTAACTAATAACTTTTGTTCAGAGTGGGAGAGAAAAACAGCTTAATTTCATATGCAGGATTTTCTATTGGAGAACCTAGCACTAATTGCTTTATGTTGTGCTCTCATATCACCTCTTACTCTAGGAATACCTACAGACCACCTCTGTTTTCCTTCTGCCTGTTTCTACCCCTCTTCATTTCTGTGCAAGAGCAAGAAGCAGAACTTTACTACCTTTCTGATTATTAGCAGCCCTGGGTTCATACTGATTAGTCCCAGTGGCACAGGGTTAATGAGTTAAGTGTGCTTATTCAATTAAGCCACCTCTTTGTTTTAGCTCACATAAATTTTAACCTGATCGCTTCAAAATTACCTTTGGCACTATTCAGTAATAGAATAAATTGAATAAATTGAATCAAAAGAAAAATGAAAGCCTTCTTAGTTCTTAAGTATGTGTGTACTTGATTTGCCCTCAGTAAAAATAAATTGATAGAAAGCTTAGTAGAGGCATTCTGATTCTGAGTTGATCTACAGTCTACATCATGGAACACAGGAAAACTGGAATTGTTTTGGGTTCTGGCCTAATGTTTGGAAGAATTTGGCAGGCTTACAAATTTTAGGTTGTTCTCAGTCAGAGTTACTCAGTTATCTATTTTCCTCAAAATGCCCTTGGACTATACCTTACTTAGAGTAACTACTACAGTGCACTAGCCTGAACAGAGGATGAATGAGCCATTTCACTGGAACGCCTTTTTCTAACATAGCTGCAGAAAATAGCAATTTACTTTCCTCAAAGTTGCATTTTTGGGACTGTAAATTAGTAGTGAATGTCACACTGCAGTGTGGAGGACCAACTGATGGCTACAGTTAAGGCACAGCAGAGTTCAAGGGTTTTTTTCATCTGTAAATAAGATGTTGAAAGAAAAGCCACTGGATCCCAGTCCATAGTTTCCTGCAGTGATTCTTTGGCATACTAAAGAGCTATTTGATTTCAAATGCTGATTATCATTGAGAAGCATCACATTTGAACCTCTCTGATTAAATGGAGGACTTTCATAATGGCATTACTAATTACATTTGTATACACACTGACTGCCCTTAAAAATACCCTCTTAAGGTAAGATTCACCTCATCTAACATTAATCATTTAAAAATTAGGCAGCTAGTCTAGGCCAATTATCTCAGCTGCCTCTGCTTTCAGTGAAGAGAGACAGACACCTCCAGAGTATGATTCATCCCACGAATTTTAGAAGGGGATGAATCTCTTGGTAGTTTGTTCCATTTACACTATGATGTCACCAAATAAAATTAGATTAAATTACTTCTGTCCTGACTACAAATGAGAAGCTGGATAAATTTTTTTAAAAAATCAAACAAAAACTAAAAAACACAGAAACCCACCAAATGAGTCAACAAAATCTTTCCAGTAATGCCATATGAAATGGGGTGTTATGAAAATTAATGCAATGCCATTCATCCATTGTGGTTTCTTCACATAACAAGGATATTGTCCTTAAAAGTGGTGACATTTTGATTATATTCAGTGGTGTACAGAATGCCCTGACCTGAACAAAATGAAGTTTTGTTACTATGCAACTTTTGGCAGGCGAGCAATTTCAATCTCCCTGCATCCGGATGATTTGAATACATTCTCTTGGGGATGATTGCTACCAAGATTTCTATTGGACTGCAGTGATTACACTTTTGAAAATATCTGACATATTTTGATGTTTCCTCTAACATTTGTAGCTAAATTTCCAACTGGAGTATACTCATTTTTGTTAGTAACTTTAAAAACCTTGCTGTTTGGTGACTTGCTGCTACTGGTAATGTCACATAGAGAGACATTTACCTGATTCAGTCTCTATACTGCACATAACCAGCCTTTCTTCTGGACTGTGTTCTTCTTAATCATATGCCTTTAAATCAACTTGTAACTTCCCTTGGGGAACAGTCATAAAAAAAATTTCACAAGTAAGTTCTTTCAAGGAGCAAAAGAGAACATGTGTGTCCTGTAAAAATGTAAAATAAAGATATAAATTAAATCACATTAGGGTTCAGCACAGAATAAATTCAAATTAAAATACTCGTAGAGATCAATTACTTATTTGGTAGTTTAATATGGTCTAGAATCCAGAACTGATTGCTGAACTATCTCCTAGAAATGTGATCTTCAAACTTCATCTTATTCACACAGAGACCTTGGCAGCACAAACAGGCAGTACATCATTCCAGCTGTATCTCTGCTGCATTGGCCTCTGGTTCTGAATTACAGCATCTATCACATTCTGGCTTTTGCTTGCCAAGCTTTTAAAGGTGTGCTCTTGCTCACTGTACCTCATGAACAGCTTTCCCTTCCATCATTGGGCCTGCTTTTGAAGTTTACTGATATCGACTTATAAAATATTCTTTCTCTGCATGCCTGCCCCTCTGACTACTGTGTAACTGAGACATGCATGCATATCGCAAGTGTCAAGTCCCAGTTTGAAAGTGCTTTGTCTTGCTCATGCAGACTGTGAAAACTTCTCCCCATAAATATCTGAACCTCATATGATTTTAAATCTAGACACAATATACATCCTTTGGTTAAGATCTATTTATAATTAATAGGGTGACACGGACTTGCAGATTCTTCACTGGAAAAACTATAGACATAAACTCTATGTGTATATGTGTACATATATATCTGGAGACATGCTCTATTCCTCTTTTCATTTTTAATATCATCATATATCATATTTGTTTTTAAATGATGTTTTGTTCTGAATTTTTATTTTATACTAAATAGAGGAATTTTGCATTTTGACAGGAACTGGCCTCAAAGTCACATTCTCACTCTTTAGCAACCTGGTCATGGAGATAACACTGCAGCTTTCAGTATCCTGTTGCTTTCAGTACCCTGTCCCTGAATAATTTTTTTTGCATATTATGTTGTTGTGGTTTAACCCCAGACAGCAGCCAGGCCCCAGGCAGCCTCTTGCTCAGTGCCCCACCAGTGGGACTGGGGCGACAATCAGAAGGGTAAAAGGTAGAAAATTCATGGGGTGAGATTAAGACAGTTAATAAGGAAAGCAAAAGCCACACACACACAAGCAAAACAAAATAAGGCATTAATTCACTGCTTCCCATGGGCAGGCAGTTGTTCAGCCACCTCCAGGAAGCAGGACCCCATTACATGTAATAGTTGACTGGGAAGACAAACACCATCACTCCCAATGTCCCCCTGCTTTCTCTCTACATACTGAGCATGATGCCATATTGTCTGGAATATCCCTTTGGTCAGTTTGGGTCACCTGACCCAGCTGAGTCTCCTCCCAGACTCCCATGCACTCCGAGTCTCCTTTACAGTGTGGCAGTAAGGGAAAGTAAAAGCCTTGGCTCTGTGAAAACACTGCTCAGCAATAACAAAAAGGTCGCTACATTTTCATCACTGTGTTCAGCACACGCCCAAAACGCAGCCCCACCCATACCAGTCAATGGGATGAAAGCTAACTCTACCACAGCCAAAACCAGCACATATCCAAAATGTTGGCAATCACTGAAATTACATTAAATTACCATTGAATTTTCAGGAATATTTTTTCTTTAATTCTAATATAATTCAGTGATTTTTAGGCACCAAATTTAAACAAGAAAAACTGGGAAGAGTTAAACTCCAAGCCTGAAATAAAAAGCTGTCAACCCACTCTGTTCTTGTCCATTGATATACAACTGTACGCCATGAGAGGCTCTGTCGCCACCTCTTGTGTCTGGGCATATTACCCAGTCCTCTCTTCTGGGGTGTGTCCCTGGGGCCCTAACTCTGGGAAATACTCAGAGGGACCAACCTCCTTCCTCATCCTCCCTGCAGAGGAAGCACATAGGTGTACCAGAAAATCAGAATTGAAAAGGTCTTAAGACTCTGTTAGATCTTTTCTTTTAACCAACTGGGGTATAAATCTTTGAGCACACATTCCAGGAAAGGTCTCATTTGTGAAATAACCATATAGCTCTGAACAAAATGTGCCTCTGAGTGCAAGTGCTGTTTGTCTTTTATTAATAAACTAATTGATTGTGTATCCAGAATGGCATTTTTAATGTCAATTTCTGACTTCTTTCAATGTTCTGTGATTATATAAAGAAATTAAAAAGCTATTTCTAGCAATAGTTGATAAAAATGTCTTTGGAGCAGGCAAAAGACAGGAAATCTCCAGAACAGATTCTAAGGTCTAAGCAGAAATAGTCAGAAATCACACCTATAGCTTATGACTCAAATTCTAAGATTTGATCTCTAAGTTTGATCCACAACCCTTTTAAAAGAAAGAGAATGAAGGAAATAAGTTTGGAATTTCAGTGAGACACTAAAAGGAGGACATTTACTACCATTGTCCTCTTTCAGAAGCCCATAGGAAGGTATCTGTGGGAAAACAGGGGATCTGAGATCTTAACAGCTGATCCTTCTCCAGAAAGGAGACAAATGAGAATTTATGGATCAATGTAATGTTCCATGAAAAAAACATCTACAAAGCAAGTGGAATAACAGGCTGCTTGACCATTCATTTAAAAGTGCATGACTTCATTTAGTAATTCATTAGATGCAAATAAATTCGATGTTTAAATTACCCCAGTGTTGAGAAGAAATGTTGGTAACAAACTGTGAGTTCACACATAAAAATACTGGAACCTTACTCTATACTTTTGAAATCACATAGACCTTGAAATGAAGGACAAAATTGAGTCCCAGGAGAATGGAAAATACAATATATGGAAGCTGATATACACCCAACGTAAGTTTTTATGGCTCAAACATATAGTGGTACTTTTGGATGATTCATTTGGTGGCTGCAGCACTGAGCACTGGAAACAAAGTAATGTCTTAGATAATGTAAAAAAAGAGACTTCACCCAATTTTCCCTTCTAGTAGTCATAGAATCATAGAATGGTTTGGGTTGGAAAGGACCTTAAAGATCATCTAGTTCCAACATCTCTGTGATGGGCAGGTACACCTTTCGTTAGAGATGGAAGTACTTATGTACTTATTATTGCATATTTATATGTTAGATATACCAAGAGGTTCCTGGAAGAGATTAAGTCTGCATTTTAATAACAAGAAAAGAAAAGGAAAAAAGAAAAAATATTCTTGTCGCACTTAATTCAAATACAAAGTGAAAGACAACGGGTTGATACAATGGGAGAGGAAGAGAAGGAAGGTGACAGTGATGATTATTACAGTAAACAGTAGTCAACAATTACCTAGTCATTGTTTGGCTTTCTATGCAAAACGTAGTACATCTGGAAGGCTGGTAATCATTATCTTTGGATCTGTCTTTAGTTCCTGTAATATAGCAGTGTTCTTTACAGCTACTTGGAAAATGTTTTTCCCCAGAAGAGAAGCATAGAAAGCTTCCTCTTTTATCTGTATGAAAAAAACTGAAAATAATTCACACGTTTTGAAATATTAGGGCCTGATAGGGCTAAGCAGATCATCTAGCCTGACTTCTTGTACATTTTAGGCAATCCATTTTCTCTTAATTATCTCTTTTTTAATCAAAATAATATATTTGAATTAATGAAGAGAGTTGTCCTGCCTTGATGCAGAAAAATTGGTACATGAAGCTTCAAAAAGTACAAAGGTAAAAAACCTTAATTTGCTTTTGCTAATTTGCTATTCTGCCTAATTACCTTGACTATTAAATATTTTGATACCTTCCTAGTTTAAGGCTATCTGGCTTTATCTGCCAGTCAATTGTTGCAGTTTTGGTCTACTGTTAGATTTAAATGTTCATTGGCAGCTGGAATCATCTCCCAGGAAGGTAATTCAGGGCAGTTCTTAACCAATTTTGAAATAAATAAAGTTTCTCTGCTCAAAAATTTTTCTCATTTTCAGAATAAATTTTCTTTATTTTTTTTTCACTCTCTTTAATCTCTTCCTGAGAAACTAGAGTCTGTTTCTCAGTATGATGCTGCTTGTTCTAGATTATAGCACACTTTGCTATGCTAAATTGCACATCATCACTTGAATGAACCCACCTTGCTTTGTCCTCTCCTAGTTGTAATGGCAAATGTTGCCACTTTTCTCAGCACTAATTATTTTTCACAGAATCACAGAATGTTTGAGGTTGGAAGGGACCTCTGAAAATCCTCCAGTTCAACCTCCTTGTAAAGCAGGTTCCCCTAGAGCAGGTTGCACAGGATCACATCTAGACAGACTGTGAATATCCCCAGAGAGGCAAGACTCCGCAGCCTCTCTGAGCTCTGAGTCAAATTAAGGGGTCCATGATGGTAGACACACAGTATGTGCTTTCTGACAGTGTGAACTTAAAATGAACCCAACATAGCTTGTTCCTTTAGACAACAGTCCATATATTTGAAGCAAAAGTGCACAAAACCACAAAGGGATAAAGATTATGTGGCTAAACATACCACACTTGGCTGGGGGAGATGTCAGGAACTTCTTTAGTGAGAGGGGAAGACCTGAAGCTGAAAACCTCAGAAGCTGATTTTCTCAGATTTTCTATAAATACAACTGCTCTGTGCTGTGTTTAAACACTTTGGATTAGTAGCTACAGTTCTCTGAATTCTGCATTTATTTGTCTGAAGAAGGTAGGTCCTGGGAAAGCAGAGAGGTTCAATATAACTGTTTCTGCTGGGTTTTGTACTCTGTACTGAGGTCCTGCCATGAACAGATTCCAGCAGGGAACTAACATTTCAGTATCAAGACTTAGGACCTGATTCAAGTTGCAGTCCAGTCTACTACAGAATGAAATCAGCTGCACTTCACACTTCTGCAATCTCCTCTCATCTGTAGAGATCACAACCTTATCCTCTTTCATTCCTTTTTCAGGGGTTGAGCGGAGGAATAACAGAGCTTTTCCAGGCCCTCTATCTATATGTAGCTTGAGCATATATCTCTTGCTTTCCTTGTTTTTCTCTGAACCAGGAGGAAAAATCTTTCCATTGAAATGCTAATAGAGGAACAAACTGTATAATAAGACTGCATCCCCTTTGGGCCTACATGTAATTTACACATAAAATGAAATTGCACATGGCCTTGTTTCATAGCATATTTGTTTAATTATCTTTCTTAAAAGCCTTTTTCAATTAATTTTCAATATTTAAAAAAGGAATAAAAATGCCAATTTATCTGTGTACCTGATAATTAAGTACAGTTTGGGGAATAATTACATTATCTAATAGCAGAAATTTGTCCAGCTCTAATAACTGGCATTTTTCAACAGTTTTGCTTGCTTTCTTGCTCTCCAACTGCTCGAATTCAAAAGAAGTTTACATTCTGCATGTGTCAGTCAGTCCTCACTCACTACATCAGACACTGAGCAGTTGACCAAAACATCTCTGCCTTTGCTGACAATGAGACAGGAAAAAATAGAGAGATGCAGTCTTGAATCTCTCCAAGAGGGCCATTTGTACAGTTCTATTGTATGCCAGTAAAAGTATAACCAATAGAGCCAAGAAA
This sequence comes from Trochalopteron elliotii, assembly GCA_024734555.1. Classification (NCBI taxonomy): domain Eukaryota; kingdom Metazoa; phylum Chordata; class Aves; order Passeriformes; family Leiothrichidae; genus Trochalopteron; species Trochalopteron elliotii. The sequence continues at coordinate 630,892 of JANPWX010000050.1, forward strand.
CTATTAAGTTTTTCGTCACCTCTCAGTGACTTTGAGAAACCCCAGTCTGACATAAAGTGTTGAATTCTGGTAATCTTTTTCCAAGAACACCGGAACATCCTTGTTTGATTATCAGTGGGAGCAGATGTGGAAGAGAGATGTTCAATAGATAATCACATGGCAGTGCACTGAGAAGAAAAAAAAAAAGTTGTTTAGCATAGTCAAGAAAGTACCAAGAAAGATAAAAAATACATGTTGCTAGGATTAGTACCAAAGATGAAAATCTCTAAAGCACTGAGGTCCAAATAGCAATTTTTCTGCCAAAACCAGCCTGCTGATTTTTCTGTTGATGAGGTAAGGAACAGCTCTGTGTGGAAAATGTCCTGCCTGGACATCCATTTCCCTCCTTTGCCATATGAATAGCCTAAAACTGGCCATTACAGCCTGGTACAGTACTGGGAAAGGGCTGAGGAGGCGTGGAGGTGTCCTCCTGCAGGTAAACCACTTGACTTTGCACAGTCCCAGCTGCTACTGTTGCACCAGGTCACTACGAACTGGGAAGTCCCAGTTCTGAATTCAGCTTATTCATCCATGAGAGCTGGAGCAATCCAATTTGAACTAAAGGGATATATGAAATGGGATGAACAAAAGCAGCAGTTTGGGGTTTCAAAATAAATAAATGAAATTACTTCCTGGAAGTAGCTGGACATAGTTAACATTGGCTACTATTTTATACTGCACAGAACAAGACTTGTTGGTTCATCATAAAGCCAGAGTGTGCATTTAAGTCACCAAGGAGCAGTCTAGATGTAAATCAAACTCCACACATTGTGGGCTCTGCTGCCACAGAAGGATCTGGAACTCTGGAACTTTCTTAATATGGGCCAAATACATAATATCAAAAATCTATTCTATCCCCATAAATGGAACTGCTTCTGTACTTCTTATCCACAGAGCAATTATGGTAGCGTGTGGGAATCACTATGTCATTTAAAAGATTTACTAAACAGAAGACAGAGAGTTCCACCTTATTTCATTTAGGGAGAAGATCTTCTACTTCTGTGAGCTCTGATGTTCTGTTTCTGCAGCTGAGCTAGAGGTAGTAAGATGGAAACAGTCATGTCATGCATCTCACTAATCTCAGAGTTGAGTGAGGGTTCATTTCTGCAACCAGAATTGTAGGGGAAAAAAGAAGAGGAAAGTATTAATGAAAATTCTTCTCAGTCAGTTTTTCTAATGCCATTATTATTAGCTGCCAAATTTAGTTTCTGTTACTGAATCATGTTAGGAATGCAAGGGGAACAATAGGGTTTCAGGTCAAGTACTTGCCAGCTGCTGACAAGGTAAGATCAGATTTTATTCAAACAGCAAACATTTTAAGGCAAAGCTTGGTTTCTCAGTTAGTGCTCTCCACTCCCCAGCAATACAATGCTTCTCTCAGCCTGCAGCCCTGCTAGAAGAAATAGTAGCAAAAAAAAAATAGTCAAAAAATTGAGAAACAAGTTTACCAGCCTTATTTAAACATTTCTTTGCACTTTCTCATGCTTCTGTCTCTGCTTCTGGTTTATATCACTTCACCTTGGAGTCAGTCAGGCTGGTGCTGACAATTAGGCTTGTTCGCACTTTCCTTTCAGAAGGCTTGTTCTCCAATTAGTTTGCCTGGTCCGTTCCACACAGCCAGAAGATAATGTGACTGTTCCCTGTATTTAGTCCCAAGAGCATCTGCAAGGACACCTGGCAGCTTAAGGGTACAGCTTTTAATCCCTGAACTGTCAAAGCAAACTGGACAATAAACCAGCTCATTTTATAGCTAAAAGTAGTAATATTTTTAAAGTATCCATATTTGTGCATGTGTGGTTTGGGGTGTTTCTACTGTTGGGTTTTTTTTGTTGTTTATTTTAAAGGGAATTAAAGTTCTAGCTAAGTACCTTGTAGAAGTAACAAAAGTGCCTGTTCAAAGTCTGTTATAGAAAGTGCTTAGTATTCAGTAGATGTTAAATACCTAAGAAGCTTAGGCATCTAATTACAAATTTACCTACTTATATCTGTGGAAAATTTAGCTTGGAATGCTTTCTGTGCAACTAACACTCATAATCTATGTTCAGTTGCTGTACCTGAAAAGCCAGTTAAGTTTTTTTCTTAAAAGCAGACACATTTTTTATTACATATAAGGTAGTTCAGTCATGAATCAAAAGCTTCTATTGCACTCAGAAAACTACACAAATCTGGGAAAAATCCTTTTTCTTTCCCAAGAACCACCCCTTGGTTTTTAAGGAATGCCATTATTACTGGGAGAAGCAGTAATGACAAAAGGGTGAAATAGATGATTAGCTGTGTAATATGCTGCTTCCCCTTCTGGTCCTGGAATGGGAGGTCTGCATGATTACAGCTGCAGTACAACCGAACCATAATACTATGCTGGATATGTCATACATGCAATTCCATCACAAATCATTTCCTCCTTTTGCCTTGCATAAGGTCCCACAGACTAAGGCCTTAATTCTGATTATAGCTGTTCTCCATGAGGTCAACATTTTATTTATATTCCCAAGCTTGCCCACACTATTGTGTCTCTGCTGATTGCTCTCTGTTAACTTGATATATGAATTCTGGCTTGCTTCAGTAAAGGACCATAAAGTATTTGATGATGATGATGCGGACCTGAGAAGTATTTCATAGTCAGTGGGCAGTGAATTTTATTTAGATCAAAGAATATATGCAGACTGGGGCCATGGCACCAAAACTACTCTAAGGGGAATACTGTACATTATATGGCTTGATTTTCAGGTCATAACCTGTGTGTTTCTCTTTGGACTTATTAACAATAATAGTCAACAGAATCCATGATTGCTGATGACATAACAGTGTATCTGCAGACTGAGTGGTCATGAGGAGTGACTGTAGTTTTTATTATAGCACTACAGTCTGGAGTTTGTCAGTGAAATGGCTAGATGTCAAATGATACCTGTCAAACACAGAAATGTTTAACTCTATTCTTCTGTTAGTATCGGTACTTTCAAGTTAACAAGATTACTCCTCCTTCTTCTGGTGAAGCTCTTGACTAAGTATTTATAATAAAAGGATACCTGAAAAATGCTATAAAAATAAGTATTTGTCAATCAGTCAAAGTTTAGCAATGTTTATTTTATTCCCTATTATATTTCCCTCATGCTCTGCACCTGGGGGCCATTTATTATGGAAGTAATTACAGAAACTACTGATAATGCTAACACACAAACATCAGCTGCTTTCCATGCTGCTGGAGACTTTGTGGTTCACTCTCATAAAGACTTAATTGAAGAGCACTGCTAAAGAAGGCAAAATAGACACTCCTTAGCTTGGTTTGATGAGTTGAAGCTTCAGTGATTCTTTTGTGGAATACTAACAATAGTAAGAATACAATTTTCAACAAATTAAAATTTAAGAACAGATATTCTACAGTCTCCCAGTGGGTTAGCTCCTACATAGGCTTGGTTGAAAATGATGTGATAATCTTGACTTTAGTTAAAAGTAAAATATTAATGAGTATTTCATCTCTTACTGCTATGCAATGTTAAATGTCCATCTAAATGAAGCTGGGTTCATTATCTCCAAAAGAATTTAAATTTCCTCCAAAACTGCCTCTATCTTAACACCTCTGTAATTCAACACTTTCTTTAGGAATTGAAACACTGCAGGTATTCAGTGCAGGTTTCAGTGGACATTGTGTACTACATTTGATTTTGACAACACACGGTTAATAGAGTATAGAGAAAAATAGGCATATACTCCCTGGCATCAAAAAAACTACATGATCCTTCTTTTCAGACAGCCATTCCTATCCAACTCCACTGCAGTGTGGAGAGCACAGAAAAGTAGTGGACATAGGAATGATGGAATTGTGGAAGAATATAGCTTAATGCAGAGAATATCAAGGGTGTTGTAGAAGTTGAAAGCAAGGGAAAGAACCCTTAGGTATGGATATGTGGAAAGAGTATTCTGTAAAGCTGGTCAAAGATGTCATGCTCAATTGTCTTTTTCCTAAGACAATGGTGTTTTTGACAGAACAACAATTTTTGTGAGAAGTTTTGTCATTGGGGGGAACACTTTACATTGATGATATATTTCAACAGAACAAAATACAAAAATTTTGATAGATGAAAATTTGATAATTTTGTTTCCCTGGGAGGTATTTTTAAGGAGTTTTACATAGTTCTTGGGTCCTTTTTGAAGGAATTTTTACATTTAATACAATTTTTAGTTTGTATTAGAATGAAAACAGGAAGAGGAAGGGTGCTAAAAAGGCAAACAAAAAGAACAGAGCTGAAAAGGAAAATATGAAAAAAAGAAATGGCATGGAATATGTCTGGGAGAATTTTAATGGACAGGAAAATAATCAGTGTCAACAAATAACAAGAAGTCAAGAAAAGCAAATAAATGGAAAAAATGGGGCAAGAACATATGGGCAAATCCACATCTTTCTTATGACTCCTGGTAAAGATAGTAGAAGACTTAGTTTTGACATTTTAGGTCTGCCAAGAAACTCATAGTGTTTTAGTTAACCTGTTCTTTGGTTTCTGTCAATTTGTGCTTTTCTTAATGGAGCCGTCTTTGAAATCAATAGAAAGAGTTAATGCCTGCATATCAAATGGCAAGAAGAAAGCAGGTGCCATTCTATCTGTAGAGCTGTCACAGCTGGGGTGCAGTGTATCCCACCCCAGCTGTGCCTCATGTGGTTTTACCACGCCCTTCAAAACTGTGGACTGCATTGCAAGACAAGGTACAGGAAGAGAATTGCAGGACCATTGCAATCGCGGGGAAATCCTAGGGCTGATGACTGGATTTTTTTGTTTTACTCACTGAATGTTAGTGAATGCCCCAACTTCTCCAACTTCACCATGCTTTGCCTCATCATCTTTATGGACACGCTTCTGTCCCTTTTCCTTTTGTTTCGCCTTAGAACCCCACTGCTGTAACTCATGCCTCTTTCAGCTCTCCCTTCTCTGTGCCAGCTCTCCTTTGCTACCCCAGTTCTGATCCCACCTTCGTGCTTTTCAGCAGCACTCAGAAGCTTCTCAAAGCCAGAGTTCAAAGGAAATCCCAGAGAAGAAAGACTACCCAGGGCTATGCATTTGCTGGCTTAAGCCCAGTTTTTAGCTCCTATCAGGATTTATTTTATAATGTCAGTGTGTTGCAGCATCACAATCCTTTCTGTAGTCTCCTGAATAAACCATCTCAGAGGAGTTTAAAGGTAAGAGCATGTACCCAGTGCTTACAGGAAGTCCTGTAAGAGACACTTTTGTGCTCTAAAAAACAGGAAAAAATGTTGTTAACTGCCATAACTAAATGTCCAAAGTGAAAGAGGAGACTAAGCATTTCACCTAGTTGGAAACTTTTGCTGTACACAGCAACAAAACACAGACTACAACACAAGGGAGGAGCCACTGTAATTGCCTTTTGCTGTGATCTCTAGATTTTTGATTGAAAGGATCATGTCTGGGGTTCTATGCTCATTCTTTTCTCATAAGCTCTCAGTACTTAGAAGTCTTTTCTTCCACTCTTAATTTGCCTGGAGCAAGGCTTTTATCTAGACTTTTAGCCAAGAGGCACCTGCTGAAATATTCATTGGTAGAAATTGTGCCATGGGTGTTTTTCCCCATTTGTCCAGTTCTATGTCATTAAAATAAGGTTGAATGCAATGAAAATAGGATTTGACACAGAAGAATGGCATTCTCTCAAAAACTTTATATAATAGGCAATTAACCCTTTTCAGTGCAAGAATTGAAATACTCAAGACTGCTGAATAGTATCCTCTCTCAATGGCCCTTTAGCAGCACATCGAAATGGAATCGAATATTATAACTTCACTTGGCAGAAAAATCAAATTTTAATCTGCAATCTTTGATAAGGATGATTTAAAAATTTTGATATTTTATTTTTATACTGATCTCTACCTAAACACGATGGTCACTTGAGGAAATGCAAAATCCATGTGTCTTTAAAATCTTGTAATATGTGCCTAAAATCCATTCTTTTTTCCTTCCTGCCTTCTCATAATACTCATGTGGTCATATGAAATGATTCAAAAGACATTTTTTGTTTGGAATTTGGTCCAGGAATGAAAATACAAGTATTCAAAAATTTCAAAGGTTAAAAATTAAATTGAATCAAAGAGGATCCTAGATCTATACAATTAAGCCTGGAATAGTTTTGACCTCATACAAAGCCGGCCTCAAAGCTCATCTGTTAGCCTTGCTTTGAGCATGGGTCAGGTGAACTCTGTGTGAACTCTGTAGGTCCCTTCTGATCAAAATCGTTCTGTGATTCTATTTTATTATTGTAATGGAAGCAGATACTCAATGCGCAGAGAGGAGTAATTTTTTAAAAAACAGAGTTTAAATTTAATCAGTTAGCAACAGCAGGCAGTAAAACAAAAGTCTCCAGTATGATATTATTTCACCCTGAGTTTGAGGGCTAATCCTAGACCTGATCTGGGAGTCTTCCCAAGAATGTAAATCCAATTACATATAAGACATTTCCTTGTAGATCTACTGGAAATTTCTTTGCATTTACTTGCATGGTTCCTGTCAGATTTTGTTATCTGATAACACAGACACATAATACTTTAATGATCTTTCTCTTCTCTAAAGATCTTAAAGAACATGACGAGCAGTCAGAAATTAAAACATGTGTAACTTTTAAAATGGGGAAATATTTTGGTTTTGCATGTGTATCAGTTTAAAAACAGACACAAAGAAATCAAGCCATTTTCTCAAAATTTTGTAATGAAAATAAAGAGCAATTATGTTTGTGCATCTAAATGACATAACACAGGGCTTTCATCCTGTGGGCACCAAAGGCTAGAACAGTTTCATATGACATCTCTCTGCTTCCTTGGCTTCATGACTCTGGACTGTTTAGAAAACTAGGTAAGTTATAGCAAATCTACAATTTAATGAAATTATATTTTTTCTGTCATAAGTGGTCATTTGTGTAGGTTACAGATTGTGAAAATTTTAAATGCATATCCTTATTTATCAAGCATTCCAACATATGCATTAAAATATATCTAAGTCCAAGGTTTAAACAGTTTTATGCAAGAGAGTTTAATTTTAAAGTTAGACAATGAGATACTTGTTGGCATTTGACTGATGGAAGAAGGTGAGACATAAGAGATAGTCTCTTAGTATCTGCAGTCTTCCCTAGATAATATTTGGAGGGACATGTATAAATAGACAAACAGATATGGAAGATGCTGCTGAGGGTCTCAAGGTCTCTGAAGTGAGGCACACCTGTGCTAGCCCAGTGAGAAATTTCTGGGGCACAAGTCCAGTCATTCCATTCTGAGTCCTCTGTCAGTCCCTGATGCTCCTTTTTGAATTTGACCATAAGATTTCTCAGAATAGAGACAGTGGCCTGAATCAGGAACTCCAAGTTCCACATACACAAACCTTATGGGAGCTCTGCATTGTGTGCTCTGCACTGTCAGACATAGGCACTGTGCTGCTCTGTCCTGCTGTATTCCAAAAGGAAAGAATACATGGAAAGACCCAAAAGCCACAATCCGAAAGCTTTGATTCTTTTTCAACCATTACTAAGTTAGGAATGATAAATCTGTCATGAAGTTTCTAACTATTTGGTCTTCCAATTACAGAGAAAAAAAATCCAGCCACTTTGGTTGCTTCAGATTTTTCCTAAGAAGTATGAAAAGAGAACTTAGCACTTTAGGGGTAATGTGCTGGGCTTGCTCTTTTTGTCAAAGTGAGTCTGTATTCCCACCCTTCTGCAGTAAAACTGTTGAGAAAAGGCCTCATCTGTAGGACCTCACATCCTATCAGAGTGTTGTCCGTGTATCACCAAATTCTGCCCCCAAAATGTATGAGATACCTCAATGTATATCTGGAAATGCTTTACTGAAGTGAATGGCTGTGATTCCAGCTTCACAGCAACATCATTGGCAGTAGATTTTGGCCTTTGCCTGCTTTTTTTCAGACTTTTCTCAGTGCGTAGTAGCATATGTGCTATTTCAAAAGAAAAAAAATGTCGTAATGTTGCTGTGATAGAAGTACAAGTGCAGCCAAGGGTGTTAGAGCACAGTTCTTGATTAGATCAAAATTGCTTAAGACAGGACTGACTGCTTCATTGACTTAACACAGCTGTAGGATCTGAAAGATTCTGATGGAAACAACACCAGTGGTCGCCACAGCCTCCTTAAAAACCAGCCTCTTACATTCAAAAAAAAAAAATGGAGAAAGCAAGGAATGAACTACAAGAAACTGCAGTAAATGAGAAACAGAGTTTTAATGGATAAATATAAAAATATTTTTCTAAACCAAAGCAAATACTGTGATAACTACTTAACACCACTGAACAGCAGTCAGAAGACTACAATCTAATAAAAAGGCAGTTGTCATAATTGGTAAATGAACTTTCTCTGCTACTCCACTGTACTTTGTCCAACCTGATATGTTAGCAACAGAATAAGCTTCACTTAACCCTTGGACTGGATGGATTAGGAGTTAAATGCAGCAATTCTGATTATGATAAATAAAAAGAGATGGAGAATAGCAATAAAGTACTTAGCATCCCAAGAGTATGAAAACATTTAAAGTTTATGGATCTGGCACAGGAAAGAATGATCATGATTACAGCTGGGTTGTATTTCAGTATTTAAATTGTGATCTTTGATTCAACACAATCATTTTTTCTAACAGAAAAAGCAAACACATTCCAACGTTTTTTGGTTTTAATTCACTTATTAACCAATTCAACAGTGACTTTTCCAAATATGTTCCAAATATTCAGCATGAATTTACTGGTTTTGGTAATTTCTCCTGCCAGTGGATGTGCAGACCTTAATTTAAAAGCTCTGAAGTGAATATTTGAGGAGCTGTTCTGCAATAACCTCTACTAATATTAGAGATGGAGATCCCTTTTGGACAGTTGTAGGAATCCCATGTGTTGTATGGGTATGTTTGGGAGAAAAAAGAAATCTTTTCCTGCCTCTATACCTCAGTTTCTAAAATGGCCTCTTGGGAACACACAGCGCTAACACAGTATGCAGGTACATATCACGCAACCTTTCTGACATTTTTACCCCCTTCTTTCCATCCTGCTCTGAGAAATTCACCTGGAAAAAAGCTACTTGTTAATGGTTTCTACTGTCCTCTAGTTTTTTGTCCAAACAATGGCAAACAATGAATGGCAGCAAGGAGAAAAGTTGTTTCAATAATGTTTTTTATTATCCCTGTTAAAATAGACTCTAAAGAGCAGTTAGGCAAGACACACACATTACTGCTTGTGAATCTTTGGACAAAATATACCCTATCACACTCCAAATATGAGCACACACCACAATGACTCAAAGCACACCAAATAGTTTTGGTGTTAAAACTGAAGACCAGAAATGACCTTTGGCAGACTATTTCTAATACTTTCAGTTAGGTTGGAGAAGTTTCCACTAAATTGTTAACACATCTCTTTGCAGACAGATCTTAAATATTACTAAAACAATGATTGTTGTAAAAAATAGTATTAAATTGAATTTAATTGCTCAATGGCATTCAATAAGTTCTTTTTCTGATGTGGATTAAATCTTGCATTCATAGTTCTCTCAGGTTTGTTATTTGCAAGAACTAGTGATTCTCTGTGATAGATACAGTTTTTTCTTCCTGCTGACTGGTGTCTTTAAGGAAGACAGAATGTAGGATCAATTCAATATTTATATTTACCTCTGAAATTAGAAATAACTTATTATAGACATGGGAATTCCACATGAGCAGACAAAAGTACAACAAAAACATTGCCATTTTTTTACAGAAAGATATTGGGACAAAAGAAAAAACCCAAAAGACAAACCCCAACAAATAAACAAGCAAAACCAAGAAAACACTCCTGGAAAAAATAAAAAAGAACCAAACAGGATAGGAGGGTAATGTTAGTTAGTGTCTGGCTTTGAGGTTCCGTCAGAATCTGAATATAAAAGCAGAACAGCAGCACACTTGAAAACTCTCTGAGATCACAGAGTCTTTAGGTGATTATTTGGCATGCTTGGGTTCTTTTGAATCTTACATCACAGAGAGTGAGGACAGCTCTAGTTTTTACTGACAGTTACTTGTGGAAAGCCTGGGCAAAATTCTGTCTTGTCAAACAGGTACAGACAGTGTAAGGTCTTCCCTTTCGTTATATTAAACTGGACTTAAAACCTCTGCAACATTAAGATTGGGTTCATAGAGAAAAAAAAAAATCTCATAGAGTCATTCTAAAGTCACTGTTCTCTTTTCCAGGGATGGAATAACCTGTGAAAATGCTTTGTTATACAGAAGTGACCACAGAAAATTGCGAATATTTCCCTATATTACAGATATTAGAGTATTACAAATGTTTCCCTAATTCCTTTTCCTAAAAGCCTCTGTGGAATTTGTTTTACTCATTTCAATTCATAGATAGCACTTCTCTAAAGTAGCAAAGATATATCCAACCTTTTTGTGTGTGTGTTTAAATATGTAGCTGAATACCCTAATTGCAATTTAATTTGACTAAATACTTACATACTTTATGGTCAATCATCCAGATCTTTTACAAGGTTCCTTGGCTTTGGAATTAGTAATCTCAAATGGTACTATATATGAGCCTTGTCTAACATGACATATATTGAAACAGACTGTGGAACGATAGCTTAGAGATGAGATCCTTGCTACAGTTTTAGTGAACCAAAGCTAAGAGGAAAATTATTCAATTATGGTAAATTTACAGTAGCTTCATATTTGATAAAAGTGGTTCTTCTATCATCAGAGCATCATATTGAAAACCCTTGAGCAGCAAAATAGCTTTATAAATGCTGAGGATGTTTTAGCCACTTATTAAGAAAATTCATCTGTCCTGATTTTTTTATGAACACTTGGCTTTTTTTAAAATAATGGCTATGAAGATATTTTTGGTTAGTGTATTGATGGTCCAATTTACTTTGGATAGCAGTGCACCAGAGAGAGTGGTATTAGTGGAAATAGTTGTGGTAGAATTTATGTCCCCATAATTAACCCAGAGGTTGTCAGTGCTCTGGGTGGCACCTGTAGAAGCATTCAAAGCATGCAAAGAATTCACCTCTCTTCTTTCAGTATAATATTAAGAAGTCTGTGAGGGAGGTGGGGAGGGTGTCAGTCTGTATTTCTTCCACAATGTACACCTCAGATCACTGTAATTTGTCCCACTCTGTTGTATGTCTCCCCCATAGATCTGATCAAGTGAGATACGATGCTGATAGTGAAGTCAACCAAAAGAAATAGTTTTGTGGGGTAGAGAAGACAGGCTCTCGAATTTGAGAATACTCAAGCTAACAGGAAGACACCAAAAGTCCCTTTTTAAAAAATCAGTCGTTTGTCAGTTTCCTTCTGAAGCCATTATTAAGCTCAAATTCAACAGTTGATTTAATGCTTGTATAAATACAAGAGTAACAGATTGCAGTGTCTTTCATCTTACCAATTTGTTCTGTAATCAGCAATCCAGATGCTCACTTTCCAAAATGGAGGATGTCATCATGTACAGTCTCAGTGGTGATGCAGTTATAACACATATATCCCAGAAAACCTTGTAAGGAGTAACTACAGCTGCTGGTGACAAAGTTGCGAACATAAATTCCTTCTAAGGATCATCTCCCAAGTCACTTGCAGTTTTCATCCCAGAAATTAAATAAATTCTGTGAATGGCCAGGAAAATATAACATCTTGGGCTCAGATGAAAATATTTATTTACCAATACAATTTCCTTCTCACTCTCAGACCATGTAGAATTGGGCTGTGGGGAGACAGATTGTGGGAACAGAGATAGAGATTGTTGCGGTGCATGATTGAGGTTTTTCAAAGTTGTATATGTATTTTGTTTATTTGTTTGTATTGGTATATCCCTTTAAAAAAAAAAAGACCCCATTCCCAATTCCATGTGGTATCACCCTGGGGAGCACCTTGTCAATCATCCTGATGGACCTGAGAGGAGAAGATCTCCCATTTGACTAGGTGCTCTAACACCCACCTTTCCCATTGTTGTGTTAAGCACCCCTGTTCTGAAACACCCCCTCCCTTTCCCCCCATTGGCCCAAAGTTCACTCCTGTCCAGGCTGCGCCCTGGATACTTAAGGAGGCAACTAAAGCCCAAATCTTGCTCTGGCATGTGGATCCCCATGGAATAAAACCTTCCCAACCTACACCTAGAGCCCGCTCTTTATTCCAAGCCTAAACCACGCTACAAACTGAGATTGGAACCCAGGAATTGTCCGTTTATGCTGGTGTCTACTGCTTAGCCAGTAAGCAGTCCAGAAACCAGTTCAAGAGATAGTGCTGAAGGCAATCTTGCCCCCAGTATATTGCAGCTATGTTAATATCCAAGAGTGGGAACAACCTTGCCCTCCTCCATGTGAGGAGGAAGGAACAGGAGGTTGTACAAGGGACAGAGAGGGTTAGGTGGCCATGCTATGGACAGAAACGAGCAAGTCAGAACTGCAGAAGGAAAGAAAGAAAGGAAAGAAACAGTCAGAGCTGTGTGGAGCTGCCCTTGGGAGACTACAGAGAAAAGGTATGAGAGACTTCTAGATAACAAGGAGCTGATACTTGAAGCCCACTGAAATTTTATTGAAGCACTCTGAGTATCATGGCCATCTCCACAACAACATTGGGCAAATGGTCAGGCCTTTTTTTCCCACTCCCTTTGAATGAGTGTTGTAAGCAATAAAAGTTTAGCAAAGTTCATGAAAACCAGAATGTGCTGTGAAGTACTTTAAGTGAAAGGATAATAGGATAATGTATGAGTGAATATAATAAAGACTGCTTCTTTTCATAATATGTGCACCAAGCTGCTCTTTGGGAAGTTTTTTGTAGTTGGAATGTATAGAGATCACTAAATAGTAACTAGAAAAATCCTAATTTTCATTGTTTTTTGTTCTCTTTGGATTCCTGAACTACTCTAGATTCATATCAGCAACCAATCAGTATCAGAAAATGATCCTATGCCTAGAGTGCTCAGTCATTTATCATGGAATTAACACTCTGTTGTATTTACTTCTGTGGCATTTATACTAACTTGCATTGCAGTTCTGTTTGATTTAGTTACTTATTTATTTTTAAGCCTGAATATAGCAGACTATACTTTTGCTATAGAGCAAAAGGTATGTATGATGTTATTGTTACTACTACTGTCACTTATTAAGATAAGCCTTTACCCTTCTATTTTTCTCATTGTAATGGGCAAATTAGGCCTGACTAAGCAAAAAGATGCTATCTGTAAAGTGGAGGAGATAGTGTGCTTTTCTTGCCTTTTAACCCAAAAATTGTCAATTTCTTTGTCGTAGCAGGGCTTGACACTTAGGGTAGCTCAAACCTGCTTTGCATACTGTGAATTCCTTCAACAGCAGCATGAATTGTGACAGGGACTAATTAGAATTTCCACCCCCTCTATTCAACTCTTTTATTTTTGATGAGTGCCAGAACCAGTAGAGGAAGTTTAACTAAAACCAGATAAAGAAATTAGTCTCTAATTTTGGAATTTAAGGAAAGAGAAGATGTACATTGCAGTAGGTACTTCTGAGCATATGTATTTGTGAATGTGATACATATATCTATTTATACCTTATTTTTTTGTGTTTGATACACAACTCTTTGTAACATTCGAGAGCAATACATGCTAATGACTTCTAGCTGCTCCTTCAAGGTATCCATCCAAACCCCCATGAACCTAGGGACAGTCCTCCTGGTCGCTTTATTTGATCTTAATGTCTAGTTTTATATACATAGATGTGAGCTAGTATTTTATTTATGTGGATATAGGGTATGACAATTAATGTCCACCCAGGGTAACAAGCCCTTTTTGATATTTCTCACATGATATGTAAGCCTTTCTGAAATCAGGTGAAATTCCATGGGTTGGGATGCATACATCTACTGTGGTAGACTACAATTGACTAGATTCCAGTGAGGACACATGAACATACAATCTACATTTGTTATTGTTATCATCACTAAATATTTGTATTGCTGTAGCCTGTAAGGGCCTCACTCAAAAACACTGCCTGTTATGTGCCACTCAACTTCCAAATAAGTCAAAGACTGTTCCAGTTTGTACAATCACATTAAGGTGCAGTGGCATTTATCACCTATATGGCTGAACTAAGAATTGAAGAGATCTGTTAAGTACCAGGCTTGTATCCTTATCACTGGAAATGCTGCCTGAGATATTTATAAATTATGCTTCTCAACACAGCAATCAAGGTGCCAGGTAAGAAAAATACACCTTTGCAGTCTCAGGTAGCAAACCAGCCTGTCATGTACCATTGGCTCTGCTGACTGAGAGTTGACATTGCTCTTAGTACAGCTATTGTGCGTTTTCTCAGTTACCTTGTGCTCACGATCTGGCTATATCCATCTGTAGCTTTTAGGTTAAAACTCTCTGTAACTAAGTTCTGTTTGTACACCTAGCATGGAATGAGACCCTGATTACAGGTCCTAGGACTAGTGCACTACACCAATGAGTGACTAAAAATGGCTGAGCAAGGACACTAAGTATAGTGTAGCTAAAAAAACAAAAAAGTAATTTAATCTAGTCTGCAAATAAATATTAAGTAATGATGATAAATAGTTAAAGAAACCTTACTATAAAAGAGCCATTACATCTATTTATTACATCTCCTATGCATGTGTTTGAAATTATGTATATGAAGAGCCCCAAGATTTCAAGGATACTAGTCATATACTTAAAAAATTAAGCTTCAAGTTAGTGAAATACAGCCTTAATGAGGACAGCTTGGATAGTCTAATATGCACAATGAATTAATCACCTGACAGACTAATCATACCAAACTTGTCAAGCTGTTCAGAACTGAGGCAGCTTGTAAGGTTGTCTGTGCAGTATATATGCAGATATTCAGCCAGAGATCAGCCTGCCTCAGAATTAGCTAACTTCCATGAATCCTTTGTGTCCACTGACTTGAAGGGGAAGTTTTTCATGTAGCAGGCTCAAAAGATTGAATGCTCTTCCTTTGGAGCAAGGAGAGAATTCCTGAGCATGAAGTCCAAGGGAATCAAGTCAACTTGAGAGTGGGGAAAACTGCAGAAAGCAGTAGACTGTGAAGAATGCCATCACTGGCCAAAATTGTAAGGGACCCATCAGGAGAAGCAGTTTCTTCAATATCAGTGTTATATCAGTATATCAGGACAATGGACACCCTCTATGGTATGCTTATCTGAGCAGGGTGCTTATTTTAAGAGACACGTTAGGAAGATGTCTTGATGGTAAGATCTCTGAAGCTTGTAAGTGTTGAAGGATTTACAAGTCCTTCCCAGTACTCTTTAGGACTTCCAAAGCTATTCCCTTTACATTCCACTTTTGCATGCCCAATTTACTGCTGTACTGTGGTCACTGCATTAAAGCTAAGAATGAGGGAACCATTTCATTCAGGTTATTCTGTGAAAAATCCAAGCATTCACTGCAAACCTGAAAAGTTAAACTTGTAACCTGATGTTTCATAAATAACTGCCCTTAGAAAGAATATGAGGCATCTTTTACTGTCTCAATCTAGATTGTATCCTTCATGGAGAATAGCACTGGGGAGTTTTTAATATTTTTTTCTCTTTCCTTGATGCTTTTTGATGCTTTTGGTTTTTACACAACACAAAGATTGTGGAAGGCAGACCTTCTGCTTTTAGCAAGCAATCTCACAAATACAACTTTGTTTTCTACCTGACTTGTTCTTTAATTACAGAAAATTAAATAAAAGTACTTCTCCCACTCTAAGTGTATTTGGGAAATGTTCAGACTCTCTCTTAAAAGTGCAGAACTTTAGTGCCTTTAGGATATAACAATGCTTTATTTGGATTCAAGTGATTAAAGAGCTAATTTTCTTAGTGGGAGGTTAGTACATTTATACAGAGAAACTGCATTACAGGAATATAGATACATTTGAGTTCCACGGGGGCCCAGGGAATTTCAAATTCCCATCTCTCTGCTTGTAGCAGCAAAGACCATAAAAAAGAAGAAAAAACCTTCAGTGTTTTGTATCTTCTGAGTCTGGTGACTTCTATATAGCTGGAGAGAGTTACATTCATTTTTCCCCAGGGGACTAACTTTTTCTGAAGTAGTCTGTTTGGTCTTTTTAATTGTGAAGTCATAGAGTTAATTTCCTCTGCATTGATTTTCAAATGATGCTGTAAATGTGAGGTTCTGTTTCTGTCTAACTGATTTGGTTGCTTAGTACTTTCAAAGAAGTTTGATTTCATCCAAGTTAAAAAATTAAATACAGGAAAGCAAAGATCAGAGCATAAAATCTGGATGATACTGCATAGTTTTTATAGTGTCATAGAATTGTTTCCAATAAAAGAAAGGGTTCTGTAACTGTAATATTTTCCATTCTATATACAGAGCAGAATTGCAGCATGTATTTGGAAGAATTATTTCTCTTATTTTTTTATGCTGTACCAATTTGCTGAATTAAGTTTGATGATGCTGTTAATTGTCCTGAGAAATAAGCTGTCCAACTGTTTTTCTGCAGATTTTCTGGAATGAGAGTGCTGAATTCTAGATGATGAAGATTATGGTCTCCAGAAAAAAGCCAGGTAGGCATTTCACCCAAGAGAAGTGGAAATAATCAACAGTGAATTTGGCCTCAGTCCAGGAATTAGCACATTTGTGCTCGAAGCAATGTCATCTCCAGTGATTATGAGTCACTGGCCTGGATTCACCCAAATGAAGACATCTCCAGCAGAGCTGCTGATTCATGCTATATTGCTCCTATAGTGAGTTCAAATGAAAAGAGTTGTTTGCTGAGTGAAAGGTGTGAAAGCCTTTAAGCACATGTGGTTTATACATTTTGTCTAACCAAAACCAGTGCTGCTTTTAGTGTGTAGATGGACACAATCACTGTCCAAGCTGAAGTGAAGCATCTCCTGTAGGACTCTGGAAAGTCTCATGCTGCTTTGACAATAAAGCCACAGTTGTATACTCTGCACCCTTCTTCAGCTCATTGGCTGGTGATTTCTGCAGGTTATCCACAGCAGTGGAATTGCATTTTGGAGAGGAATTTATTCCACCACAATGTAGATGGATGACTGCACAAGACACCAAAAAATTAACTGGAAGAAGATTTCCTCAACAATGGCTTTTTTTGCTTATCCACCTGCCACTGAAAACCAGCTATTTTCCTGATAATATTTCTATTCATTCATGTTTAGATTTTTTTTGCTTTTATCAAAACACTGGCACTGGAAGTGACTTATGACAAGTAGGTATTACAATGCATTTCGCAAGAAATAAAACCTGGTCTTTAATTTTCCATCTTACTGAATGCTGGGCAAGTAAACCTTGGATAATTACTAACTAGAGTTTAAAGAGCTAACCAATTGTGGGTACAATATCCAGGAAAATCAATTGTTTCAAGCCCAGTCTGAGATCTACTCTGATTTCATAAAGATCATTGTATGACATAAATTCCATTACCTGGGGAATAGGAAATACTGTAAATGTTTTATATTGTTGTTTGAAAGCTGAGGAGATTAATGCTAGATCCTTTATTTTAGTGACACAGCACAGTAATCTGGGTTCAGACGGTTGGTTTATTGAAAGGAAACCCTTTTTTTGTCTGCATTCCAGGATTTAAAAGAAAAAATAGAAGCTGGGATTAGAGCCAGACTGAGGAGAAACGATGCAGTCTGTCAGCAAGCCCTCAGGTAACAATATCATAATTTATAAATTTTACCAACAATAGGATAGTAATTAAAGATGTAAGTTTCCCTTTTCCTGTCTCTATTTTCAGCAAAAAAGATTTCAGAATAATAAACTGGTTTTGTGTGTCCCAAAGCAAGGATTTAAACCAGAACCAAAACATCTCAAAGATTCAAACCATATACAAGGGCTCCATTTTTGTTTCTGTTATGACTTGCTCTTCTTACTACTTATGCTGTAGTAGGCTAGTGGCACTCTGGACTTTCTGACTTGCATCACTGTATGACCCAGAATTATTTTCTCACAAAGGCAACTTTGAGCATTTTGTGGTTTGTTTTGATTTAAAATGAGGAGCACGCTGGCCTGGATGTTGTTGCGTTCCTTGGGTCTTGTGAATTTGCCATAATGAGTTCCATTCCTGCTGTATCTAGTGTTTGGCCCATTAATTCATATCTCTTGGGCTAATTGAGTGAAGAATGGGGTACACATGGGAAACAGAACAGTAACAGTGGGCTGGTATAACAGGACCTGCTTCCTCCAATTACAACAACCTTGATAATATCATACCCTTAACTGTGTAGGATCATGTGGATCAATGCTGTGAGTTTACTGTTGGCAAATGCTGGTACTTCAGTGACAAACAAGTACTACATCATTTTTGTTGGGACTAATTAGAGTATTTTCAATGCTCATCTAATTTCTGTTTATTTCATTTTTAATGGCCTAGAGTTATGGATGTTATTTTATATAATGTTTCTACAGTACACAGCACAATGGGGCTCTATTTATGATTGGGAATGGAGTGTGATCGAGTGACAGTAAAGCCAAAAATATTAATAATAATAAATTAATTATATCAGTTAATACTGTCAGCACTCATGTGTTAAGCATTGTTGGACTATTCTAATAGTTAAATGGCAGATTGTCAGGGAACATTTCTCTTTAACAGATGGTACTGTGCAAGTGCCCAAGCATAGTGTTAGGACATTGTGTTGTACCAGGTTTCACCAGACGTAAAATTAAGGTCTTGACCACTTACAGCCATAAACAATAAATGCCATATAAAATAAATATATTAAACACAAGGCTTGACTGCAGTGTCATCTAGAATCTGAAAAAAAAGTCTTCTGACAGTTGGATATCTAATCTGATCAATATTGGCCAAATCAATCTTTGAGACTCTTTCTGCTAGGTCTTCTTCTGCAGTGTCCCTGGATAAGGCTCCTTTCACCTTGTACATTACATCATTTCACGGTGTTTCCCTGCAGTGCCCTTACCAGGTTCTATATCACTGTTCTGTTTTGTTTTGGTTTTTTTTTTAATAATGAATGGTGTTGTCTCCCTACCGACAGATCTGACAGTAAAGCTAAACAGTACAATGTTCATATGGCCTCCATACCTAGGAATTGGCCTTCTAACCAATTGTAACTATCAAGGAATTGTAACTATCAAGGTATTTGAAATGGATTTGTGATTAAAAAATGCATATTATTACAGGAGGGAAGAAACTTATTTGATTTTTACTTTCCCATTTTCAACTATCAACTATAACTGCCAATAGCAATTTCAATTAACTTAATTTGTTTTATTCCTCTTGTTTTTAACTGAATGTCTCATGAAGAAAGGATAAGTGAGAGTAGAAAGTTGGACAGTCTTTCTGAACATATCTCCTTTCAGAAAATTCTTCTTTTCTTGATCTTTCACAACAAAAGCAAAAAATCTGATTTTAAGGTCAGTTTGCTTTTCTTCTTTAGTCCTTGAAAAGCAAGGGAAAGAACTGTGATCTACCCAAATTTATATCCTGGTCAAATAGCCTGCACTGAACCTAAGCAGATGAGTAAGGCTGATGAGTAAGATGAGTAAGATGAGCAGGCTGTTTGGATTTACTATGCCCTTCCTTTGGTGGATCTCTTTGCTTGGTGACCTGAAGTGGGACTGGTTAGGCCCCAACCTAGGAACAATTAGGAGTACTCATTGGTGCACACAACCACTAGGATTGCCTCTGCCCAGCACATCCTGCAAAAGTTTCGTGCAGTGCAAATCACTCACACAAAAACTGGGTAAGTATCAAAATGCTTCTAATATTTCCTTATGCAGGTGATTGTCTTTTCTTCTTTCTTAACCTTCAGGCAATATCCTTCAGGACACATGCATATGTCTTTTCCTGAGTTAAAGAAGAAAATGCTAATGATTTTACTGGACAATTCTTGCAGTCATTACTGGACTGATGGTAAAACCTGATATTCTCCTAGAGCCACTTGTTTTGCTAATCTCACTTAGCCTAGCAGCTTAACCTGCATATAATTCAAAATATTTGAATTTAGGAAAAAAGAAGGAATGAGTAGGAATGTGTGTTGGTTAATGAAACAAAATCCTAAACAAATAGTGTCACAGGTTGTAATTATTTAAAGCTTAGGAAGATTTCTGGGAAGGCAATGAAATAAAAAATAATAGGTGAATTCATGAGGGCTGCCATCACCATGAATACTGCCATGACCTCAACGACCTTCTTCCCAAACAGTGCTACTTACTCATTTCGGGATTCAGTTCACAGGTGCTCTCCTGGCCTTTAATGGAAGTGAATGACTTTGGGGTATAAGCAGGGCATGATTATAATACCATAATGAACTACCTCCTGCATGTGTATCCCTTACCTTGTACTAGAGGGAATTAGAATGACCTCAGCTGTATGTCATAGGCTGTTAGCAGTGAGCCCAGGTACGTGAGGATGAGCTTAGTCTTAACATGGGAATATGTAGTGAGCTGGGGGCTGGACCCATAAAGGGCCTAGGTCATACCACATGCTATTTTTAGGTGCCTAACAGCTTACTGAAATCCACAGTCCCCAGTGTTGCAGGCAACACATGAAATGCAAGGAGTATGGAACCTAGAGATGAACCCTTTAAAACCAGGAGGCTTTAGGCATCTCACAAAGTGCATATCAGACAAGTAGAAGCTGATTTCTTCTCTCAGGGACCAGGGGTCTCTTGAGATGCTTAATCACCAGGGAGCTGGGCACCTGGCTGGGAGTTAAGCCTTCCTTGAGAGGCCTCGTGCATAGAAACAAATACACCTTCAACCTAAGTCCTTGTCTGGAAGCAGTTTTGAAATATTTATATTTTTTGATCTGGAGCAGAGACTGAAGTTTTTTTGACTTTGGGGATTTTTTTTTTGGTCTTTTTATTTCCTCATCCAAGAACATTGCCTAAATCACTTGGTTATCTGACATGCTGGATGAAGTGTTCAATTGCTCCTAGCAAAGAAATTAAACACTGTATATATAATTAAAGACTCAGATTTTGGCAGCAGATGACTGAGATATTAAGGATCATTGAAATGCTTAAAAATTGGATTGATTTGTCCCAAATCTCTCTGTAGACCTCACCCTAAAAATGCACAACATTTGGAGCCTGTATCTAGCAATATTTAAATTTTGTAATGGCTGTAGCTGTGAAGTTCTTTGAGTTGTGCAGGGTAGCAATGAAGTCTTAGATGGCCACAGTATTTGGCATACTTAACTAGTTAGCAAAATCTCACACTTGTTACAATATGTAGGTGACTGTAATTAAAATTATAGCTGGGTAAACCAAGGCACAGGAAAATTCTGACTTCAGAAAATCACCTGAAAATCTCAGAAATCAAAGTCTACAAATTAATCCCTTTTTGTTTTCATCTCTCTGTTCTCCATTTATATTAACTCACCTTCTGTGCTATGTTCATGTCTGCAGGAAGGAAAAATATCTGAGACAATGGTTATTGGATGAAATATAAATTTGTGAGAGATTCTCTCTCCAAAGGTCAGATACTCATGGAAATAAAATCAAATAATTTTGTTTTTCCAGTTTTCTTTAATGGACTTTAGTTAGCTCATGAAAACAGGACTTGTTTGCAAGACACCCAGTCCTGTCTAGTTTCTTGCTCTCAGGCACACACCCACTCCTGGAAATGTGTTCTCGCATGTTAGGAGCTCTGGTCTAACCATCCCAATATATAAGGTTATGAAAGGATTTGCTCAAGGCATTTTTATTTTTATCCAGGCAAGCAGTCAGAAGAAGAGGAAGGCAGTAAGGGGGAACAAAATGATCTTGGATTTAACATGGATGAGAAATGTGAAAATGTGTAATTCTCAAATGCTTGTGCTTTGGGAGACAGTGCTACTTCAGCTTAAGAATGAATGAAAGAGACAAGTGATGTGCAGTTTCTTGTTCAGAATGAAGTAGTACAAGAAGAAAGGTTTGGACAAGGGATTTGACAAATAAATTTGAGAATAATCTAATGACAATGGACTAGGCAGACTATAAAGCAAATTGGCACTTTCCAATCTTTTCTAATATGAGGAAAAAAACAGACTGAGGATAAGATGAAACAGCTGCATCTGTAGAAGGAAGGTTTCTGACCAAAACATTAGGTCAACAAAATTTGAATCTGAATCTCACAACGTCAATGCAAAGGAGAATTACACAAGGTCAATGCATTTTTCCAGCTTTCATTTCAGCTTTCTGGTCAGGCAGTGTGATATGTTAAAACCTTTCTTTTCAGTCAGTGTTAAGTGAATGTGCAGCTAGAGATGCACCAAAATGATTATATTAAAGTAAAAAAATATCCCTTGAGAGCACGCCTCTGTACCTCCTCATCCCTCCAGCATAGTTAGAACTTCTTCTGGCCAACAAAGCCAATCTATAACTATTATATCTCTTTGTCTCTTTTCATATCTCCTAATAGAAGCACTGTTGTAGCTGCTGGCTAGAAAATTAACCAAGTGAACTCTCTCTGTCTGTCTCTCTCTCTTCTCATCAGATTACTGGAAAAATTTAACAGTCTTTCCCTCTCTCCTTTTTTTTTTCTTTTCAGGCTGGTAGCACACTGGAGGGGTTTAGACTGAAACAGTTTAACTCTCATATATGTCATTCTTCACTAGAGTTGGTGGACACATCCTTACTCTCAGCCTTTGGGGGGAATGATGGGTAGAGTGTGTGGTTATGTCCAGATGGTGATTCAGGAATCTGATTCATTAAGAAAAAAGTAAAATATAAAGCAGCAATACTGAGGAAGCCAGGAGACAAAGCAGTGGTGTGTGGGTATTTTTGTGAGGAGTATTTTTGGAGGAGGCTGAGCTATAGTGCTCAGGTTTATGGGAAAGTGCACAAACATTCGAGCTAGAATGAATGCAGCTGTGGATCCAGAGTCCTGTATACTTAGTTCTCGCAAAACTTAAACTAGCATCTCTTCATGTTTTGGATCACCATTCATTCTGTTGGAATCCAAAAGTTGTAAAAAATGTCAGAGAATAAGAATGGCTTGGGTTTGAACGGATCTTAAATGTCATCTGGTTCCAACACCCCTGCCATGGTCAGGGACACCTTTCTCTAAATCCAGTTGCTCAAAGCCCCATCCACCCTGACACTGAACACTGCTGGGGATGGAGAATCCACATCTTCTTGGGCAACCTGTTCCAGTGCTTCACCATCCTCACAGTAAAGAATTTTTCCCTTAGTTAAAACCTACTCTCTTTCACATTGAAGCTGGCTCCCTTTGTCTTGTCGCTATATATTCTTGCAAATAGTCTCTCTCCATCATTCTTGCAGTCTCCCTTCAGGTGCTGGAAGGCCATAATTTGGTCACCTGGAAGACTTTTCTTGTCCAGCCTGATCAGTTTCAATTCTCAGCCTTTTCTTGTAGGAGAGGTGCTCCATTTCTCTAAACATCTTGATGTCTCTCCTCTGGGCTTGCGCCATCAGGTCTGTGTCCTTTCTGTGCTGGAGACAAATCAGAGTCTCACAAGAGCAGAACAGTGAGGCAGAATCCCCTCCCTCACCCCTCTGGTCACACTTTTGGATGCAGCTCAGGACACAATTGGCCTTCTGGGCTCCAAGCACATTTTGCTATCTCATGTCCAACCTCTCATCCAACTGCATCCCCAAGTCCTTTCAGCAGGGCTTCTCTCCATCTGCTCATCTCCAGCCTGTGTTGATACTGGGGGTTGCCCTGACTCAGGTACAGCACCTTGATCTTGTTAAACCTCATGAGATTCCCAGGGGCCCACTGCTCAAGCTTGTCCAGGTCTCCATGGATGACACCCTGTTCTTCACGTGTGTCAACCACACCACTCTGTTTGGTGCCTTCTGCAAATCTGCAGAGGGTGCCCTCAATCCCTCCATCCATGTCATTAATGAAGATATTAAATAACACTGATCCCAGTACAGATCCCTGAGGGACACCACTTGTCACTGAGGTCCGTTGGGACTCTGAGCCTTTGACCATGACCCTCTGGATCAGACTGTCCAGCCCATTTCTTATCCATCTAACAGCCCATTCATCAATTCCACCTCTCTCCAATTTAGAGAGAAGGATGTTGTGGGGGACCATGTCAAAGGTTCTTCAGAAGTCCAGACAAATTACATCTGTGACCCTTCCCTTACCCACTGGTGCAGTCACTCCATCATAGAAGGCCCTAGGCTCACGAGGCAGGAATTACCCTTGGTAAAGCTCTCCTGGCTGTCCCAAACCACCTCCCTGTCCCTGAGGTGCCTAAGCAGAGTGTCTAGGAGGATCTGTTCCGTAATCTTCCCTAGGCAGACAAGTGATGCTAGCAGGTCAGTTATTTCCAGGGTCTCCCTTTCTATCCTTTTTACAGATGGGCACAATGGGTACAAAGTCCAGTTACCTTGGACTTCACCTGACTGCCATGACTTTACAAATATTGTGGAGAGTGTCTTGGCAGCTACATCAGTCATTCCCTCAGAACTTTGGGATGCATCTTATTGGGTCCCACAGACTTGTATGCATTAAGTTTCCTTGGGTGGTCATGAGCCACTCACATTGGGAAGCACTTTTCTCTCCAGTCCCCATCCTGCTGTCCATGCACTTGAGAGGAGTAGGAAAAGAGATTGACTTTAAAGACAGGCAAAAAAGTTGAGTACCTCAGCCTTCTCCTCATCCATTGTTACCAATTTTCCAGCATATTTTATTGGAGGCGATACACCTTCTTGACCTTCATTTTCTGATTAACATACACATAAAAGCCCTCCTTGTTATTCTTTAGGAGAGTTTGTAGGTTTTTTTTGGTTTCGTGTTTGGTTGGTCTTTGGTTGTTTTTTTTAATAAGTAAGAAGCATCCTTTATCTTATTTGGAGAGTAACAATGAACCAGAATATATAAATCATTTCACCTGTGAAGATTTTGAGTGGAAATATTTTGTCATTCCCCATAGAAAAGATGCTGGGTGGAAGTATGAGGTTACAGAGCTATTTTTTTGTTTCTTTTTAAAAAACTTATCTAACCAAAATTTGATTGGAAAAAACAGTAATATGGGTTGAGGAAATAGGTTGATTTTGTAGGGATTGACTTAGCAAGATAAAAGCATCTTTTGTGGAATGAGACAGCCATACAACATCAAAAATGTATTATCTTTTAATAACAGGAAGAGAACTTGAAAAGTTCTGTAGACTTCAGAAATTAAGCCAAGAACTGGATTCATATCTTTGATGATCACTCCTCTAAAATAGTTTTTTTTTAAATTTGTCATCTTAGTGTATCAAAATGTATATATTTAATATTTGCTTTCAACACATATTCACAATTCATACCCTTAGATGTTTATATACCAGATCACACAGGGGAGACCTGTACTGAAGATTTGAGGAGGGGAAGAGCAGTAAATTGCATTTCTGTGAAGTTGCTGGTCTTATTCTACAGTTGCTATGTGCTTCTGGGTAAATTAGTTCTCAAGCTATTAAGTAAGCAAACATCTTTTTCCACCTGAGGGGTCCACAGATCTTTTTCATTTGGTCCACTAATTTTCAGTGGTTTCACACAGGCAGGAGTAAGGAAAATTAGCTGTCCTGGCAGTTCCCAAAAATCAACAGCTGACAAACACTTGCTAGGACATCCATATCTCAGGAATGTAGCCACCCACTCATCTTAAATGTGAAGATTTCCCCTGATTGTGACTGGCCAAACAGTTTCTGTCCCAAAACGTTAAGGAAAAACATGGAAACAGGAAGCTTATGAAGAACTCTTTAATTTCTTACTGAATGAGAACTTGATGGACAATTTTTGTGAAATTGCAATTTTATTAGAAATATTCATGTATTGTCCTCAAAATATTTATCCGCAAATTGTAGTGGTTTGGTTTGTTTGCTTGGCGGTTGTTTTTTTTTGTTTGTTTGTTTGGTTTTTTGTTTTGTTTTGTTTTGTTTTGTTTTGTTTTGTTTTAATTTCCACTATATTAAAAGCAAAGTTCCCCTCAAGCCTTCTTGGCCTGAGGAATGTTGTATGGCACAGTGACAAAAGAAAATAAGCAAGCTGAAGTGTTGAAAGGCATGATGAAGTCTGGCGTTATTCTTCACTCACTCCTTTCAATGCCACGGTATCTGAGGTTGGACAAGGCAGGCCCAATTTACTCACCTAAAAGGTGGGACTCATAATGGTACTGCGACTGAGTTGCTGAGAGATTTATTTAATTAATGTTACCAAAAGACTTCAAAATCTGTAGGTAGATAATGTTCTAAAAGCATCACATTTCCTTCAATAAAGATTACAGCTGGGAGTACCTGTTCAAGATGCAGCATTTACAATGTTGCACAAAGTAGAAGGCATATAACAAGGAGAAATAAGAAAAATCTTTTGAAGAACTTATTTGATTTTTTAAAGAATACTTTAGGCTTGTGACTGTGTAGATCTACCACACAGATTGAGGAACCATTACAATGATTGCAATGCCTTAAAACAACAGGCAAGCTGAGCATTAAGGCTCTTAATTAAGAACACTGAAAATAATACTTGTTTCTTCTATGCTCTAGAACCAGCACTATAAAATATCTCCCTAATATGAAAAAAATTATTTTCCTTCTGTCCTTTTATCCCATTACAAATTGCAGTGGAACTCAATAATGAACAGGTAGAGCTAAATTTCTGAGTTACAAAAGGAAGCAGATGAGGTGATAACTGCTCTTGCTCTCTGTTTTGAAGTATCCCTCACTCAGCATTATGGCCTGAAAGAGTCACAAAGAATTGAGAATTTAGGTACAAGTTCAGGAGTACTCTAAAATTCAGGCCAGAGAGCTTTGTGTCCAAAGATAAAACACTTATGAAAATCAACTTCATTATTATTTTCATTTTAACTGGTGTTAGGAAGAGACCAGCGATGTGAGGAATGGTGACTTAACCTGGGCTTTGGTTTCTGTTGTTGCCTTCAGCCCTAGATTTTATTTAACTGGTTTGGCCCTTCCTTATCCTTCAAGTCTCTAATTTTTTTGATTACTGTCTTGGGGTTAATCTCCCTTTTCTGGTCTTTCTGTTCTGCCTTGTATTTCCACTCTCAAGGTCATTGGTGCAATCCCTCTTTCCATGGTTTCAGGAGTGCAGAAACCTCCTGCCAGTCATCCATAAGAATCTGGCAGCTGGTATTGGTACTTGAGAGACAAACATGTAACTGCCATATGAAATAACTTCCTAAGGGCCAAATTCTGCTTGCCTTAGTAATGCAAACAATGCCATTAAATTCACTCTGAATTTATGCTGTTAATTAACACAGTGTTATTTTTCTGTTATTTGTGGTTTTTTTCAAAAGTCATCAAAAATCAGAACAAAAACCCAATGTAATAACATCCTACAAATTACTTTAATTATGGAGTAATATTAAAAGATTTCTAAAAATACATTAAATATTTTCTTCATGTTATTCCAGGTTTGCAATGATGCGGTTGCCAGAGCATAGTTACACTATTGCAATGCAAGGACGAGGGTTCATGAGATTCTTATATTCTTCCATTTTTCTCCACACTATATAAGCTCTAAAACCAAAAAACAGCAACAAAACAACACCTCCCAAACCTCAAACCACAAAGAGATATTTAACTGAATTTTTTACATGCTGACAAGGCAATTAATTCCAGATTTTACAACGTGTTAACATCTTTTCCTTTTTTTTTCCTTTTTTTTTTTTCTGTCTAGCTTAAAATCTGAGAAGGACTAGAACCTTACATTTTTGGGATGAGTTATGTGCACTTGTTCCTACCACAAGAATCTGGTAATAATATGTACCTACCGATTTTTAAAAATTCACTTTAGTTTCAAGGGTCTCAAAGATTTTTGAAAAAACTAATGAACATTAGACTTTGTGATCAAATAATTGATGTCATTCATATGTAACATAGAAAGAATTGAAATGTTCACGCAGAAGTTTAGTGAGTTGACTAAATTCCTGTGATAGAAAAAGAGCAAAAGTTAACTGACTTAATACGGTGCATCCATTGGCTATTCTACCTCTTTTTACTAATATCTGCTGTGTTTGGAACACATCAATCTTTTGGTGATCTCCAACTAAAAAAACCCAAAATAAGTCAACAAAAACCTGCAAAAACAAAATACCCAAACACTTCAAGCAAGTAAAGATGACATTCATGTCTCCATCAGGAGCACCTAAGTGGTGTTAGCATCTGATGTCAAGTGCATACACATTTGTATGTCACAGTATTGTACCCCAGCTACAAACGAAAGACACAAATTAAATGTGAGAGAACAGAATAATGTACCAGGCTTTTTTTGCCTACAGATGATCAAGAAAAGCCCCACTGAGAGGAAATCATCTAGTATTATTCCTAAAACGACACTTGGAAACAAATATCACAACTCCAATAAGCCTTAGAATTAAAGTCAATGCAACATAAATAACAAAGGCCATCAAAATATAAAAGTTATGCAGAGAAGAAAAGCCCTGAAACAAGATGCTTTTATTTGTCTCGCCCAAATGATATAAAAATCTGCCAGATTAGGAGGTCTAATTAAGATCAAGCATTCCCTTCCAGTTGCATACATAGATATTTTCAGCATTTCATAATATTCTATACAAAAATGAATTTGCTTCATGCCCCCTAAAACTATCATTGATACTGGTTTAATTAGAAGCTTCTGCAAATATACCAGAACCATGCACTCTGAAGAGGGAGTTGAGGAAATCAAGTGCAGAAACACAGAAAATTTTGCTGGGACCTTCTTGACTCCTCAACAGTCCACTGCTCCAGGCAGGATAGGTGGTAAAATAACACAATCAGATTCATTGACCAACTTCCACAGTGCTGAGCCCAGAGTAGATTTTCAGATGAATCTGAGGAGCAGAGCTGCAGGAGTGCTGCTCTTTCTGCTTCTATATTTAATGTAACCTGTAGTTCAGGTCCATCTCTGTGTCAGATTTTTCAAGAAGATGATATATTTTATATGTATAATATGCTGAATGATGGGTATCAGCCCCTGATAGAAGGTTCTATTTGTGGTCTTTCACTTTTGAGGAGTTTGGGATGGCCATGTTGCAGAGCAGAAAATAATGCAGTCGTAGGGAGAATACCTGTCTCCCTGGCCTAAAACTTGCTCTTTAAGACTTGGATACTGATCTGGGCCCACAGCCTAAAATAGCAGAGGACCAAGACAAGTTGTGCAGATCAGTGCACTGGATTTTTAAAAGCCTTTCCACTCATGGCATCCTCACAGATGCCAAAGCTGCAGAACAGTGGATACATTCTTATGTTCTGCCATTTCATTTTTACTCTTAATTCTATTTGAATGTAAGATTTCAAACAGAGTTGAAAAATTTTACCTGAAAGAGGAAAAAGCAAAAAGCTGTGAGAAAAGGAAACCAGATTTCCACTGGAGACTGTTTAACAGCCTGAACTAGAGCTGTCAGCACCATGAACCTACTGCTATAAGATCATGCAGCTCTCTTGTCATATCCCAGAGTGTTTGCATGCTCTGCTCACTGCCACATCTGAAATACTTATTCTTGATCTGGTTTTATTTCAATTCCATTCCATAAAAACCACATTTTCTTTTAGCAAAGCAGCAGATATTTGTTAGAACATTTTATAATTCTTTATTTAAAATGGTAAGATATTCAATTCCTTCTTGGATATGCAACATTATCCTCATGGTTACAGATGAGAGAGGAGCATGTCTCAAATTCAAGATTAATCCTTTCCTCAGGTGATGTATATAAAGCGAAATTTCCAAGGTTAAGTGTACATCCTGTGCAGTTTTAGCTGATTACAGTTTTATGAATGCAGTTTTAAGAGGTGCCTAATTCCCACTGAAACCATCAAAAAATTCCATCAATTGTGCACACCTCACTGTTACAGAGACTGCTTTTCAAATGGACCTTTATTTTCAGCAGAAAAAGAAGCTGCAGTTCTCCCATAGCAAATCCATAGGAACACTCCAGCTTTATAAATTTCCTCTCTTCTTTACCTCACGAACCCAGGTAAATGTGGAGGGTTGTTCAATAAATAAGCAAGCAGAGATTAGAGCACCTAGAAAGCAACAATGAGAAACTTGGCTGATGGTGCTGGTTCACTAAAGTTATATTCACCACAACAGACAAAACATGTAACTATTTTCAGTCTCTACCCTCTCAGCTCCATTTCCCCTTGCAGGTAGGCCAGGCAGCAGTCTATTTTAGGCATTTCAAAATCATTTCCAAGGTGGGAGGGACTTGTGGAAAATGACACCATATTCAGAGGGGACAGACAGAGTCTGGCAGCATCCTCTCAATTCTAGAGGGGGTAGGTGTCTAACTCCTCAAAAAAGAATATATTTGTGCAGGTTAGGATTTTGTCTACCCCCATATGCTCAATAAAATCAGCCAGAGGAAGTGCTGAGGGGATTTCAAGCTACATCTTTATCATGGGTTAGTAAAGTGCCGAAGGCAAGTGTAATCAACCTCATGATTCAAAAGAGAAATGACTCAGATGAAACAGACTGTAAAGGGAATTTTTTTCTTGGAGGACTCCCACACAGGACCCTATGGTTCTCCCATACTCCATCATGAAGTGAATAGTGCTCCCAATAGCTAGAATCATTCCTACAAAAAAAAAGAAAAAAAAAATAGAAGAAAAAAAGAGTGTGTTATTTCCTGTTTTCTTCAAG
Source organism: Trochalopteron elliotii (assembly GCA_024734555.1). Taxonomy (NCBI): domain Eukaryota; kingdom Metazoa; phylum Chordata; class Aves; order Passeriformes; family Leiothrichidae; genus Trochalopteron; species Trochalopteron elliotii. Next base: position 661,465 of record JANPWX010000050.1, read on the forward strand.
CCCCAATTTTGTGAGTGCTTATATGAAGTTGTAACCTGTTTCTAGCTGGAATGGCAGCACAGATGATTATTTTGGGTAAGACTGCAGATAGCAGAAACTCTCATGGTGCTGTCTCCCCCACAAGTAATTTTCTTTTTTCCATTCAAGCATCCTTTTCTCCTTGCTCCAATATTTACTCCAGCCCTTCTATTTCCCAGGATGACATCTGCCCTGGGATCTGTGTATAAAGTTCCCGAACTGTACGTAAAGTCATGACATTATAATGTAAGAACTTTTGACATTCACATAACTCATTTACATTTACAAGCATCATCCAGAGAATCCCACAAAGCCCAGTGAGCTGCCTTGGAGAAGTGTTTATCGGCCTAGGCTGTTTTACAGGTGAAGAAACTGGGATAGAAGTTTTCCCAAACCTGACAGAAAGATTTTTCCAAGGCCAGCTAGTGAGCCAGAGATGGAAAGAAGAGGAAAATCCAGGAGTTACTGACTACAGCCATGCTGTCACTGCACCAGGCAACTCTGTTTCAAAATGAAACATGAGCTTTTTGTTTATAGAACTTAAATGCCTCAAAACCTGATAATTTCAATAGCTCTGTTCTTTATTGCTTTCAAGAGGAAGAGATTTGTGATGCTTTCCATCCTTCAGTAAGTGCAAAAAATCTTAGGACTCCCATTTACCTGTACAGTGGCATTTTATTCCCTCCTTTCCAGCAGGTGGAAGTGGTAACAGAGCCAAGAAAGAGCTATTCCTTGTTGAAGTAATTGAGGGCAACAGGTACAAGAGCCCAGGAGTGTTCAAATGCTAACAAGAATGTATCAGGAATGCATACAACATTTAACAATTCACAGAAATGCAAGGTTGTCAAGTACTTGTGAGTATTGTAATATATTATGAGTAACTTAATGACCTAATTTAAACAATTCTTTCTTGGCATTTATTAGTTCTGAGGTATCATCTTTTTCCAGATTCCAAGAATACACTGTCTTGCAGTTGAAATTTCTGAATGACGTGTGCCACAGGCAGTGGGTGACTAGAATCTCAGTTCCTATGTAACTTCTCTTTTCAGTAATGATGTATTGAAGAGACAGTAACAGAACCAGTGTAGGAGGTCGAGTTTCTCTCGTAGATTTGTGGTCACTCAGTTGCAAAGTCAGCAGTGCCAGAATATAATGTTTCTCAGCTTATTCAGGGCTTGAAAGTTGGGGAATTCTGCTGCATTGGTTTTTCTTGCAGGATCTCTGGCACTTGAAGTTGTCGATTCCCAGTAATATGTAGCTTTACTCTTGTATTTTATTCATCATTGGTCTAGAAGATAATTTTCATTATATGATAGTTACATCATTTTTTTTTTGCTAGTGCATAAAGAAAAAGATTTTACATGCTACTTTGAACTCCAATGGCAGTTTATTTTAGTTGCCTAGAGAAAGTTTTGCAGAGTTTCATCTCCTGTAAGATGAAAAAGCATAGTACTATGAAAATACTACAAAGGGGAAACTCATGAAATGTAATTAATTGTTTAAAAATCATGAATCTTAAGTGATATTTCCTTCCAGAACATTGTAATAGTATTGTTATTTAGCAAGAACTGAAAGAAAACTTCTAACTTTTTTACCTTCTGTGACCCTTAACAAATCTATCCCTGTTGCTGTCATCACTACCTCACACTTCCTTATTGTCCTCTTCCAGTTTGCAGTGTTTTGTATATCCTAAAACCCATATACTGGCTTTGAGTCTGAAAAACACAAACCTGATCTTTCTGATGTAAGAGGTTCTAAGTGAAACAAAAGCTTAAGAAAGAGGAGAAAAAAAATTGAACAGAGCAAAAAGACAAGAACAACTGCTCCAAATAACTGTGGAGGACAGTCATCCTGGTTTTGGGGTGGTTGCTTTACAATCTTCTCAGTGCAGAGTGATGTGGCCTCTGGTGAGCCATAGGACTTCAGTTTTCTCTGTGAGGGAAGGCGTTTCTCATCAGGTGGGCCAAAGTAGTCAGCCCTAATGCCTCTGGCCACCCTCAACTCCTACTGGCCACCAAGAAGGTACTAAGCAGATAAGGATGGTGACAGATGCAGAAGATACATGAAACATATTAGAAACATCCTACCTTGAGTTTTGCCCCTCTGAAATAAAGTCCCATTTAATCCCTAAGGGAGAATTTCATCCTGAGGATCATTAATGCCTGTAATGAGGGCGGGGGGGCAGGAAGAGAAATGCACATCACCCTTCCCAAAGGCCCACATTTGTTTCAAATTCAGTGAACTACACATACCTGACTCAGCTTTCCCATCCACACTATAGCATTGAGGGTGCCAAAAACCCACTGGGCTGAGCAGTGGCAGCCCTGATATGTCCTGATATGGCCCTACAACAGCAAACAAAATTTTGAAATCAGAGAACAAAGTCTAACAAATGCTGTGGAAAGGAGATATGATCAAAAACAGTGCAATTGAAAAAACCAAGAAAATTTGGAAATGGAGTGATTACAACCAAATGGACTGGGATGAAACGAGGGGCAGTGAAAAGGACCAAAACTTGCCAAAATCACTCCAACAGAAATCGTGAAATCAGGGAAGAAAGGTAAGCAGAGAGGAGAAGAAGCTGAATAAATAAAATGCAAAAAAAACCAAAGGAAAAAGTCTGAAAACAAGTGAAAAAAAAAAAAAGTGAATGGGATGATGACAAGAAGTGCAGAAAAATGGACCAAAGCTTGCCAGAATTACTCTAATCCAAATCCTGAAGTTAGGGAAGAAATGTAAATAAAGAGACAGGAGCACAATTTGAAGAAATGAAATCTTAAAAAAGAAAAATTCCAAAACCAAGTGAAGACAATAAAAGTGAATGGGAAGACAAAAAGTGCATGGAAATTGACTGAAGCTTGCCCAATTAATCCTCAATTCCAAATTTTCTCGTTTTTTTCAATTGCATTTTATTTGACCACATCTCCTTTCCAGGATGCTTGTTAGACTTGGTTCTCTGATTTCAAGATTTCCTTCCATCCATTTTCCTGCACTTCTTGTCATCCCATTCACTTTTATTGTTTTCACTTGGTTTCAGAAGTCTTTCTTTTTTATATTTTTAAGATTTCATTTCTGTAGTTTCTTCTCCTATCTCCTTATTTAAGTCTTTTTCCTGATTTCAGGATTTGAATTGGAGTAATTTTAGCAAGCTTTGGTCCTTTTCACTGCCCCTCATTTCATCTCAGTCTTATTGTCTGTAATCACTCAATTTCCAAATTTTCTTGTTTTTTTCAATTGCAGTGTTTTTGATCATATCTCCTTTCCAGAGCGTTTGTTAGACTTTGTTCTCCTAAAAGTCATCTCACTGCTACTGCTGCTGCCAAAAAGTAAAGAGTGCAAAGTCACTGGAAGAAGCAAAACTAGAAAAATCAATGGAAGATACAAAAAATTACAGCCAGATCTGATTTTCTGTTGATTTATGATGTAATATTGATATTTAGAAATACACCATTGGCTCATAGGAGGCTGAAGGAAATTCCATAGATCTATATTCTTCTGAAAATTTAATATTCTTTCAGAAGTTGAAAAGTTTTGTGGAATCGGGCAGGTTTTGCCACAATTTCATTTAGGGGAAAAACCAGGAAAGTTTTCTCATGATGCCAAAACATCCCATTCCTACATTTTTGGAATTAAACAGTTGGACTTGTCACTTGAAAAGAAACCCAACTTTTAAAAATTCAGATAATAAATGTATCAACATTAAAAATTAAGCAAATACTACATGTAAATGCCCTGAAATTATTATTTTCTAAGTATTTTACTTCATGGAGAGTTTGACAACTTAATTTTTCCTCAAAGTCAGAACTAGTTTTGAATTTTTAAACTCCTTTGTGAGGTAGAATACCTTTTTTCTACTTAGTGTTAATGTTTCAAGAGTGGTAATGTTGTCAAAACCTGATGAATAGGAGAACAGGGCAATTGTGTCTCTGAAGCTCAATTGGTGTAGAACCATTCAAGCAGGGATTTCAGACCCTCTGTAACTTGTTTTCCAGGATAATGAGATGCACAGAAGGGAACTTAGATTTATCTGAATGAAAATTTTAAGAATCTGGTTACATTTTATGGCAAACTCAGACTGAGCTTTGTATTTCTCATGAAAGCTTATTGGAATTTTATGTGAAAGCAAGTTTTGCATTACATACTATGTCCATCCAAATGCTTTGGCTTCTAACCTCAGAGGTGAAAACTTGTTTCCACTGGGTAGAATTTCATTAGGTTTGAATGAATTCTTGCCCCTGTTTTTCCACTTGCCCCTTTTTCTTCTTAGGTCTTTTTTTTTTTCCTTAGTACTATGTGATACTGGTGTATTTCCCATTCCTGGGTGAAAAATGTTTTCCTCCTCCAACCTGCAGTAATTTGGAACAGACAGCCATTCCTCTGTCTACCTGAATACCCATAATTTTCCATACATAACCTGAAAATAAAAATTAAAAAGCTTTGTCTTTTAACTTTCTGAATGTTACCTCCATCTTGTTATTAATGCTTTTTTTATTCTTCAGTAAATGTTTTATTTAACACAGCAAAGCCTTTTGGGTTAGCCTTTATATGATAGAAATTATAAAAATGGATTTACATTGTGTTGTGAATGATGATACTTAAACTACTCATATGTCTACATTCTTCCTCTCAACCTCTATTCCTTTATAAGCAGAGAATGGAGCACACTTAAAGAAAACAAGATTCATTTCCTTAAAACCCTCTAAGCTAATGCATTGTTATGTTTGTTATTGTGGTTTCTCTGAGAGGGGAGGAAGATGGATAACAATGTTGGTGCTTCTAAATCAAAGCATTTCCAAAGCAACACCCACATCAGTGGCTGTTTTCTGCACCAGCTTTCTGCTTCCTTCCTTCCTCTTCCTGCTTGATTCATGACAAGATGTGAGACCCTATGCAGCAGGAAAAAATAATTTTCCCACATGGTGGAATTTTACCAATCTCAGGGTGTGATAAGATATGGCTGCACTCTGTACTGGACTTGCCTCAAAGGCCAGGGGAAGCCTTGAACTGCATGGTGTGAAATATTGGCCACCTACAGGGTGTGAGACGAGGTGATAGCAAGCCTTGGGAGCGTGTACACAGGGACAGGGTCAGAGGCAGCAGTGGGCACAGGGGTGCACAACACAGCAAGAACCAGGAATTTCAGACAGCCACACAGGTGTGCAAAGCCCAGTGCACAGTCCAGGTACAAAACATCACAGTCCTCTGCCTGGCCAGTCATTCATGCAACCATGTAAATGTGTGAGTTGCATAGGGGACTGTGCTTTTGTACCTCATTTCCTCCAGAACAAAGAAAGGTAGAGCAAAACAACGGTAATGGCTTTGACTGTCCCTTCATCAACTTGCAGAGAACAGAAGTATCCCTAAACCAGGGTTACCTTGGTACACCTGTGTGTGTGAACAGACAGAAGCTGTGTATGCAGTACTCGTAACACCAGTATATTGTGTCTGTGTCTAGATCCTGTGAAAATCAGACAAGTATTATGAAGCAGATCTAAATTTTGCTACTAAAAGTCTACCATTTAAAAATCTGTGTCTTTGAGTAACTTGAAAATTAAGAGACTTCTTTTTTAAAAGCGGGATCAACAATGTGCATTACCTAAATCAGTCTCCAAGATCTTGTCACTAGCCAGACTAATAATCCAATACTCTTTCAACAGTCTTCACAATAATGGACATATTTTCAGCTTTCTCAGGTTGGGCAACTTATCAAAGAGAACTATGTGGCTCCATGCAGAGCTGCAAGTGATTCTTAGCAGCTTACCCTACAGTACCTCATGCAGGGACTTGAGCTACATTCCCGTGGATTATGGACTTCATCAGAATCTTTGAAATGAAGTAGCTCTCCGATATATACAGGGATCTCATGGACGGCTAAAACTTTATTGACACTGGGGAAGTGCACACATTTATTTATTAAATAAGAAAATATCTTATACCCATGCGCAGAGACACACGAACACACACATGCCAGCAGAGTACATGGGGATAAGGAAATCTGTGACATTATCACCTGAGGTAGAAGAGATGAGGGAAAGAGACTTCCATGCACCACACTTATTTTACCCCTGTTTTTCATTACATGGATAACCTTAGAACTGTTCTTGTTAGCATTTAGAAAAAGGGGAAAATCTAGCCACCTGCAGGGGAGCTATTATTGCTAGACTGTACTAACATTATCTTGCTTATGGGGGGGGCATATTGTTTATGCAGTCTATTTATCAGTGTAGGAATATATCTACCAAGATAGCAATATCTCTGCAGTAATGGCATACAAGAATAAAAGAGTTTTCATGAACACAGAGTTGCTGCCTGTAGCATGTATATCTGAGATACTAAAGGATTATTTACCTATCATTAAGATATGGATTTTTTTATCTAGTCCAGTTTTTCTTGCAGCAGAAATCATATTAAACTCTCTAGCTATTATATCTAACATCCATTGGGCACCTTTTCATTCTGGGTAACCTAATATAAATGAAGAAAATAAATCCACAGCAATTTGTTGAGGCGCCTTTTCCCCCCGTCCCCTCCTCATTTTCCTGAATTAAATTCACATAATAAAATCCAAGGGTTACATTTCACTCACATCTGTTTCAATTAATGTGCATGACTTTGTATGAAATTTTTAATGGAAGAAAAAAGCTAAAACACAATATTTTTAAACGATTGTGTAGGGTAAAAATGCTGCATACAACCCAATGTGCTTATGTGTCACACAACAGTCAGATGGGCTTTAAAATTCAGTGTGAGCCTTCCCAGTGCTCAATTTCTTTCATATTTTCCCATTATAGGATGTTTTTTAAGAGATTTTAGTGATTTAAGTTTAATGAAATATTGTTCTATAATGTTGCTTTAGGAAGTGTTTACTTGTCTGAAACAACCAGGGCTAATAATAACAAAGCCATTAATAATGGTAGACATAGAACAGCTGAAAACTGCAGTCAGTCAAGAGATTCTAATGCAATATTTGTTTTTTTTTTCTCTTGGATAATAGATTTCTGATGAATGGTAAATTTATTTTTTAAGAATGCTTTTTTGTTTAAAATATCCCTTTCTGCTGAAAGACAAAGGGTAGTTTAGATACTGATAGAAGAATTTCATAGAAAATTTATAAACAATAAAAATTGGTTTAGTAATATTTTTCACTAGGGAGAAAAATATTTTCTGAGAAAAACATATGAGGAGTAGGTGTAAAATTTGACTTCATTACTCCATGAACTCTATGTAACTCTCATTTACATTGCCTTTTTGCTACCCCATTTTAAAGTATCCCCACCTATCTCAGGTGGGTCAAAAAGGTAATAACACAGAGACACCTGGTTATATATCATATTCTGCCTCCCTTCTGAAACTTCTGCGGTTTGGCATCTCGGGGCAGCATTGGCAGAGCACAGGGAGACTGAAATTACTCTCATCTTGCTGCATGCAAGACATTTGCAGCTAGAAAATAATCTAAATTTTCTCTTCTTGTGTGTCACCTTAGGCTGGCTGAAAAATTGTCCTGTGCCATATAAAGAAATCATTGACTATGCTTTGTGCCACTGGAGCAAGATGATGCAATTATAATCAGAGTTGGAGTCAGAGGCATCTGTTTCTTCAGGTGAATAACATGGAAGTAGGTATCTTGTTTGGTCCATGGATTATTCTGCAAAGTCATGAGTTTTTCCAGCTAGATATCTCACATGCTGACTTCAACCCACCTGAAATAATTCAGAGGGATATAACTTTGCATGTTATTTTGTCTGTGTCCTGCTGGGTGGCTCCCTGTTTAATTCAGTCATATAAGAATTTCAGCCCAGGTCTTTCCCAAACTGCCCTTTCAAATCCTCCTGGAGGAGTAGTGGCAATAACCAGAGTGTTACAGGAAAGATGCATGGACCAAGCACCTCCTGAGAGACAGAGAATCAGCTCTGCACAAGTCACAAGAGAAAAAAGGGACCAGAAAACAGGGTTGAAAATCAGTGGTACCAGGGAATCAAATGAGTTTTTTTTCTTCAGTTACTGGAAGGATCTGTTTGTTCTTTGCTGACCTTTCTCCATCGTAATCCCTTTTTCTTTTGTAATATATTTAAGAGAATGAACTCCTCCTAATAAGGCTGAATTGAGAAAATTAGAGTCTCTGCTGACTTATTTAACGGAATGTGTCAAACCTAAAGGTTACCTCATCCCAAACCTCTGCTGCAATACAGTCCCATCTCCTATAATAACTCAACACCACTGAAATACTATAGTAGAGTCTTGTGTTCTACTTCCAGAGATGCATAATACACATACAATGATACTATGTTTATTCATTCTGTTTATTGGTTTGAACATGATTTTTAATGTGTAACATAAAAAGAGGTTTTCAAGTTTAATTGGACTGTCAACCCCATCATGCTTATCTTTATCTCTGGCCGCTTTTACTTCCAGACTAGCACTTTTTATAGGATATCTACACATAATAAAGCATCTAAACAACTTTTTCACGTCATCTTCAATGAATTCAGGGGATGCAACAGTTTGCACACTCCTCTGCATGCATTTTATTAATCCCACTTTCATTCTACCAGGCTACAGCGAATTATGTAATAAATATCTGGTTTGCACTCATGAGTTGATATACTATTTTCTTCTATAATCCTCTCTCTCTACTCACAGCTTAAAAATCTGGCAAAAAGTATTCCGTGTTCTATTTTCTCATTTTAATAAAATTTCAAAATGTTACAGAAAATTGTCTTCCAAAACTGACAACATTTCTCAAATTATTTTTAAGAAAATCAGAGAATATGATTGTGTACAATAAATTGTAAACAATAAGTATATAAGATCAGACTCAAAGCTGGCATAAAATAGACACTGAAAAAAAATGGATATATACCATCTTGCACCTGTCAAGGTTCTGGTCCAGAGAACATGGTGCTGAAAGCCTCTTATAGCATTATATAATTTTTAGATTCACCTAACTGATTTTATTCAATGTCAAGTCCATGTCAAGTACCTTATTTTTGAAAATAGACTTGTAAATATTCAGATAGTTCAAACTGAATCCATATACAACTGTGTGCTTGATATTGAGTGTGTGTAAATTAAATGGTGTTTGTGAACCCTATCAGCCTTTGCTGACCACAAAACTGAAGACAATAGTTTCCTAAGCTGGAAAAAATTGCTGTTCAAAATCAGTTCCACCAGACTATATATCTACAATGACACTGTCTTCTGCCCTCTTCCTTCCCCACACATCTTGTCGTAATAAAGATCTGGGTACTTTGTGTCATCATTTGCAATTTGATGCTAAAAAATTGGGATATGGAAATATACTAACTGCTTTGTAATAGATTCTCCTCTTGCTAGATTCTTTTCTTGAATGCTTACTTTTCAGCCAGTAGGTCATCAACAATAGATGTGAGACTTGATCATCGATGGCATATGTGAGAGTTACTCTGAGGAGACAATATTCATCCTGTGGTCAGATTTGTGTTTAGATTTCAAGCCTAAAAGTAAAAAACCTCAGAATTTTTATTTTTGGTTCAATGGCCCAACATTTCTTTAGACTTTTCTCAGCAGATTTTTGGCCCTGAGTAGTGGCATGTGGCACAAACTGACTTGTGATATTTTTTTTCTGCTTTGGATGTCGGAGGTCTTGTGAGATCATCTGTTTTTTCCTAAAATTCCTGCCATCTTGAGCCAAAACCTCATGAGAATAGTTGTTCTTGGAACATTATTTTAATATGAAAAGCAGAATGAGAAAAATAGGCCACTCTTGGATTTGCCCCACAACAAAATCCAATACTTAGTTTAAAGACACATATTCTGATCTGAGGTCTCCTTGCTACCCGCCCCCCCCCCTAATAAGCATAAAAGGAGTTTCAATTTCAAAATAAATTGTAAGGCTCTTCTTGTAACAGATTCCAAGTGGCATTGTATTCCATGGACATTTTCTAGACCCCTTGACTTCTTTCTATTTACTGCTTTTGGTTTTCTTGTTTTTTGGTTGGTTATTTTTGGTTCTTTAATTAAAAGATGACATGTGTTACTTAATAATTAATACAATACCTGTGACTGCATGTGTAACATAATATTTTACACTTCCACCACCCATATGCAAGTAAAATGTTTTCATTGTTATCTATTGTGTGTTAGCTATTATTTTTTACAAACAAATGAGAAAAAGACATTCAAAGCTTTTGAGGAGAGACAACAGAAAACTAACAATTGATCATTCTTGATCAGACAGCAGAAGCTAATGCCGCAAGAGATATATTTGGACAAGATACTAATTTTTTATAAGGGATTATGATATGTACATAGATAACAAGACTATCTAAATGTAACCTTACTCTGTAAAAGAGGTTTTGGTGTAAAAGTAGAATCTGTGAGCTAGCCAATCTCAAAAGAGGAAATTTTTATTTCTGGTAGATATTTTTTCCACAATTATTACCTATTACAGAGCCTTATTCTTTAAATGAGATCCTGTATAAAAATGCACTGAATTACCTAGATATACCTGATCCACAAATTCATTTTTCAGACTCCTATATGAAAAACAGGGGAATTCTCATTAAATAACCAGCTGAGCATAACAACCCTTTTCAAGCCAAGCTGCCTAGGACTTACATACTGAAGATGGTCAACCTGCCTTTTGAGCTGCATTTGACTTCCTGGACATTCAGGTGCATTTTCTGTGTTGGGTGTAACTTCTCTGACCATTTGCAGGTGCCTGGTGAAAATGCAGAGTCTTTTCTAAGTCAAATCCCCAGCTCCAGCTGATGGCATCCTGTAAGATCAGACACTCCTCTGTGGAGGAATGGGACTGGTGTCATGGTCAGTTCTGCTCTCTAATCACGTCCCAGAACTTCCTTACCCTTTGCCCCTTCAACAATTTCAGCTTAGACTGTGGAAAAAAAAGAAACAAAATAAGGAAGAAAAAAAAAAAAAATGGTGTTTTCTATGTCAGGAAAGTTAAAACCTTTCTTCTAAGTCATAATTACCACCAATCTCAGCCATTGTTCTGTAATGAGGTTTGATGTTTTAAACTACAAAGACATGCATTTAAGATATAGAACAGTGTTGTTGGGTTTTGTGTGTATTTTTTTTAATTCTAGAAATTGTTTTTCTTTATTTGATATAAATCTGAAGGCAGGAACTCATTTTAGATACACAAGTGCATGCAGTATGGACATATCAAAAGGAATTAATCTATACAGCTACAGATAAAAGAAGCAGGAATAAACACATACAGGCAGTGGGTATGAGAGAAGACAAAAGGCAGGGAAGAAGCCAAATACAAATAAAAGAGAATATGAGAAGACTGTTGTATTAGGTTAATATTATGGGAAACTAAAGTACTTTAAGGTCCTCAGATGTAAAATACTATGTAAGTATAAAGCTTTTGTTGTTTTTTTTTGTCTAAAATTTGAGTTGAGCGAATGCAGTCTGAAAGCAGCCCCTAAATATGATTATATGAGGCTATGGACACAATTTCTGCCAGGTATCATGAATTTAAGTGTATTGCTGTGTTATTAAAAGCAACCAGCAGTGTGAACCTGCTGTATTATTAACATGTTACATTAGCCTTAATAGTTAATCCAGTATTCATATTCATATTGTGGACTCCTCTTCTAAGAGAGAGTAACAGCTTTCTAAATGCTTTTAAGATTTCCAGGAATAAAATTAAAGCATGTTTAAGTACTTGTTGGAAATTGTGTGCAGAATTCTGAATAAGGGAGCTATTGCATTGTATCAGGACCCTTAAGAGATTCAGCTGAGAAATAAATTATGTAAACAATGCAATATGTGTGTGTGTCTACAGCTGTATATCAATATCACCTATATCTATGTATACAAATATCCTTATCCTTTTCTGTCAGTCTGGAATGTGTTATACTGGAGACACTGAACCTTTCAAAAGAGATGCAAGACATGTTTTTAATGTTGCTTCCGAATTCAGAAGCAAAACAAAAACTGGATAAATACTTCATTACATTTTACAAACAATCTGCTTTCTGATAATTATTATGGAGCAACTTTTCATTCTTTTTAATGAAGTTTGACTCTGAACGCGTATGTGGGAAATTACTCTGAACTGAATTCTTTCACCAAAATTAATGTATCCTAAATGAGATTTGTTGAAGCCCACAGGGTGCCTGCAGCTACAGTGGGAAGGGTGAGCGCTGATGGAGGAGAGCAGGACAGGTTCCACTCAGAGGTTGCAAGAACCACCTACCTCTGCCCCTCCTTTTTGGAGGTAGTTGTACCAGAGCCACATGAAGGCCCCACATTCAGCTTGGCTGCAAGTTAAGATTGGATTTCCTCTCTGCAGCTGCTCCACACTCCACTTGCATGAAGTCCAAACATCTGGGTTTAATGCGAATAGAGTGGATTTCAAGCTTAATTCTTCTCTTTGTCTCTGTGTGTATGAGTATGTGTGTGTGTGAAATAATCTTTCTGAAATACTTTATTGCTTTCCTAAATCTTTCATTAGTTTTGCATCCTTACAATTTATTTTGGTATGAAATACACAATCAGTAAAAACCCTTGTCTCCTGTGTTTTTTCCTACTCTGTCTTCAGAACATATTATTGTTTGTATTGTCTGGAAAACAGATTGAAGATCTAACTGAAATACTGTTAATCATCAATACCTTTTTTTACAACTTATTCTAACATAAGTGTTTCAGGTGCAGTAATCCCTGATTATATATATTTTTTTAAAGAGGACTACTATGAAAAAAATCATTTATAGGACCATAAATATTGATTTTTGAACTCTCTCTCTTGGCAGTGTTATATGTCCCTCTCCATTTATGATCTTTTATGTCTTCTGTAGATTGGGCACAACATTAAACCTCATGTGAGAGAAAGGAAGAAAAAAAAATCAGGGAGTAAATAGCTGGTCTCCTTATCATGCCTCCCAGTTTGATTTTGGTAGGTTCCGGAGAACACAGGTGTAGGATACTGAATTATAGCAAATAAAAGACTAAAACATAACAAAGCTACCTCAGGGTTTGGCTGAAGTCCCTGTGCAAACTGTGATTAACTGAATACCTGCCCTGGAATGCTGGTTTGGCAAGAGGTTATACACACATGAATGAATCTGTCTGCATACTTAGACACTGCAGTTAAACTTCTTTCTCATAAAAAAAAGGGTGTTATTTCCGAAGTTGTTGAATATAGTTTGAGGTTGCCTTTTTTGATTTAGGCTCCTCACCCTCAGAAAAAAAGTGAGGTGACAAGTGTCCTACATGTATAAGAGAGTGGGAAGAAGAGGAGAAGCAGTAAAGACATGTTTGGGTGCATGAAGGCAGCTAGGCAGGATTTATTCCTAAAAATCAGTGTTCTTCTGAGAAATGGAGGCTGATCTCAGTGTAAAATGGTGAAGGTCTATTGATGTAAATTTACCTGAGCTTTTATTTCAAAATCTATGAGACCACCAGTGAAGAACTGGTCACATATTAATGGAACTTTACAGATATATAGAATATACTTACACATACAGTGGTTTAAACATAAACCCAGAATTTTCAGCAGAGCCTAAGGGAACTGAAAGTCAGTGGTTTGTGAGCACATGAGGGTTTTCCCTTGTGGAAAGACAGAGCAGCACACAAGTAAATGTCGTTCTGCTGCAGTTATGCTACTGGTGTAGACACGGCCTTACTTATACTCACAGCCCACTCTTAGAGGACTAACTATAGATTACATTTCAGGCTAATGTAAATTAATCCAGGCTTAAGATGTCTGGACAATGATTAGATATTAGTGTCCATTGGACTGGTTTCTATATGGTTTAAAGTTGTGTATGATTGTGGGGACATGGTTACAGTCAGAGGGGAAAAGTCACTGCTTGCTATTAAAGAACTTACCTTCTGACTATATTTCCTATCTTTTTACTTCATTTTTTGTTGCTTTCCATGCATACTTAATATGTGCTAATGATTTGGATTAGCTATTTTACTCTCTTTCTTTGCTTCCATTAGAGAGAGTCAGATGTACATTTCCAGCTGGGAACATCATAATAAATGTGTCCTGCACTGAAGAGCACATGATGGTTCTGGATGCCTCTGGCTCACATGATGTGAGATGGTTAGAAATTTCCCCTGCTTTTCTTTATGCAGACATGTTGTGCATGAACTTGCAGAGGAGAAGGACCTCGCCCTTGATTTATAATCAAGTCATGAGATCATCTATGCTCTAAAAGAGTCTATTGTCCAAATCTTACTAGCTTTTCTCCAGGAAAATTTTGACAGTATGTGGAGAACTGGCCCCAAAAATCAGTTTTTCTTCTCACATATTTAAATTATTTCTGACCCTTCCTTGATTTTAATCTTGTTATTTCCTCACCTTTTTTCAAAATTTCCTCAAAAACGCAAGGTTTCCCAACACCAATTATTTTTGCCATGCCAGCAAGAGGGTTCTGGTATTTGCTGCTATTGGGGGGTGAGAAAAAACATTTCCCCAAAGCTGCTGCATCAGATAACCGGATTTTTTATTTATTTTTGTGTGTGGTGGAAGGATCAGAAAATATGCTTTTGTTTGGGTGTGTGTGGGGACAGTGGTTGTGTGACAGTAGACTGAGTCCCACATTCTGCTCCCTTTGGCAGCTATGCTTAAAATCAGCCTCACCAGGTTCATGTGACAGTTCCTGGGGAATCATTTTCTTCTTCATATCCACTCAGAAATATCCCTGTGCACCACTGTGATTTTTTTTTTAATTGCAAGATTTTGCAAAAGATTTCCCAGCATCCTTCATTTTTTTACTACAATGGGCAACGAGATCTCCCCATCTAGGTGCATACCATCCCTAATCTCTACATGGAGTTGCTCACCGTACACAGAAAACACCCATATAGCAATTAAACTCAGACACTTGGTGGAAAACAGCCAGTTCGTTTTGCTTCTACTTGTTTTGAGAAAAAGACTCCCCCCCACCTTCATCTATCTGAATAGGCAAGATTGACATAAAAAAGTACTTCAAGAGATGAACTTGTCTACTGAACACAAATACAGTGAGTTTCTGTATATCTTTAAATGTTTTATATGTCCTAGTCATATATAATTTATTATGTTGTGAAGCTGAGCCCTTCTTTGAATGAAAATTTTACTGTCAGAGCCTGGGGTACTTTAGTCTGATGATTTAAAACTCTCAATGTGCTTGTAGCAAATAGCACTTTTTATTACAGCATGTTTGTCCAAGAGGTCAACTTTCAGCACAGCAGGATTTCTTCCCATTGTGGAATTATTTCTGATGGCAAGAATCTCCCATCTTAATTCACCTGGTGATGAATGTACTAGCCAACACTTTCCCAGAGGCTCATTAGACTGGACCTGCCAAAAAAATGCACAAGAGAAGTGTGAAAGCTTCACCTTTTCTTATGCAAGCATTCTTGCTGGCAGATTATACAGCATGTTAAATGCTGTACGCCTGCTTATATTCCTTTGGTCTTAAGATTCCCATTTAGAGTTTTGCTCCAGTATTTCATTTTCTCAGAGATGATGTTGAATCTAAGGTGCCTTGTGATGATGGTAAATTCATTTTGGAGATGAGTAAAAATGACTAAAATTATGTGCATGTTTCCTGTGAAATATTGTACACCAAACAGGTCCCAGATTAAAAGACAAGCTTGACTTTAAAGGTAATGTGATTAATTTCCTCAGCCAAAACCTGCTAGATAGTTTTCATGCTTAGGCTGATGCAGTGTAGATGCCCTATTACACCCATTTACCGTCTCCATCCCTTTGCTCAGCCCCTGCTGAGCCTATTAAGTTGGTATCAAGTCAACTTGTCCCTTAGTGATAGTACACAAACTCTCAGAGTGCTGCAGAATTCTGCATCTGTCCTTTTACCTGTCACTTCAGCTTCTTTTTACTGATGTTAAAAGAAATCTTTACTGTCAGTCATATAACCAATTCACTTTGTTCACAGGCTGTGACAACCTTGTTGTGTTTCTCCCACCACAGAACCGACTTCTGTGAATTAGTATTCTCAAAATTTAGACTAGCTCATTAGTCTGAATAAATTTGAAAGGTTGCTGTTCATTTTTTTTTTTTTTTAATGTAGCTCAGCTTAGCTTGGATATAATTTAGGCATCTTTAGGAAAAAAGAAAGAAAAAAACCCACAAACACAAAAAACTCAATGACCAAACAGTCCAACTCCCAAGTATTCACTGTTTGATTTCAGAGCTAAAGGCTTTCTCAGCAGATTCATTTGCACTAATATAAAATGTAATGAAATGTTGCAAGTTTTTTCCAGCTTCCTCCTCTTTTTTTAATTTTTTTTTCATTTTTAAATTTGCTTTGGTATAATTGAAATATTGGCTACTCTTTCAGGAAAGAAAACAGAAGTTCAAAAGCCAATCTCTACCATCCTTCTGATTTACTATGTCCACTAGACCACATAATCACTGAAAATATAGAGTAAACTTTCTCCCTCAACAAATGAAACCTAAGCCCACCTGCCAGTTCTGTACACATAACTGTCAGTACACCAGGTCAATTCAAAGAAGGAAACCTTCTCCACTAAAAAATTGCCCGTGATTAAGCAAAGAAGCCACCGTTTTTGCTCTTATTTTCGAAGTCCTACCAGCAGAAGCACTTAATTCTCTACTTTCATGAAATCATTAAGGTATTTTCACTCCATCATGTCATTTCTTGAAGGGGTTGAAGGCTGACTCTCAGTGGACATGACAGAGGATATATCTGGTCTGCCCCAGCACAAATCTCATACAGTGCAGGAGTGTGTAACCACAGAGAACCAGAGTTCAACCTCTTGAGTGCACACCTGTCCTTTCTTTAGGGAAACACTCAGGTGGTAAGATGGTATCAGGACCAGTTTGGATCGTGCTAGTTTTCCAGGACATTAGTATTAGAAGCCAGAAGGGGCAGGGAAATTTGTTTCCAGAAACAATCTATACAGTGATTTGGATCAGTGGAGTACTTTTTATAGGAGGACATCAAGATTTTATAAACAAATCTAGAAGGAAGTGATGATGACGTCTACTTTGGGTTTGAAAAACAAAGTACAGAGGACAAATCTCTCCCATTCATATTCCTTTCTTCTTGCTAAAATTGCACAAAACTGGAAACTCTTCTGAGCTACCTTGGCAATATAAAAATCCAGTCTAGAAGCCAGGGAGGTTAAATAATTTACCCAAGGTCACATCACAAGCACCTGAGCCTCAGAGTAAATAATAGAGGTCCTCAGAGTCTTACCTAAAAGGGATAATGACGAGTTCACCATTAGCTGTAAAATAGAAATATAAAAATGTCTTTGCATTAACATCAGCACCTTAAAACTAAAAATGAGAGAGCTTGGCCAAAGGGGTCTGATATAACTGACTACAGAGCCAGAGTGGAAAAATATAAATCAATTGGATGAAATAATCCTTTGCTACAGACTAGAGAAGAAGTTTGGCTATGTCTCAAGAAATGGAGAATTACACTAGACATTAATGGAACCAGAGATACTCTCAATAGTTCAGGGTGGATATAACTGTGCAATGGAGCAGAACAGATTAAAAATCCCAGCCTAAGGAAGGATTAATATATAAAACTGCAGGAGAAAGACATGACGTGATAGAAATAACGTAATGGTGCTCTTAGTAGGCATTTGCTATGTTCAGAATATTCATCTTTTGCCTTTTCAGCTGTTTTCTCAATTTTTCGCTCTAGTGTGTGACAACATTGTTGCTTCTTCTTTTAGTATCAATGGCTTCTTCTGACACCAAGGACTCATTGTGCCAGGAGCCAAAAATATCCAGTAATTCCTAACTTGGCTGCATAGAGCATAACAGGTCAGTCATGTGGAATACAATTCTTTTCATATTTATATCCTCGTTTGCTTACACAGACCTCCAGTAGGTGCTGCCCTGAAAGAGTGGCAGCCATAAGTAAGACAATGTGATTCTTTCTTTTGGGCATTGCAGTGCGGCAACTCTGCCATTTTGAGGGATTTTTGTTGAAAATTAAGACATTGTTTGCTTTCTTCAGAATGTTGCATGGAAAAGTATCTGAAATTCATTGTTCAATCATGTGAATGACTGTCTTCCTTTAAAACAGGAGTACAGATCCTCTTTTCACCTACTCTTCACACCTACTATTTTCTTTTGCTTTTTCTCTTCATTTTCTCCTACACACTCATAAGCATTTTCTTCTCCACGTCTCAAGTGAACTGTCCTTCGCATATTAAATATCCAATGCTTTGATCCAGTTGGAATAGCAGGCGTAAAACCTAATATGGGAAATGCTGAAAATCACTAGAAAACAGGTATTTAACCATAGTTTTCCCATCCTCTGTCATCCTAAACCACCATCAGACAGAAGAACAGAAAAGTATACATGCATGCACACACACATGCCCAAAGGCTGTACATGAGAGGCACATCTATATATCTGTTTGAGGAAAAATAACTATACTGAATTGGTTATAATAGCTGTATTTTCTCTTTTTTTTTTTTAATTTTATTTTTGGTTGATATTTTGCCTACTTATTAAAAGCTTTTAGATTCTCTTTATTCCGTTTCTCTTTTTTCTCTCCCATCTTCCTCTGTGGCCAACTTTCTCTTCATCCCTGGCTGCCATGCCCAGTAAATTCCGGACATCATTGCAACAGCTGCTTAGGAGTGGATGGGATTTGTCTCTGGATATCAGGCCAAAAGGCTCTAAAGATTTCTTTGTTGTCGCTGCAGAGCTAACAGGGCCAAAATTGTCTGGGAAACACCACTTCTTTAGGATTTGCCTTAGATAGCCTTTTCTGGTTTATTTATTACTTTTTTTTCTTCTCCTTAGTTTTTAATCTTTACCTCTTCCTTTCCCTTCTCATTTTTACTCTCTGTATTTCATGCCCAATTAATCTTGTTCTCTCCAGCACACTTTTTATAGGAAGGAAAGTTCATGAAAAGAGCTTTCAGAAGAAGACTGAGCCAATTTCCTTGGTAACTACCAAGAGCAAGTGAAAATGACAAACGGATTGACTACAGTGGATTGATTGATACTGATTTATAGCTGAAAATTGGATCAAGTGTGTCCACATACTCTTTCTCCAGGGACTAAAGGAGATGCAGGCTGCTTCTGTCAGCATTCCTGTACCATGAAGCTACTCCCCTCATGTCACCTCATGTCTCCCTTTCCAGCCCTGTCTTCTGCTTAAATAAAGATAGTTGTTAAATAAAGGCACTTGCTGTCTTATCCCAGGGATATAACATTTTGAGGATACATATGACTTCCACTTTATCATTAAATAGTGG
Source organism: Trochalopteron elliotii (assembly GCA_024734555.1). Classification (NCBI taxonomy): domain Eukaryota; kingdom Metazoa; phylum Chordata; class Aves; order Passeriformes; family Leiothrichidae; genus Trochalopteron; species Trochalopteron elliotii. The sequence continues at coordinate 680,702 of JANPWX010000050.1, forward strand.
TCAATTTTTTCTATATTCTGGAATCACTGATCAACTGTGCATACCTGCACCTCCCCTTTCACATGCCTGTACCTGCCAGGTACCCTAAGGTGGCTTTTCACTTAAGTAGGAGCTTTCTCCTACTTATACCTTGGATCTTGGTGATTTTACTACTGAATGGCAAAGGAGAAGTAGCAGGACCTATCCTAAATCTGATATCTGGAAATCCCTACTTATGATGAAAACTCTTATTTACACATGTGTAGGTGTTCCTACTGTCCTTTTAGGACACCTGGATGAATGAGGTTTGGAGGGCAGCATTTCTTCTTAAATCTGCTACCTTAATCAATTTCTTAAGTAGAGTAGTAGTTAGGAGCATCATTATGTTCTGACCTATCTTGGCTGGCAGCGGTTAAAAAAGGACTGAAAATTATCCGCAGAAAATAGGGGAAAATTTACAATGTCTGGTTCTGCAGATTTCAAATCTTTTATAAAATAAGAAAGGGATGTCCTAGTTACTGCAGTATTCAGTTTATGACACATTACATAATGATTTAGTGAAGAAATATAGTTTTACCATGAAAAAAATTGGGTGTCAGATTACCTGTACCATCAGATGTAGAGACTCTTGTTTTAGAAGAACTTTTAGAACCTCTGTTTCTAGATGATACAGAGATAATACAGGCTTGCTGGAGAGTAAGGATGCTGTCACTGTCCCCAGTCCATGGCAAGGGTTGTTTCTTGTGCTGTTCTGCAAAGAGCAGACTCTGTGGCTACCTCACTTCTGCAATTTTCAAGTTAGTTTTGTGCTAAATCCAGATTGCTCTCCTTAAGAAGAACGATAGGAAAGTCTTTTATTTCTATATATGACTTCCTGTGTATCACTTTAATTTGGGCCTGATCTAACAACCTCCAACTGTGGCTTTCATTCTTGCCATGTGATTATGGGGCTGCAGATGAACAGACAGCAGAACTGTCCTTACAGTCCTTCTCATGGCTCCTCACAGTAAGGCTTAGATGTTGCTTTTTGACATGGACAGCTGGATTTTACAGGCAGACTGAGCTGGTGAAATCTGAGGTTACTTTTAGCAGAAACGTGAAAATGAGCAGTCGACTTCAGAGCTCACTCCAGGAATCACCTCACTCAGGTAAGTGTTGTGCGGCTCCACAACCACAAAGTGATTCCTTGGTCAAAGACCCCCAAAGAAGCTCTGACAGTATACAAATGTGAACTCAGTCCATTCAAATTCTGGATTAAATGGTGTAAACACAAGACAGTTCTTTATCCTCTAGGCTAATCAGATTTTTGAAATATCAGGATTGATGGAAAGGCAAAGTTACTGTTACCAAGTGGACATTACTTCGGGGTTTTGAGTCATCAGCCCTTGGAAATTTTTATGCAGTCTTCATCAAACTGCATTGAGCCCTAAATATAGACTTAATTATTTTAAACATCTCAAATTCAAGGACTTTCTAGTTCTACAAAATTGAACTTCATGGGCAAACAGCATTCCTTGGACAAGCAGGTTTTGTAACATAAGGCAATGTGTGGTGGGCTGACCCTGTCTGGATGCCACTTAAGTTGTTCTGTCACCCCTCAACTAAGTAGACAACAGAAAATATAACAAAAGGCCCATGGGTTGAGATAGAGGGAGAGATCACTCAGTGATTACCATCACGGGCAAAACAGACTCATAGTAGGGAAATTATATTAATTTATCACCAATCAAATCAGAGTAGGGATCCTTTCCATGGGGTGTAGTCCTTCAAGAATAGGCTGCTTCAGCGTGAGTTCCCATGGGGTCACAAGTCCTGGCAGCAAACCTGTCCAAGCATAGGCTCCCCTCTCCACAGTCCACAAGTCCTGCCCGAAGACTGCTGCAGAACAGGTTTCCAATGGATTCACAGCCTCTCTCAGACATCCACCTGCTTGTGAGGGGTGCTCCACAGGCTGTAGGTGAATCTCTGTGTCTCATGGACCTCCATGGCTGCAGGGGCTCAGCTGCCTCACTATGGGCTGCACCATGGGCTACAGGGGAACCTCAGCTCTGGTGCCTGGGGCACCTCCTTCCCCTCCTTCTCCACCATCCTGGAGGCCTGTAGAGCTGTTTCTCTCACAGATTCTCACTCCTCTCTTTGTCTGAAGTTGCATGGGTTGGTTGGTTTGGTTTTTTTTCTCCTTAAATACCTTATCCCAGCAATGCTACCACAGTTGCTGATGGCCTTGGCTTTGGATAGCGTCTGGTCTGTCTTGGAGCCATCTGGAATTGGCTACATAAGATATAGGCAAAGCTTCTAGCAGCTTCTCACAGAAGCCACCCTTTCAGTCCCCCTGATACCAAAACCTTGCCATAAAATCCCAAAGCACAATTCCCCCACAGGAGTATAAAAAAAGCGAAAAAACTTTAAAAGGGCAGATTTTAAAACCATGAGGAAAATGGTTAACAGCAGGCTGAAGGGCAAAGTAAAAAACTTTAAAACCACAGAAACAGCCTGGAGGCTATTCAAGAACATTGTGTTAGAGGCACAGATGGTTTGTGTATCATTGAGAACAAAAACAAAGTAAAATGGTGAGAATAAAACTATGGTTAAGCAGAGAAATACAGGGCTTTATTGAGGTTAAAAAGGCATCCTTTAAAAGCAGAAGAGCTTCCTGAGCAACCTAGCCAGGTCAGGCCATCACTCATGTTGGTGAAAGGCAAGTCAGCAATGACAAGAGTAATAAGGAAGTGGTCAGCTAAAAGTGATGAGGATCTGGTGGTAAGGACACAGAGGTAGATAGTTGTACCATGTGGTTCTGGCATATTAAAATTTGCAACAGAAATGTCCCATTGTCCTCTTGAGTTTCCCTTGAATTTCCACTTTTTTTTAAAGACAAGATGTTATTATTCAATCAGAGACATGAAACTAGGCAACAGACAAAACAAAATGATTCTGCAAAGGTATTAGCATAGCCTGAAACTTCTTGCCTGGCTATTTCCCATCTGCATTTTCTTCTACGGGCCTGCTTCCCTGGCTGCTTACATCTCATCCTTTCTCGCCTGGCTAGATGGCAGGTCTTTTTGCTCTAGTATATTCTGAGCTTGATTATTCACTGAGAGATCTAAATTCTCCTACTCTGAACAAAACCTACTTGGATATGTTGAATTAATTATTTGCTAAAAACAGTCCCAATCAAAACAAGTGTGTTACCTGAATGTGTCTATATACAAGAACTAAATAGTTGAGTACCTTAAAAACCTCCAAGAATGCAGAGAAACAATTAAAAAAAATATCAACAATTTTTCTTCCCCTAGAAGACCATAAGGGTGCTTTCTGTGTTGGGTTATGGCGCTCAGAGAAACGGAGGCTAAAATTCTGAACACTATGCATTAAACTGAAAAATTAATGTTTAGCAGTTATTGATGTCTTCTCAATGTATTAGCATATGCAGAAATGAGATTTAATGGCAACTCATTGAGGTCATCGTTCAGCAGCCGGCTGAACATGAGCCAGTGTGTTCCCACATGGCCAAGAAAGCCAATGGCATCCTGGGCTGCATCAGAAATAAAGTAGCCAGCATGACCAAGGCAGGGATTGACCCCCTGTGCTTGGCAGTGGTGAGGTCACACCTTGAGTGCTGTGCCCAGTTTTGGGCCCTTCAATAGAAGAAGGCCATTGAGGGTCTGGTGCATGTCCAGAGGAGGATAGTGGAGCTGGAGAACTGTGGAACACATATCCTATGAGGAGGAGCTGAGGGAGAACTGGATGTTTAACCTGGAGGAAAGGAGGCTCAGGGATGACTTTTCACACTCTTCAACTCCCTGAGAGGAGGCTGTAGCCAGGTGGGGGTCAGACCCTTCTCCTAACTAGGAAGCAGTAGGACAAGAGGAAATGGCCTCAAATCGTGCAAAGGGGTGTTTAGTTGGATATTAGGAAAATTTTCTTCACTGAAAGGACTCTAACAGGCTACTCAGTGAAGTGGTGGAGTCATCTTCCCTGGAGGTACTTAAAAGAGGTATAGATGTTGTACTTATGAACATGGATTAGTGGTGACCTTGGCAGTGATGGGTTAATGGTTGGACTTGATGATCTTAAAGATCTTTTCAAACCTAAACAATTATATGATTCTATGAAATCTCTAGGTAGCAATGCCTTCTCAGAACCAAATCTGAGTGGAAATTGTAGGCATTTTAGTGACTTGTTTTAATGATTTCAGAAGAAATGGTTTGTTTGAAATGGGCTGGAGATGGGAGAAAAACGAGAAATAAGTGCAAGAAACATCACCTGAACAGAGAGGATGAAAGCCAACTTTTCTTCTATATCTCTGTCAGGAGATGACAGGAGAGAGAGGAAAAAAGAAAATTACTGTAACCATCTCACAGAACATCTCAAGATTTTGTTTGTCCTTTCCCAGCACAGGTTTTTTGAGGATATGTTGAGTATTCCTCATTTCTTCAGTCAACAGAATGACTTCCAGAGAGGTGGGAACTGTATCTGGAAGGACAGAGCACAGATTGTGGGTAGGGAAGGAGGCAACTGGGGAACAAGGTAGTTGGAGGTACAGATCAGCTAAGGAGGGGCTGTGAGAAAGGTTTGGTTTATATAGGTAGAGTTTGAATAAACTTTTAACACTGTTGACCTCCAAAACCCCTGTGTACTTCATTAATCATCCTGTACACAGATGAGAACTTTCAGAACATCTGGTGCCTTCCTGAAGATCTCCAGTGTATAGGAACTTCAACCTTTAATTTCAAATCACTGTGAACTTTAGATCAAAAGCTGCGGCTGAGATTCTGCGTCACTCACAAAAAGAGAAATTTTACATCTCCAGTAATTAGTAAAGGACAGTTTTTGGTTTGGTGGATTTGTTTGTTTGCTTGTTTGTTTTTGTCTGTGTGGATTTTTTTCCTTCTTGTTGTTTTGTTATATTTTGTCTTGTGTTCCTAGTTTAAAGGAGAAACTGCATGCCACTAATCAGCCATGGCACATGCACAGACATACACTATTATATGTGAATGCTTCTCCAATGCTACTTTATAAGAACCTTACACACTTCACTTTGATTAACACTTTGATAAGACATATATTTTCTTTGAAGAAAGTGAAACCATAGGGATTTGTTAAAAATTCAGAAAAGGAAGGTACTGTGAAAAGATTTAATTCAGTTACAGTAAGTAATACATTCTACTAATGTAATATGGACACAAAAAAATGTTAGACCCCTTGAGAAATTAGGATAATCTTGTTTGATCCTTTATGAATGTATATAATTGTATTTATGTATGTGTCTGTATGTATATCTACATTTATGAAAATATTGTTATGCATGTGCCTGTGTATGAATACATTTATAAAACAAATCCATGACCATAAATCAGCTCAACAGAAACAGTATAAAGTGGACTACTGTACATCTTTATTTAAAATACGTAGGATGCCAAGACAGAAAAACACTAAAAAAGAAATACATATTGTTTTTGAAGCTGAAGCATCAATATGGTTGTAATTTTAATGTTTCTTGCTGGAAAAAGGTCATCTTTGGCGAGGTCGGGTTTTTCTTAAGGTCATTTCACATTGAGATATCTGCCTGCTTTTGACATTTCATCTAGAAGAGGCACAACTATTCTGACACATGAAATGGGTTCTTTACAAACCCAATGGCTATTTCTATCAACATCTGTTATTCTTACACAAAAGGGGAATATGCATTGATTGCAAACAAGGCTTCACATTTTTTGGAGAATATTAATATATATATATGGTACTTAAAGGTACAGCTACGTCCATCTGAAATGGAAACAGAACAAAACACTGACCTATAAAACACGGAAAAAATAACCCCATAGATGGCATATTTTACTCTTAAATAGAATTAAATAAATTTAAATATGTTAATTGTTGTTGGTAAATTGTCATACTGCTTTCTGTAAAGCAGCAGGGCAGTGAAATTCACTAAGCATTTGTGTAATTACTTTGTGATATTGACACAGAAAAAGCACAATAAAAATATTTTTCTTTACATTTTGTGTGGCATTTTTAATTGCATATTCATTTGCAAATTTCAGTTCCCTCTAGCATTGAGTATGATAGGAAAAATCTGTTGCCATATAAATCCCCCAGCTTGCATCCCCATATTTTTAAACCCCAGAATTATTATGTATTTGTGGCATGATATCTATCTAATTAAAATAAACTCTGTCAAATTTTAATTTGGACTCAGAGGGACAACTTAATTTTCCTGTAAGACAATCCAGGACTCCAAAAGTGGTTCACAGAACTCCTCTCCCAAGGAAGAGCACAGAAGACCATAGTTTGTCCTCTCTCCTTGTTTGCAGACATCTCTATTAAGCTTTGGTTAATCCAAAGCAGAAGCATTTAGCTGAGTATTCAGTAGTTAGGATTCGCCAGCTGAGTGTTGTGACCAGTCACGTGGTGTTATATCTGTTCCCATATTGATGGTCTGTTTTTTACAAGCCATTGCTTTCTCTCAAAATGAATGCCATTTTATCAGAAAACAGGTTTTGTTTTCTGATGATATTCCTTTGGCAAGTGCTCAAATCTGCTGTTTGTGGATGTTTGTAGGAACATTGCTTTGCTCACATAAGTATTTGAGAACAGTGAATAATAACGGACATGAAGAGGCTAAATCCAAATCCTGTTCTCTCATTTAACAAGCTGTAAGTGAACAATTTTTGTACTATCTCTACTGGCTCACTGATCTTACAGTACCAGTAAACTCTGCATGTTTGGAGTCAGTGTGCTTTCCTACTTACTAAATATGTCATATTTAACTTTCTGCAATATTTGGATGTATGGCAGACATTCACAGAGAGCTACAGGTGCTGCTTTTCTGGACTGAAGCCATATGTCCATAGGGCATTGAAGAGGTTAACATCCAGGTGTTGGAGCTTTATTGTTGGAACATGTTCTGTGTTGCTTCCAGACTTTGGCCTCAAATAAACACCTTTATCATATTTTATTAAAATGTCATGATTAGATTTATTTAATGCACTGGGATCCAGAGCATGTCAGCTCTGTAGATGATTGAAAAATGCTTCATCAGCTTTTGATGGCTTCATAGGACAGCAGGGCAATCCACTCCTATTTCCCACTAATGCATTTCTATTTGAAAACAGGACTTGAACGTTCTTCTCAGTTTGTGCATTTACTGATAGAAAGAGCGTGCAAACACAGTCCTTTTCTGCAGTGTTGTATTTGATTAGAAAATAATGCTGGAGGTATGAATACACTGAAGTAATGTTAAGGAAACACTAAAGCACCCTAAAATCTGCCATTTTGTGCCTAGGGCTTTGCAGTTATAATTTGGAATGTGTGGCCTTTTTTTAAACGGTTCCACAAGAGTAGCAACTGCTGCATAATGGTCCAAATAAAAATAATACTGAGGTGTAAGTAGTGGCTCTGATAGTTGCACTTATTCCCATGTAAAGCCTGGAGTGACAAAACAGTTTTCCAATGTCCAATAACATCATCAGTACACTGTGTTTGGCCAGATCATTGGCCAGAGAAACAAAGAAGCACAAATATTAGCAGCTTGTATTGTGCCAATGTACATACAAGTATAAATTTCAGTATAGTTCATACAAGTATAAATTATCACTACTTTTTATATGACACTTAGAAAGGCCTTACCCTCCATTTAAGTAAATAGAACATATAGAACTTAAAATAAGTACGTGCAGGATGAGAGCATGGTCCATAATGGAAAAGCAAAGACAAATTTGTGTCCATACTGATTTATCACATAGAAGAGCCTGAAGCTACTTCAAGACATCAAACTTGTTGCACATAGAAAAGAGGGGGGTTTTGGGGAGCTGTCAGTTGATAACTAATGAGAATTTCAAATCTGGGCTTTTAAATATTGTCAGTCTTTTTTATGCTGGTAGGTAATCTAGAAAGAATACAAGAAAATGTGTGCAACAAGGTTCTACACACATTTCAGTAAATGGGAACCAAAAACTATTTCACATCAGAATGGATCAAGCTTTCTACCAGGCCAGTTTAAATTATCCAAACTGGTTTGCACAGTTGCCTTCTCTGGCAGTAATCCCCATAACTTCTGTAGTGCAAGCATCATAAGTGCTCTCTGCCTTCACTGCACTATAATGGTATCAGTTGAATGATGAATGCCTGTCCCATCTGAGAAACCCACATTTATCTGTGCAAGGCTGAGCCCAACAATGCTTCATAATTTTTCAAGCAGAAATAAAGATAATTGAAAATATATGGATGTCATTTGCTTCCAAAAAGCGTTTATCAGATGTTTCACTGGGCAGAAGGTGCACAAACATGTTTATTTCTGAGGCAGCTGAGCTCACTTCCAAGGGTAATGGGCCCCATGCTATTTGCTTGTCTTTATTCTCCTGCCCCAACCAGTTAAGACCAAAATGTGAGAAAACAAGGGGAAAAAGGGTATGTATCTACTTGCATGGATTTGAATAGCAGGATGATAGTTATCTTCAGTCACTGTGGTGGGTGGGAGCCTGACACTGAAAGAATTTGAGGAGGAAGTGCTGAGTGAGAAAATCACTGCCTAAGAGAAGGGTTGCATACTTGACACATGGAAAATATGCACTCTGTAGGTGGGTATTTAGTAGACTAAGGTAAAGGAAGGAATATGCAGGAAGAGAATAACTGAAGAAAGATTACACAGAAGGAAAGCAAGCATCTGAAGTGACAAATTTCTCCTTGGACTCTTGCATGGTCATTGCTGCCATTGCAGATGCCACTGCATATTGATGTGTATCTTTCTAGGGTACCACACTGGGGTTTTAGGCTTCCCTTAATCCTTCCCCTACAATCTCCTATTGAGAGGAAGGAACAAAGAAATCATTCTGAATATCTTTTTCATCATAAGGCAGTGATTCAGATTCTTTCTTCCATTTTCATCCTTTGTTGATTGAGTTGTCAAGCACCCAACCTTGGCAATAGAAGCTGAAATAAGCAATGTCTTCATAGCTTTGCCATGCTGTGTCAGTACTGAATAACTGAGCCTTATCGACTGCATGCTGAGTCCAACATTCAGCTGAGCTCCTTTGGAATTTTTATCACTACTTTTTATATGACACTTAGAAAGGCCTTACCCACAATGAATTTTAAACTTGAATTCTGCTTTTTTAGAGACCCCTAGAAAGCACCCACATCTGGAGGAATCTGCCTGTAACAAGAACTACATGTGATAAGTCGAGGCCATTCTCAGGGACTATGTTCTGCAAGTTGCACTATAATATGTCAAAAGCTCTTGGAGTTTCACTGGAGATTTACTAGACATGAAATGTAGCACTATTGTTCTGCTATAAATATTTAATGATAATCCCATTGATGGCACCAGAAATAATAGTAAAAATATTTTGGTGTACCAGGGCCTATGTCAGTATTGGATGGTGGTATGAGAACATTTATGCTGTAAAGACACAGTGTACATTGATAGCTCTAGCTCCAGCAGCAGATAGAAGGCCCTTATTGACATCTCCAATTTACTCCTGTGGAGGACATGGAGGCACAAAAGCAATGCACTCTGAACTGAACCATAGATCCAATGCATTCCATGATATAATGTTTTATTGACCTTATTAAATAATTGACCTTATTAAAGGTCAAGTTTTTCCTTTATCAGTTCCCAATAAGCTGATAAAGTTGACAAACTCAGTATTTTAGTTATTTTGGTCCAAATGGAATTCACTTCTTTGATTTTGTAGTTACTGATGCTTGAATCCATTGATGACAACAATAGAAAAATCTCAACCATCCCTTGATTAATTTTGCATAGCAGGAAATGAGAGGGAGGACAAAGACTAGGAGTGAGGGGAAGGAATCCCATTTCATTTGGCTTTCATCAGTCTTAGATATTTCTGGATCAGATGCTGCCAGTGTGTTTCCCATCACAGTTATTTGATATGGCATATTATACATGTATTTCCACCACTGCTTAAAAAAAACCAAACAAAAATAAGCTGTTTCTGGAACAATATAAAATGTCTTTACATGAAGCATTCAGATGACCTCACAGTTTTGAAGTCATTTGAGTATGGAAACACAGTGTAGGATCACAGATGCCTAATTTTTGCTGTCCTTCTAGTCCCATATGTTTTTCACTGTACCTACGAAAGTATTAACCACACATTATGGACATACAGGTTTTGTAGATTATTTTACCTAGAGAGCATTTTACTAAGTTATCAAAATCTAACCTCTTTTAGAGAAATCAGAGACTATCTATTATACCCAACAGGTCAAACACCACTCCATTCATGTATTCTAGTTGTTTCTCCTAGCAACATATACACATTTTTATCTCATAATTTCATTACAACTATGAGACACCACCATAACAAAGCACCTCTGGCACCTGAAAGTTATTCTGAGAAGTTTCCATATGTCATGTTGCTGAAAAAAGGATATATTTGACTCAATTTTAAAGAAAAGCACTAATTTCCAGTTGCTACAAAGGCATTTTTTTGATACTTTGTCATCATGCCTTAGGACCATCAATTTCTTCAAGTGTCTCCATTTTAAAATTCACAGAAGTAAACCCCATTAAAGTACATGGTGGATGTGACCTTGAAAATTTTTCCAGATAATTTTTTTCTTTGAAATGAATGTATAATAATATTGTTTGTAAGTATTTTCAATAATTTTACATGTATTCACGGAAGCAATATAAAAGTCTATGCTTTCACCTTAAGGTTTTCTTTAAAGGAGTATTAAAGTTTAGTCTATTGGATCATCAGAGGACAGGTCCCATTGCAAGAGGATCAGTCGCTTTCACTTCATATTGTATATGTTTTCATTGTGAAAGGGTGAGAGGGAGGCAGTTTTATGTTTGTTAGGGTGGATTTTACCTGCTGATGAATCTCTTGAATTTTGTGGCCAGAGGCTGGTTTATTCATTTTGCCAGTAGTGATAGCTTATTTGTGATTACCGAATCATGTTAAAAAAAAAAAGTTATTCTAGCTATTTTTAACATATTTTTTGCATACCTGGCATTACCACTGAATTGCATTAACTCTGCTAGTCAATCTACATATACAAGAAGCCTGCCTTGTTTCAGCAGTAAAATAGGATATTTTTATTCTCTAACTTGGGTTGGTACTTGTTTGTGGGCCTTTTACCAAGAAGAACTGGGTCTGTGTGCGTTCCATAAATAATCAATGATTATTTTCAGCATATTAATTAATTTTTTTACAAACGATAATAGATTTTAATAGAAAATATAAATGAGACAATAATATTTCTTTAACTTTTAGTATATCACAAAACCTCTAATAAAGATAGCTTTCCTTCTTGCATACTTCCTTATTCACAAAATGAGTAGTCCTTATTCCTTATTTTTCAAGGAGTGTGCTTGATCTCATTTCTAGAAAGAGTTGAAATATCCATGTAATCCTTCCCTTTCTTGTTGCTTAGTTCATGAACCAATATATGACAGAATCACAAGAAACAAAATATTTTCTCAAACTTTTTCTTCTGAGATAAAGTTAAGGTAAATGGCATTTCCTTAGAGCAAAGGTATGATGCGCAGAAATATCTTTTTCAGTGGGGACAAACCAACATAGTATCTTGTCTTTAGATATAGGATATATTTAGACAGTTTCAGGCCAAAATGTCTAATGTGAATTTGGATAAATGGATTTGTAGAGATATTCAATATGAACCATGCAGCATAGTTGTTTGGGTTTTTTTTTTTTAGTTGCATTTGTTTCTTTCCTGCATAAAGGCAAATTTTCTGCCTTTTATTTTTCCTGTGGATAAGAATTAATGGCCAGCCACTGAGGTCTAAGTCTCCTTCCAGAGGAGGAGAATGTTAAGGTAAACATTTTCGAAAAAATAATTTCTGGAAACAACTTAAGGACTTCAGATCAAGTTGATGCTTTTAATTTGATACCATATCACATAAGCCCATGAGAATCCATATCAGGAAAAGGATTATATTAGAAATGAGACAAAAAAACTTCAGCTCTGATTGTAAATCCAAGAAAATTGTCTGTTACATTGCATGGGGTTGTTGTGGCTAAAAGTCTAGGACCCAGTACTTAGTCTTTTTTAACCTCATGCCATCGGTCTTTGCCCATTTTTTAACCTGTCAGTTTGTGAAAGACCAAATAAAACATTCAGTTCCAAGTAAAAATGTCTTTTCTATTTTTTTCCTATTGATTTCCTTGCCCAGTAATAGATGACATGGAAAGTTTTACAAAGGTATTAGGACATGATTGAAAATATCAGCTGGGGATTTTGAGGCAGCTCTAGTTTTTAGTATCTTTTAGATACCAAAGACCATGCTATTATTTTCATTATTAGTTTTAACCGATGTCCAAAGTAGAATATTGTTAATTTGCAACTATTACCTTTTACTAAATAAGTTCTAGTGTTCTGCTCTGCTCTTTATAAAGTTCAGTATAGTAAGCAGCAGTGATATAAATATTCAGCTTCAGGTGGTTCTTTACGTTTTTTAACCTAAATTACTAGAGCTTAGCAATGCTGGACAGTTCAAGAAACAACTAAAATAAATGAAAATAATCTGACCCCATCACTTGTCATTTGCCTTTTGCAAGAGTTACATCTTTGGATGTTTCTTAATGTCTAGACAGCAGCACTAACCACCATTTTTTTAAACTTTTTTTTGTTGCCAGTGTTTTGCAATTTTTTTTCCCAGATATTGACCATGTTGTCACCAGCCATATACATGTCACTTGCAGACAGGATCATTCCAGCACACACTTCAGGAAATTATAAATGTATGCAACGCTCAGGAAATGAACTAGTGCAGAATGTTCTTGTCAACTTCATTTTGAAGTAATTTTCTATTCTAGGCAATGTTTGACATTAGTTACGGACAATCAAAATATTTACTGTGAATTAGCTGCTAAGTGAGCATAGCTTTTAAATTTATTTCTACATTTTTTCTGGGTGGGTTTTTGGTATTTTGGTGGTGGTGACCAGGGTTGTTATATTTGTGCCACAATTTTTATTTCAAGGTACTCTAGGAGTAGTTTAAGCTAACATATTTTAGTCTGTCAATTGCTTGTGAACTATTCACACCAACTACTGGATTATTATTCCTTTTAAACTTCTTCCATTTAAATCATACAATTCTGCTTTTGCTCCCTCAAGTCAGAAGAAAGACCATTTCTGAAAATGGAAGCACTCATTAAAAGTGCTTAATGTGGATGAAAAAGGTAACTAAAGGCATCATTTCAGTGTGCATTTTCTTAGAAGCTATGAAATCCAGTTCATTAAAGACACATCTGGGATAGGACAATGGATTTAAATGTGGAGTGGCTAACTTGTATAGAGTAAATAATTAAACATTCATAAAAGTCCTCAACTTTGGCTCTTCTGTCACTGCCTTGTTTTTAAATTACTTTTCCATTTTCTTAGCCAACCTGTAATCACTAGTGTGGCTGCATGTGTGACAGGCAGTGCTTATAAGTAAGCCACTGTAGTTGTCATCAGCTCCAACTTGCCTTTCCTTCCATTAGGATTTCCTGATTATGCACTAAAAAGATATTTGATTGATAGTAGAATAGAAGACATTTCAACAAAAAAAATTACACTGAATTCATGCCAGTGGGGAGGGGAGCTACCTCATTAACAAAATAATTGAGCTGTTAGTTAATTTTACTTGTTATTTGTAGAAAAGGACAAAAATCTTCCAAGGAATTAATATTCTTCCCTCAAATGATTAAAGGAACAACAAAAGGGTTTGTATCTTAGATGTATTTAGTAATTATGTCTCTGACACATTTTTTTCATATCATCCAAGGCAGATGTAAAAAAAAAACAAAACCAAACCAAACCAAAAACAAAAAAACCCCAAAAACAACAAACTCCAAACTAAAAAGAAAACAACCAAAAAACCTGGTAATTTATGGAATATTGTAACTATAAGTTTTTTCTGATCAGTTTTTCTCTATCTCTCCCCCAGTCTTATTCAAAGCAATTTCTGTTAATTAATAATTAATACCTTTACCTTTGCTAAAAACAGCTGCCTGTATATCAACACTTCCAGTTTGATACAATCAGTATATTTTACTATTGATGTAAATGACACACAAAATTGAATATAAAAAAATACTCTTGCAGTACAAATTTTACATTTCATTTCTTTTTGTCTCTTTTTTCCTTTTTTTTTTAAATTTTGAAATTCTTATTCCACTAAAAAAAAAAAAGTCTGTATGTTAAGTTCAATGAACTTGGTGATGCCTTCAGAGTAATAAACATTTGGTCATGTGAACACAGAGCAAAGGATTGTTATCCAAAAGGTACTACCCACAACACACCACTGAAAAATTACCCCAGAGCTACCCTGGAACCTTACTCTTTCCCTTACACCCATCTCCCTTCAAGGCTCAGTGGAAACAGTTACACATCAATATGAGTGAAGCAAAGAATGCCATTTTATTTACATAACATGACCTTATTCAGGATTTTGGTGATGAACAACTGTCAGACCATTGAATGCAGACAGAAGAACAAGTGACTCATCATTTCAGGATTTGTTCTTATCTGATACAATACTTTGATACCCTTTCAGCTAAGAGAAACCCATCATGAAGGAATAGGCTTGAGAGGAATTAACACCTTGCTGAAACAAAGCAGGGGGTTGAGATGTCCATCACTCTGGGCACAGAACAGATCTCTGGCAGGAAAGGCTGTCCTGGAGGAACCAGAGCCCCAGTGCTGCCTGTCCTGGCTGACAGGACTGAGGGGCAGCTCAAGGGACACTGTTGTGGTTGCAGTCTTATCTGAGAGCCAACACACTAGTAATGGTTTGGTTCCTGGCAAAAACACCTCTGTCCTTGGTATGATAAAACACCACTAGTTTCCTTATAGACAAAAAAATGCTATACAGCAGGAATGTGTCTGAAATGCTGAGAACTGAACCTGAGTGATAGCAAGGCCCAAAGCAGCATTATAAGTTCTTGGCCTGAAATATCATTTGAACAACCAACCTCGTGCAGTATTCTCTGGGTTTTGCATATAGTCTCAAGCTGCAACAAAAGAGAGAACATTTCAGTTTCCAAGAGTCAAATCTTGGACAACCATATCAAGGTCTGCTGTGGATTCAAGTGCGGATAGGTAAAGAAAAAATAGTTTTTTTATCTAAGCCACTGCCTCAGAGTTCAGGACAGTTTGAAAACTAAAATTATTTCTCAGTTCCACACACAAATGGAATATCAAGATTTCTGAACTAGGCATGTCAGAGCAAACCTAAACAATCATTCTGGTTACTTGGGCCTCTATTTTCTTTCCATCCAGTCTTGCAAAAAAATTATCAGTCTTTTCACAATGCTCTGAGCATTGATGTCACATGGACAAGGTGTCATGCGCTCTGCAGCCATGGCAGAGCAGACTTGATAGACATCAATTTAGAGAAGATATATAAGAAGATATACAGAAAATGCATCTTCTCCTCACCCAAAGTAATCCATTCATTTGAATTTCACTAGGGTGCTATTGGATCATGCGGCCATCTCATCACACTTTTTTTTTAATATATATTTTACTTGCATTTATCTTCACTTGCCACACAGAAATGGGAAGAAAAGGGATGATTGGTTTTGTTACTCCTAGCATCAGAATAAACGCTCTAGCTTGGTTTTAAAAGAACAATATACCTCACAACAGCATGTAAACAGAATAAATGTTAAGAAATAATGCCAATTTTGACTATCCTTTTTTTTTCTATTTTTGACATATGTCTCACTGGTATATCTACTGTCTTCTCTGAACTGCAAAAGAAATTGGCTTATATATTTTGGGAACCACTGGACAATCATCACTGGGGTCTCAGAACCACTGTTTCCTGATGTGCAGTAGCTAATACTTACAAACAATTGCTAAAGCACAGTAACTGGTTAATTGGGGTGGGTATTTTTCACACAAGACCTCATACTGCTCTTCAACCTGCTGAAATATGAAGTGCCAACTGGCAAAACACTGTAAAACTCTGCTGCTAATATGAGACATATTAAGCCAAAAACACAAGCTAGTCCTACAAAGGAAAATAAAGCAAACAGAAGGCAAACATCCATTTCAGAATAAAAGAATATGATCAAATAAGCAAAGCATTGGTAAGATACTAGGCAAAAATGGGAAAAATAAAACTAAAAATCTCAATGCAAAAAAAGAGAAAAGTCCTCATTCCATGTTTTTGAAAGTTTAGTTGTAATCTCTTAAACTCATACAATGAAATATGTTGTTTTCTCAAGGTATTTGTTGCATCCTAATTCTATGTGGCTAAAATATTCAGGGGCATTTAAGAAACTTCACAATTAGAACTTGTCAGGATGCATTTTGTCCCTATGTAGACATTTTCTGATACTCTGATGAATATATTTTGAAAATAAAATTCCAAACTCTTGGAAGGTAGCTGAGTAATTTGATATTCGTTTCAGAACCTTAAAAAATGTTTACCCTCATAATTTTTCCCTTTCTGTCATGTAAGTATATTTACCTTATTAAATAAAAAGTACCTTCAAATGAAAAAGGGGATTTTTAATTTCAAAATGTTGAAACATGTTGTTTCAATTATTTTGGTTCCATTTGTTCCTGATTTTTGGGAGATAGGAAATTAGCCAAAATCAATCTTTTACTGCTTAGAGTTTTTCAGTTGCAGAGAATTATCATTTTATGATGAAGATATATTTCATAAAGCCCTCCCAGACAGGTTATAAGAGAAGAAGAAATGGGAAAAAAAAATATCCTTTTGGTCAGCATTGCTCATTGAACAATGACTCTTCTGCCACCTTGAATGCTTTCTTTTTGCAAAGTCAAATACCCTATAAATCAATATTGCATTGTCCATGGAGGTGTTCTTTGGTTCAACACCTTGATTTTGTATTGGTATTTAAAGAGAAAACCATTTCTGGCAGAGATGTTCTTTCTTAGCTGGCCCTTCTGTCAACCATATGCACATTCAGAGAAGGCTTTTTTCTGTCATGCCTTTGTTTTTTCCATTTTGTAATCAAAATTCCAAAGAAATGGACATTGATATTTTCCCCAGACCTGTGCTTGCAGGACACTTCAGAAGTGATTTGAGAGGTAGCCCCAGGCTGCTGAGAACAGCAAGCTCTCCCAGAAGTGCTGTGTTCTGAAGAAGTTTTGCTCTTCTCCACAGCTCCCAGTGCATGAGGTGTGTCACTGAACACCACTTTTGACTGAATAAATATTCTTTTATTTCCTTTCTCTGGTCTGCCATTTGCTGCTGCTGCTTGCATGTCCACAACTCCTAGTAGAAGTCCATCTACTCAGGGCACAGAAGATGGCTTTTCTACATCTGGGCTAGATAAAACTGATATTCAGCATCAGGTAGGATTAGTCTGTCAGTGACAGAGGCTGAGCTCAAACATGAGTAGTAGGGCTAAACTCTGTCCTTGTTGCCTCATTCCAATACCTTCAGTGTCTGACTCAGGCTCTCTTTCCCATTGGTGACTGGTTCTCCTCCCTGAGCATTTCTAATAGTAGTGTAGTAATCACTGAAGATATAACCAAAAGATGTGGGCAGCCAAAGAATTCTCTGGGCCTGATGAGTTAAACATCTCCTGGATCTGTCAGATCCCAGATCATAGGAATATATATGTATATAGAGGAGTGATTTAATATAGATCAAACCAATGCGGCTTGTACAAAAATAGGAGTATAAATAAATAAATATACACACATTTCAATCTTGATTTTTCCAGAACAACAAATGGGACCTGACTATATGGAAAGTACAATGTACAGTAGAATTAACTTTTTTTTATTATTATTATTCAGCCATTTTTTGCTGTTCTAGACACAGGTCATGACCTCTCACCTTCTGTTTATTTCTTCCCATGTTGACCTTTCACTGAAGCACAGGGCTAATTTTTTGCTCCAGTGACCAAGAATAGGAATTTGTCACTTTATTCAAAATGGAATGAATACAGGTATGTCTGGCATTCTCAGCTGAGCTTAACCCTCTGCATGCTGAAAACAGTCAAATAACCAAGTGATCTCTATTAGGAAATATCTTTTCTGAAATTGTGCTATTTTTTGTAACAAAAGAGTTTTGCTTCTTTTGTCTGAAAAAGGGTTTTTCTTTTTCTGTGCACAGTCGGGTTCAGTTTTCTTTGTTGCAAAATACAATGAACTAAACAGAAGAAAATGACAGGTTAGAGGTCCATAGAAATTTGCAATGGTTCTAAGGGAGAACTTTCATTAGTGTTAGGAAATAACCTCCATCTTAATTGTCTGCTGTACAAACAAAGTTTTATGTGTTATCTTTGACTGAGAAAGAAATAACTAATTTCTCCAGTAAGATGCCAGTAATGAATTCTTATGGACTAATCTTAATAAGTATGTGCAAAGTAATCTATGCTTCTCATGTTGAGTTATAAAATAGAATTCTTTTCCTTATGCAAATACTTTCACTGGTACTTATCCACCTATTCAAATCTCCTGTGCAGTAGGGTTCTTTTCTCCATCTGTAAGTTCTGTAAAGGGAAAAGACTTTAGTGTATCCATGTAGGATTTGAAGTTAACACTTAAATCTTGTGTTAGAATTACAAAGGATAAGGGTGCCAGAAAAAAAAAAAAACCCCAAAAGCCAAAACCCACTAAAACCATGAAACAAACAAACCAAAACAACACAAAAAAAACAAGGGAAAGAAAACCCAACAAAACAAAAAACACAACCCAGAAGGTCTCAAGTGAGACAGTCAGTAGATTCCGGCATTACCTGTCAAAATGAAAAAGATGTGAGCAATGGACTTTCAGAGTGTGATTTTTTACAAACACATCCTTAGTATCTCTATGGTCTCACTGAAGTTACCATTGCCTCCCTTTTCTTCTTTGTGGCTATATTAACATATTTTCAATTCTTTATGCCATGCCCCAATCTTTTGTTCCCAGCACACATTAACATTGTTGCCTCCTTAGAGCCTGTCATTACCTATGTAAATGCCCGAGGTCTGCACGTGCCTTTTGGCCAGCCAGTGTGTGTGAGCTGGTTACCCAAGAGAACAACACTGCTGAGCTCATGACACTGCCCTTCCTGCAGTGGAATCTCTTGTTGGGCCACTTATCTCACAAAGCTTTTCAAGTATTAACATGTCTGGTCACTTCACCACACTGATTTAATTTACTGAAATTAAGTTCAAAGAGACAAGAGATGGGGAAAACAAAAGACATAAATGACATTCTCCTGTAGGCTTCCTAAGCCTCAGGAAACCAAGTCAAAAAAGCCTTGGTGGCTTTGGACCATGTTACAGGTCACAGGCTGAACCAGTCCTGTGCTTTCATCCAGGATTTCCCAAACATGCTTGCAGTGAGGCCAGTGATTCTGATCTCAGGAACATGAAGCGAGCATCATCTCACATTATGTGTGTTGAAATTTTGTCCATCTCAGTTAAAATCAGCAAGATACTATGAAAATATAAATGTGCATATTTTTGAATAAACCTGAAATTACTTCTAAAATCTCCAAGTCTTCAATATCTTCCAACAGCATCACAACTATTTGCAGAAAAGGACCAGAATGGTGAATTACAGCTCTGCTATGTGGACTGGGATCTTCTCCTCAGAGGAGAGCACTTTTAGTGCTAGAAATGAGAGCCAAATTTTCTATGTTGTTTTTAAAATGAAAATTTCAGGCCCTGGGGGAAGTTCTGCAGATACTTTCACTGCATGGGGAGTATCCTTAACCCTCTTTCCTCAGTCCTGTGCTCTGAACTGCCAGCCTTGACACAGTCTGATTTTCCCCCCTCTGAACAGAGGATGCTCTGAGCTGCTCACTGTTGGGTCCATTCCTGGATGGGTAAATGCTGAGGGGGCTGCAGGCAGATTGTGGGATTCAGAAGCATTGCAGTTTGTCAGTTTTCCAGTTCAAACCTCTATGTGACTGCAGATTTCCAATTCTGAGGACAAGGAAATACAGGTGTGGGTGAAGTGGAGTGTGGTATGTTTGTAATGGCAATCATGGTAACTGTAATAACATCTGTAACAATACAGAGAGGCACAACATATTTGTGCATTTCAGTTACCTCAAAAGTCCCTGCTTTACACTTTCCAAGGTAGAAAACCAGATCCTACACTTGGCTAAAATATGTTTTCCAGATTCACCTGAAGAACGCCAAAATAAAATATTCATATGACATTAGAGAAGGACAAGAGGGGTCCTAAAATCAAGATGAAAATTTTTCACCTTTTTTCCAGCTAACACAGCCTCCTGAAAAGCAAAAATAAATATTTGGCACAATAATGGCATGAAAACATTTAAGTACAGCTTAATTTATTTGGGGCAGTAGTTACTTGTGGTTAATACTTCTCCACTTTTGAAAATTCTTCCTGCTTATCCTATGTAGGATGTTTTAGTCACAGCTAGGAGTATATTCTTCCTCTTTTAGACATAAAATAGCATGCCATTCACTGTTTTCAGTCCTCACCTCTCAAAGTGCAGAATATGATGCCAAAGGAGTGGGAGCCAGTGAAGAATATATGTTTCTGGACCAGTAGACATATAATAGGCTACAGCATTATTACTGGGGCTGCGATTCATCCAATTAGTTGACAATTCAAGGACTCAGCTCTCACAAGCTAGTGGAAAATATACTCACCTGTGCCAGAGCACCTATCTTTTTATCTCTTCTTCAGCATGTCTCTATATATATTTTTTTAATAAATTATTCCTTTATATTAGAATATATATGTATATAGATAGATTCTTATTTCTCACTGGTCTACACTGTCCATGGAGGTTCCTACTGGCAGAATGAGATCAGCAGCAGCAGCCTGGTCTGACTGGGGGCTTTGGATCCTTTCCCAGTCTGTAAGCCTTTGTGCAAGTGTCAAATAAGGGAGACACCAGCACCAAGACCATCCCTGCTAGTCCTGGTATTTGCATACTAACTGCTTCTACGGTAACTGCTTAAATCTGATATACTGAATGCTGAGGGGGAAAAAAAAAATACCACAACCTAAACAGAAGAGAGCACCATCCCTAAACAGCCTAATACCACATTTTTCATGCTTTACAGTGTTTTACATGGGAGTTTTTTCTCTGGGAGCATGCACATGCTCTGATTTTGATCTTTTGAAATTTCTGCATCCCTTAGGTTGTATCCTTTCACTCCAGAATAACTCTTGTTGTGATAGATGAACTGGAACAAGTGTGGGCTTCCTCACAGCCACTTCCTGTCAAAGTGCCCTGTGCTAAGCAGCAAGCTGTGCAGTCAAATGGAAGGAAGCACAAAAGTCCACTTTTCCCTTATCTCTTCCCCATGGCAACCTGACCAAGAACAGTGACCCCCAGCAGCACAGCTGAGGCCTGAAACTGTGCTGAATTACTCAGAAAGAGAATCTCCTGACCCCAGCCAGCAGAACCCAATGAAAATATGTGACCTCTAACTACAGAACCCCTTGTCCGACGTTGCGTTTGTACTGTACACAGCCAACACAGGTCAGATGCTTTCAGGAAGCTGACTTAATGATTCTCAAATCTTATTTAAAGTGAACCAGTGAACCTAGAACTATTCAGGTTCTGCAATTAGAGGGTTTTACATTAAGCAGTCAAAAACCCCATAGAAATATCACACCTCCCTGAATTAGGTATTGAAATCAAATATTTTTTTCCTCAGGGCTGACCTTTGTTAGCTACATGTAAACTGAACTGATGATGAGTCATTGAGCTAGCAAATTAGTGCTCAGAGTTGTTGACAGGGTCAGCAAGAAATCTACCACATTTTTAAGCAAAAATAAAATCTTCATGTAGTTATTGTCATATGTACTTCTTGTCCTTAATGACATTCAGAAACCATTGGCAACAAGAAGAGGAAAAACAGGAGATTTTGGGATTTTCACACTCTCTACCAAGTGTAATCAGAAATTTAACACCATAAGCTTTGGTTAAAGAGCTATAACAGTATCTATTTGTTGTGCTTTCAACCACATAAATAATAGAATTGACCTCAACAGTGGGTAGAAAAGAGACCAGACTCTCTAACCCTCTACCTTGGTTAATATTGTTTTAATAGCATTACAGCCTATTTTATAATGCTTCTGCACAAACAACTTTTTGGCATGTGACAGCAAGGTACACCAATAATTCATTACAAGAACATTTGTTCTGTGATTAACTCTTAGAAATGTATGAGTAATTTGGAGCACAGCTAAACACAGTCCTGAATGCATTTTTTAGAGTGAGAGCACCTTACAACTAACAACTTTAACAAATTCATACAAACGGCATTTTAATGACAGAATGAATCTCGAAGATGGTTGTTTAGCAGTACCCATTCGGTCTGTGGGCTGCTCCTGGGGTAACATCCATTGGATTCCAGCAGATCTACACAATGAACACATTGCTGTGGCCACCATGGGAATTCAGAAGAGCTACATGACTAAAACTGGGTTTGGCTATCCCAGTTTCATACTTTCTTGTCAGCATGTCCATATACAGCTCCAGTGTGTGGAGCACAGTGCCCAGTAGAAAACACAGAGTGCTATGGAAATATTTAAGATGAGACACCAAGAGCCTAACAGATAGAAATGCTTTGTGCTACAAATACTCTAAATTTTTAAGGCAGCTTCTCTTTTGCCTGTCTAGTTTCACCTTCTCTCTTCTGTTAAAGGCCTTTTGGCATTTGTGCTGGTCCTCTGAATCTAACTATTTTGCCTCTCTTCCAGTATGTTACCCAACTCTGTTGTTCCTTCCAGTATTTGGCATTTGCTTTGGAATTATGTTTGTCCATCTGTTATTTGTCCTTTTGGTGATGCGTTCTGCTGATTCCCATTTGTTCCTCTCAGCTTTCTCAACAATTTGGACTTCTGAAGTGTTGTGGCATCAGACAGCTCTATCTTGGCCCAGGACAGTATTTGCACAGAACAAGAGAAAGAGCAAAAACTGGCCTAGACTGATGTTTCTGTTTCTTTAGAAATTCACAGGCACAACTTTTTGCAGTGGTCATTCCCACTAGCTGATTTCACTGGTTCAAGGAACGTGTAGTGAAAGGAGTTTTGCTCTCTTTTGGTTTCTGTTTTACTCCTTCCATCTTTCTGGATGTTTGTAACCAGTGTAAAACCTTAGAGAAGGCTAAAATGTCAGCAGATAGTCTTCCAGTCTTGACTGAGCTTACACTTTTGTGTTGCATATTCCTACCCCTTAGGGAGCACATCCACCTCCTTTATTAACTATCCACAAAACTTACTGGCCTAGTATGGTCTAAGGAGAACCAAAACTGCACCTATCCATACTTCTCCCTCCAGTTATATCCTTTTTTATCCTTTAAAATAAACCACAATCACACTACCCTCTGCATGCAGTTCCTGGATGTGACCTTATCATGACTGAGTTTTTCAGACTTAGACCATTTGTAGATAGAGTTCCAAATTTCTCAGCTCACAAGTTGCCTGTGCACAACAGTGTGGAATGACTAAAGGGATGCTCAGCTATTGATCAGTTACACAGGTATTGTTTTTTTCCCCCATCACAGCTCTGAAAGCTCATTTTAGTCACACTATCATCAGACTTATACATTTTACTGAGCTTGCAGAATTTTGCTTGGCAGTCAGGCACTAGGTAGGACCAGGTCTCTTTTGTTTTGGATTTAGATTTGTCCAGTAAAGTAGTATCACTAGAAAACCAGGATTCTTACAAAAATAAAACAGCCCCCTGGAAAACCTGACTTTTTCTAAGTGAGGATTTATTTTGTATCAGTGACCCTTGGAGATATCTGCATGGTACACATGTATGAAGGATGCTTACACCAGTTTATTTTCAGCATTTGAAGGAGGCATTAGTTAATCTGTTTGCTGAGATGCACTGAAATCATGTAATTTCTAGCCTTAATCCACTGAAAGCCATGTGAATTTCACCAATAACAATAAGATACAGATATTCAACAGCACTTGTCAGAGTAGGCCTGTCTTTGAAAGGAAGGAACTTCCTTTTCTTCCTTCTCCTTTCCTTCCCACCACCAACCAAAAAGCTCCCAAACCCACAGGTTTCATTACATAAATACTGAGTATTAGGAATAATTTATGAAATGTTTACGATGTGGGTAGGATGCTGGTTTTCATCAAATCAAAAATCAGGAAGCCCCAATTAGTGAGGAAACCCTGAACAAAGCACCCACGGTATGTATGAGTGCACCAGGGTTTGTAGATAAGAGCTTTGCACATTGAGACTGCTTGGAGTATGGAAGGCCCTCCTGCTCCTGAGCATCCAAAACAACCCTGGTTAACACAGAACAAACAAACCACTATGGCTACAGGGGAACTATCCCAGTGTCTTTGGACTCCTTTGGAAAAATTGGCACAATCAGCTAGATCTCATCCCAGTGAGCCAGTCTGCACTTGGGCTCTAGCAAAGACCAGCAGAGAATGCACAGAGTGCTTTGGGGCTATCTTGCTGGCCAAACAGGCCAGAAAAAGAAATAGCATCACATTAACATGAGCATTCTTATATAACTGGCATGAACATGACAGAAGGGATGAAAAGGAGTCAAAAGTTACTACCAGCACTGCAGATCATCACCTTCTGATTGAAATCACTGATTAATTGTTACCCTTTAATACTTTGATTCTAGTCCAAAACTATAAAGTGTGTGCTCACAAAATACCCTTGGACATTCAAGACATGGACAAACATAAGTGCTAGGTAACACATTTACAATTGCGAGAAAAAGGTGTAACTAGTGTAATAATGACAACTGCAAGTGGTTAATTAGTTTCAGTGTAGATCATAGAAGGTCTTTTGGAAACAAAATTAATGTAGCAATTTTCAAAGGAAAGGCCAGGTATAACTGAACAACAAGTGACCATTCAGTCTAACGTGGTCAACAATCATTAAAGTGCTTCTCATTCATATTCTTGTACTACATCAGTCCAGAAGTTGAAATCACAGTGTGAGATGTCAGCTTATGAAAGTACTAATCAGCTGATACATGCAAATATCATTATTACATACATTGCAACATACAAGGAGAGCCACATTGTCTCTTTAGATGCTACTCCCATGAGATGTATAAATGTTATAATTTTTTGTATGCATGAGGCTGCTTACCTTATGCCATCATATTACATGCTTTTACACTTTTAAAATAATTAAAACATTCCAGTTGCAGCCATGTCACACTTAAACAGCAGCAGCTATGCGAGGATTACAGTCACAGCCTCCCACACTGCATGCAGGCTAAATTCAAAGGCTTGCTGCCTGTAAGCTAGTTAGAAGCATCGAAAAAGTGGAATTTAACTTTGCTGTTTGGTAAAGGAGAAAATAGAGGAATCTCCACAGACTACTAGCCCTGTACAGTACACATTGTTAGTAAAAAGAGAGAATGGCAATTCTGCATTATAAACAACAGCACATTGCTCTCTTTTTATTCCTGAGAGCTACAATTAAAGGATGCAAGTCATAAAACAGTGTATTATATGATGCATTGTTTTTAATCTTGCTGCCTTGTTGTATATAACAAGTTCATATAATTCTTCAGACAGGAAAAGGCTTGTTCTATAAAAATACAGAGCCCTGCATCTGAAATATAAGTTCACACACAAGCAATGTATATATCGCCAAACCAGCAAACTAACTCACTTACTTAATACACTAAACTTCAGGTTCCTTCTATATTATGTGAAATGGCTTGAAACAGGAGGCAGCTGCCAGGAAACATCACTGCTTCTTTACTCAAGAGAGACAAGAGAAGGAAGAATGAAGAAAAAAAAAATTCCCTCGATGGATGCCACAATAGCATGTCTTTCATTATCGCCCTGTGTCAAGGCACTGTGTAATGTTCATTGTGCATGCATAGTAAATTACTATTTACCTGCCAGTGCCTTTGATAAGTCAGTCTTTTCTCCCTCTTTTCGTCCACACAGCATGGAACAGTGAAACCTCTTTGCCTATAATTCTTATTAAGGTGATACCTTTTCTGAATAAGAAAGTGCACACTTCCAAAGGAGGCATTCTCTTGGGTTTTTAAGGGCCATTGTTTTTATTGTTTTCCTTTTATTTCTCCCACCCTGCTGTGTTTTAATGCTATAGTGACTTCTGTGTATACAACTCTCATATTGAAATGTCTGCCGCAGATATATGCAATATTAAAGAGTGCTTATGAATTTTTGACATCTAATTAGTCGCTACCCAGTTAACATGTCAAGACTCAGAGGGATTAGGGAGTCAGCCCTTTCTGAATAAGTTAAAGCTATGCCCTGTCCTTTTCATGTATTATTCTTTAATGTAGGTGGTGATTATTTTGCTGTGATTAATTGATGAAGCTCATTGGTCTGGCAAGTGTTACAGAATTCACCATTCCTCACTTTTATTTCTCTCTGTAGGGCTTTCCCGCTTATTTGAAAGGAATTGGTTCTATTCGGTCTGTGAAGCTTCATTGTCTTTTCTCAATACATGCACATTGGTTTCTCTTAAGATTTTATCTATTTAATTTTATATCTTTTCTACTATAAAGGAAGCAGACGATTAATAATGCTTGTTTTATTTTAAGCCACGTTTCAGAGTTTCTCTATTGTGTTGTTTATTTTTATTTTTGATTTATACTTTGAGAAAAAATTAGTGTCATGCTTTTTGAAGTATAAAAATAGATTTTAATTTTTTTTTCCTAATGCTTTACAAAATTCCCCACATTCAACAAGGCTTGGTGAATTTCGAGGTTTTCTGGTCCCTGAGTAGAAGCAATATTTCACTCAGGCAAATTTTAATTTTTTTTAGCATTTTGAGTGGGGTTTTTTTTCTTAGAGATGATATAATATTCTCTGTTGTCAGTTATGGTGAATTATATCAA
The DNA here is from genome assembly GCA_024734555.1 of Trochalopteron elliotii. NCBI lineage: Eukaryota > Metazoa > Chordata > Aves > Passeriformes > Leiothrichidae > Trochalopteron > Trochalopteron elliotii. The sequence goes on from JANPWX010000050.1 coordinate 707,443, forward strand.
TTTTAGCATCCAAATGGAAGCCTTAATTATGCAATCTCGGTTTTCCATGTGCACGCCTTTCACAAAAGGAACAAAAAAAAGAAAAAAAAGGGAATGTTGAGGCAAATCTTTAAACACCTGTAGAAATCTAAGTGGTGCATATTTAAAACAATGTGATCACTCATAAATTCAGCTGTGTGTCAAGGTTCCTGCTGACCTGTGGTGCACTCCAAAGGAATGTTCCATTGATTATATACAGCTGCGGATGCTCAGAAAGAAACAGCACATATGTGTGCTTCATGGTCTGATATATTTGTTGTATCCCCCTCTGTGTAAGTGATATTGGGTTCTATATAAAGAAACAATAAAAACGTATGCTGAGCACATAATGGCTGTGCCGTTTGCCTACACAGGCACCACACCACCAGTATTTAACTCACTGCTTTGTAAAGCACTGGAAGATCTACCATAGCTATAAAAGGCAAAGCAAAAATATACACATGCACATGCACAAAGTTTTTCGCCTTTTTTTTTTTTCTTCTTTTTCTAAAATACTGTGAAGGTACATCCTGCTGTATTACACTGGTGTTTGTTCACCATTTCATTGTAGTCAGCTCAAGAGTTTTGGGCCTTGTAAAAGTGCAATGCGGGCAGGCAGCTTCCCTGAAAGTATAAAATCAGAAAAAAATTTCTGAATACAGTGTGAGAAGTAAACATATAGACATGATTATGGAAATATTTAACCATGCACTGTGGCTACTGAGAAGTTTCTTCCATTCCCTACCTCTTCACTGCAAAGGAGCTGAACAAAAGGCTCTTGCCATCCGAGTGAATTTCTGCAGCCTCCTGGTTTTATGGACAAATAATTACTTTTCACAGAGCAGAATCAATCCCATTATGAACCTCCAGCATTCAAATCCGTAATTGGGACAATAGTGGAGCTCCAGACAGCTTATCTTCTTTCGAAATGAGCAAACTCATGCACACACTCCTAAAAATTTGATCATTATAAATAATTACAATTCTATTGTAAGTCAGGGTTTGTGCTTTTTAATTTACATTGGGAAGACTCTTTCTAAGGTATTTTTTGGTGAAAATATGTAAACAATTCCCTCTTATCAGGCTTTAAAGAAAATTGCAGCGTGTGAGGAAAAGAGGAAAACGAAGGGGGCCAGAAGGTTTTTAGCAAGGTGCCTCTCCTAACCCCTCACGTGGGTTTTGAGGTTATTGTGAACAAGCTGAAAAGAGGAGTCACAGCAGCCTCACACACCCCCAAACCACAAATGCCTCAGGAACAAAAACTGACATCAACCCTGCCACGGAAAAGAGAGCCACGAGGCAACAAGGAAGGGAAATAAAACTGAGCGGGGTGGGTGGGTCGACTGAAGGGGCTGTGAGTATGAAGAAGGAAGAGGGGGCAGCATTAAAAGAAATATCAATCAATTGGAGCATATTCACTTTCCCCTGCACAGTAGATTCTATCAGAAGAAAACACTGAACTTTGTAGTGTTAGCAGCAGCTGAAATTTAGAATTATTGTTTCCTCCTAACAGAAGACTCATTTTCCACGGCCGCATTTGCAGCATAATAAGCTTTTTGTTATTTTTTCAATTAGAGTCAATTGACCTAACAAAATGGTTGGCAATTAAGTGATTTTTGTAATGGTCCGGGGGTAATTTAGTCGAGCTTGTCAGCTGTGTTTCATGAAGCCGAGATGTCTTTTTTTCCCACTGCCTCTCTCTCTCCCTCTCCCTCTCTCTCACTTACTCCCTCTCTCTCTCAAGCATAATGGCTCATAATTTCAAAATCTTTTCCTTCTGTTTCCCTCACAATAATTCGCAATTACAGGAAGTTGTTGGAGGTGATTTTTTCCTACCTTGCTTTTTGAGTCAGTAATTTTAAATAAAATGTACATACTTGTAAAAAGGGGGCTATTACAGAAATCACTTTTTGTGTAAACTCAATTATTTTATGAATAGTGACACCAGTTTCTGCTGGGTTCAACTCCTAAAGGCTGATGTATTATTATTTTCAGGGTAAAAGGTGTTGAACATTTAGAACACTTTTTCAAATCAAACCAGTATTCAGGAAGGTAAACAACAACTTAAACGATGAGGAGCCTTGTAGTAAAGCTGACAGGTATATGAGAAGAATGAAAGCCATTAGGACATTTATACAATAGTCTGCAGCTACTGGACTTCTTCTCCTGTTATGATTTAGGAAGAGACTCCTCATTTGTCTAATTGATTCATTTTCTTAAGACAACATCTGGAGTTGCAATTCATATTAAAGTGCTGTAGTTAGATCTGATGACTACATCAGATGTTCTTTCATTTGTATTCTTTTTATTATCTGCTTTCGCAGCACACACACATTCACACAGAGGCTGGAAACCGAAGCCACGCACCCGTCCACCAGTGAATCCGGAGACTCCCTAGCATCTGCCTGCAAACGACTGTCTTCTAGCTTTTCGATTTTTAAGTCCTTTTTTCTAATCCCCAGCCTCCCTCTACATTTCCCCTGTGTCTCCAGCCTCCCTCCCAGCCCGCGGGATGCGAGGGATGCGCAGCTGCCCGCAGCGCCGAGAGCGGCTGCAGCCCCGCCAGGCGGCAGAAGGGGGCGCTGCTGCAGCGGAGCAGGCGGCACCGCGCCCCCTGCCCCTGCCCTTGTCCCTCCCTGCCCCTGCCCTTGTCCCCTGCCTTTGTCCTTGTCCCTGCCCCTGTCCCTGTCCCTGCCCTTGTCCTTTTCTGCCCCTGTCCCTGCTCTTGTCCCCTGCCCTTGCCCTTGTCCCTGCCCCAGCTCCTGCCCCTGCCCCAGCTCCTGCCCCTGTCTGACAGGACCCTGCTTGTTCCCTGCTCTCACTCTGCCCCCTCCCCCTGTCCTCTGTCGCGTCCTCTGCCCCTGCCAGCCCCCCTGCCTGCTCACCTGCCCCTGCCCACTCCGGACTGCCTGACTCCTCCTGACCCACACGCGCCTGGCCATGTCCCTCTGTCCAATGTGACCCTTCCCATCACAAGCTTGCATCAGAAAAACCTATCGAGCAGGGCTCAGAGGTCCCCGGTGCAGCTGTTTTAGCCCCATGATGGTTTCCAAGGTAGGGCAATTGACATCGGTCTGGGGGCTGTGTCACCTACCGGCAGAAAAGCCTCTGCATTGAATGCTACCAGCACGGGTTTGCAGTTTGCAAATGAGAAGGGTTGGGTGCTGCTTTCTTTCTTTCTCTTTCTTTCTTTCTTTCTT
>JANPWX010000050.1:711040-800427 GCA_024734555.1 Trochalopteron elliotii
GGAAGTGGTTACAGAACGCCAGTGTCGTAATTATTTTTTGGTGGCTGAATTTTATTGATTTAGTATCTTAATTTGCCTTGTCTCACATTCCTGGGGTTTTGAATCACATTTGAAGCCAAAATCTGTGGGCCAAATTCTGACAGGCATTTTTACCTTCTTTTTTTTGTCCCTCCTATATCCAGCATCTCTTGGAACTAGATTGTAAAAGACTGGCCTTCCAGCTTGCCTACTGGGACAGTGAGATCTGTGTGCATTATCCTCAGTAAATATTACTTTTACATTTGGATCTCTGCTCATTTCCCTTATGACCCCTGACAGTCTTCTCCTAGGGTTTGATTATAAGTCACTATAGTCTGGACTGTACTGGAGTCTCGTAAGGCTTCGATTAATCCACTGCACCTAAGCATTGCTGTGACTATAAAAGGAAAAGTTATGATTCTGAATAAGCATCGTGCGGAAGAAAGAAGCAAAAGCATAAAGTATTAAACTTTCATCCAGCACCATAGGAGAGATGTAGTTATTAAATTTCAGCTGCTTATCAAACTGATATGAAAGTCATTTTGCATGATTGCTTTGCATCCTCGAATCTTCTGCTTTTATTTGCAGTGCATCTCTGCGCTTTCTTATTAGAAAAATACTCAAAGGATAAAAAAGCTGATAATATTATTCAGTTTTGACAATTAGGTAGAAAAAACATTTTAAGAAGTGCTTTTTTTATTGCAGCTAGTAATAATAGTGGTTGTCCTCCTGGTAGCAGTCTCTTCTGATGCTACCCAGGGTGATGCTAGCTTTACCCTATAATGGCCAAAGCTCTGATGGTTATACTGGTAAAGCTGCTAAGGAGTGTAAGCCAGGATGTCAGTCTCAGTATCACAAGCAATGTACACAGCCACAGATTATTTTGTCTTCAGAAGTCTGCAGTTTATGGGTTTTTCACTCCCTCATTCATGTTTCAAAATTCACAAGTGGACTGGGGCTAGTGCCTGTGATGAGTGGAGCAAGGGGAACAGTATCTTCCTGTCCTGGACTTGCCTGCAGCTGCTGTCCCTTCCCTCAGGATCACTGTCACTTTAGCCACTTCAGCAAACCTATCTCTGTCTATTTATAATCAATCTCACATACACTTTAGCTGCCCGGCAACTGCCTTTAATTATTACCTCCCCACACTGTGGTTCCCTTCCAGTTCAGCTTAATCTGCTCCTTATGTTTTGCGTGTGAATTTATGCAAAGCTATAAGCATTCATGGGAATGTGGAGCCTTTAGAAGATGAGAGCAAATCATCCCATCTCCCACAACTCTCCCTTTCCCCACTGTGGGTTTCCACAACTTGATACTTGGTTGTTTTGTTTTCCAGTGTTCCAATAATTTTTTCAGTATTCTCTCTGCCTTCCCATTTTCTGTCAATGCTTCCCCATCTCCTGCTGGGTTTTACTCCTCTATGATTTAATTCAGCCTCAACAACTGTCACGAAGCTGATGGCTCCCTAGCATTTATCTCTTTATCTTTGGTTGCTGCCTTCTGTCCAGTCCTTTCATCTCAGACTATCCACTCACATCAGTGTCCAGATGTCTGCTCGTAAGCCCAGGACAGCAAAATTGTGACCTCTTTGGGCCATTGTTTCTCCGCAATTGTACAGAATTATTTCTCTGTGGCACAATGCTGGAGTCTATTAGCACCATACCTGCTCTTCACAGTTTCTCTTCCAGATTTAATTTCTACAAATCAAGTCTCTGTTTTTCCAACCTCTACAAAATGTATCTCTGTTATATTAAAAGACCCCCTTAGATCTTGCTGTCGAGATTTGAGTTGTCATCCCCAGGCTATGAAAACTTTTTCCCCAGGCTATGAAAACTGAAATTTTTTTACCTCTACAGACTGCAATTTGCCCCATTTGCAAGAGCTCAGAAGAGCAGTCTTATATACTTCTAGATGCTGAAAAGATCTGGACAGGTCATGTTTTCCTCCCTGGGAGAGGAATTCCCGTCACTATCCCTGTGTAATGCATGTCTTTGGATTAGCCTTTAGGCTGTCCTGAATTCAGGGTGGAGTAGTTCAGATTGTAACTCAGGGGGTAATTTTCTTTGACCCTTTGATGACAACAAATGCTTTCCCTGGTACTCAGCCACCCATCAAAATCTTGGTCCTCAAAGCAGGGGTGGCTCTTACTTGGCATTAGAGAGCAATGGAGTTGTCCCAGGGAGGTGCAGAAGCTGGAGGATTCTGGGCTGGCAAAAGGGATGAATTATAGGAAACACTTCTCAAGGAGCGAGGGAGAGTCACAGTGTTAGGAAAAATATTCTGACAGTGAGATGTGCTAAGTTGGGTGGGGGCAGGACAATGTCTCCTTTGCAAGAGTCATCATCAGAATATATTTATTACTGTGTTGTCCAAAGTACTTTACAAATTCTAAGATATGATTGTATCTTACACCTTGGCAAGGAACAGAACAGATGTCCTTATAAAGGACAATTTAATCAAGGAAAAATAACAATTAGGCAGGAATTTGCTAAAGGAATCAGTAACTGTTAACTCACGGTCAGCCCAAAAATGTAAAAACTATCTGGCCAAATTTTGCTGTGCTGACCTCTGATTTCTAAAACTACATTTCAGAAGTTTTTGCACCAAATACCACTTTAAAGAAATAAAAATATCATCCTATTTCACTGTCTGTGGGCTAATATTTTCTCTCTGAAGGTTGGTAACTCCATTTTAAACACAAAAATCAAAGGCAGGTCACATGTTGAAAATATATATAATGTCCTCTGCAGAGTGCTTTAACATGCCCAGCAGTATATTCCCACTTTATTCGTAGAAGAGTAAAATTACAGTGTGTAGCAGGGCTGGCACCACGCTTCCATGCCGTGCAGACATTAGAGCAGAGGGAATAATTCACAATGAATAGTTTAGTCAGTAAGTTTAGCCCTTTTTCTGCCTATGGGATCTCCATGGGCAGACTGAGGTTTCCTTGAGTTTATTATGCAAAAGAATTCAAAGAGATCCTTTTTCCTCTCTAAGTACTTCTAATTGCTCAGGAACACTTCTCTGTGAACATTCCCCAATCACTTCTTGAGCTTTGTTAGATACGACTGCTTTGTTGAGTCACATTGTGTTGATTTATTTTTCCAATGTGTTGAGTGTGCACATTTTCATGTGTGTGAATCTAATACCCGGTTTCCATCAATACTTATGTGTGCTGTTCTGAAATTCTCAGTGAATAGCCACAATAGTAATTGAATCTACAAATGTCCCTAGAAAGCAAACACAACTAGAAGACAGTATGGGTGAGAAGAATCCATTTGCAAATTCCAGTAAACGAACAATGGTTGATAGCAATCCATTTCCAAATTCCATCAAAGGCAGGGTTTTTTTAGTAGCATTTAGCCAGCTATAGTAGATTCTGAGAAAAATATTGTCAGCTCTCTGCTTTCCATTCATTTCATCCTGTGCTTCTCTCCTCTCACAAAGTACATGTGGGAAGGAAATAATAGCAAACTTCTCCTTCCCCCCGCCCCAAACAAAAAAAAAACCAAAGCAGCAAAAAACAAACCCACAGATTTGAAGTAAATATCTTTGAGCACCAAATAGCTATCTCCTATTTTTCAAGCCCAGACTTAATACACTGCAGTTGTACCTGGGAGGTCTAGTTTGTTCGGCACCTATTGCCTCCAGGATGAGGATTCAATTAAGAAATATAAAAGATAATATGATGCTATAGGGACAAAAATACTTTTGAAACTCTACCCAGGCTTTCTGTAAATAGAGGTACACTTCTTTGAAAGCAAACATTTCCTGTTAAAATTCATCAGCTTTCTATTCTGTGATCCTCCACTCCAAATTATAATAGAAAATATATAACGGAGCATAAAAACTAACAGATGAGAAAAATGCACCTTCAATGTGAATTTCACCTCCTATCTACAGGGCTATCCTCAAGAACCTCACTGTAGTTGCAGACTGTTGCTACAGCATAAATTAACTAATTCTCACCAAAATTCCTTATGGTTATCTAGGGAAAGTGAGGTAGTACCCTCTCTTCTGGGCAACTAGAACAAAGATGCGAAAAATCATCAAATTTTGCCTACGTAGTTTGTGACACCTAAAAAAATTATTTTCCAGAACATCTATATTGTGCAATATTTCTTGTGCACACGGCACTGGATGGGTCACTGCTAAGAGATATGGGTCCATCTGAAAAATTTGTTTTGGACTGGGAAGTGTACAACTGTGAACACTTCAGGATGCATTATTGCTTTTTCATTACAAAGGGTTAAGATGTGAAGTCCAGTCCTTTGGATGCAGTCCTAGTACTTGTTTTGCACCTCAATTTTTGGTAGTTATTAAAACAGGGCTGTTAAAATTAGTGAATAAATTCCCTGCCTTATCAATAGAAAATCTGAAAACCTTCCCATTAATTCTGCCTGTTTGGGATTTTATCCATAAAATTTATGTTACATTTACACTGCTTAGGCAAACTGAAACTCCACTCTCAGGAACGGGGATGGATCATAGTTGATAGCAACAGCCATAGCAGCATTAATCCAGGTATTTTCCAGTTTTTGAGTGCTGAAATTCAGAATGTCACTGCTTACTTTAAATTTCATAGCTGCATATCCATCATGTTTTGGAAATATAGGAATTGAACAAGCAAAAATATCATTGCTCGTTCTGATCTTCACACAGAAGTGGTAGAAGATAGTTACCCTCTGCATAACCTGTTACTACACATGGGATGGAAAACAATTTGAATGGAAGTTACAGTTACTTTGTTAAACAGTACAGTGAAATCAGAACTCAGGACTAGTTATTTTATGTTTAGGCTTAATAGAGGTGGATGGAAGAGATTTCCTCTTCTTCCTTCCAACATGTAACATTTTGCTCCTTTGCTTACCTGCCTTCAGGTAGCACTCATGCACACCTTCCTTCACATTTCTTACTCTTGCGTAATCTTATATCCAATTCCTGCTCATGTAGTCATTCTCCTCAAAGCTGGGGATAGTGTCCATACCCACACGTTCCTCCTTAACCAGAATCAAAATGTTGCCATGTTTCTAAATGTCAATTTCAATTGAATTGAATTCTAAATGAATTTCAATTCAATTACATACATCATGTTCTGGACCAACATCATTTTTTTCAGGTTTTTCTTTTTCATAATTGTTGGAGATGGAGCACGTACACCTACCAATAAGTGTGTGCTTGTAAGTTTCATGTCCAAAGTGCCTGGTCTTTTTTTGTTGTAAAGCACGAGTTCAGCCAACCACCCCTCACTCAGACCTCTCCAAGCCCAAGTTCCTTACACCCTTTTTCTTTCCCATCTTTTAGTGACTTCTTATATGAAGCCCTTTCCTCCCTGCTGCATATCCTTTGGGCTCCATCAGAACCAGGGGAAAGAGATGGTCTCTGCTATTATCCAGAGATCCAGCCAACTCCAGAAAGCAGGAGCAAAGTCCTGCTCAAGTGACAGGGCTGCGTATCTTAGGGAATGTGGTGTAACTGTTCAACATGATTGACCATAGGCACTCTGACAAATGTAACAAGCCTCCAAAGATCATAAATGAATGTTGTTGGGTTTTTTCCAGAAGCTTAAGGTTTTACCAGTTTTTGAGACCCATTTTCATATTGCAGAGCTGTTAAGGAAACAACTGAGAGGTATATTTATTTTTAAATACTGGCAAACAACGTATTTTCCCTAATACTTTTCTCTGAAGTGAATATTCACCTGAAAAAGAGCCATACAGCAGAGAATTTCTGACCTGAATGTTAAATTCTGGCAAAGCAATTTCCACTGCTAGTAGATTTTGCCATAGAAAATTTCCATCCACCCTCATTATAGATGTGGACATTTCAGAAAAAACTAAATTCCACACTAAAGAAATAAGCTGTAATAACAATACTTGAAAATTAGGTTATCTAATTAATTATCAAATACAAACAGAATGGTTTCCTTTCTCCAGGCTTGGCCTATCAATATGTAGCATTCCTTAACCCATGATGAGAATGATTATCTATCCACCTGAACTTTTAATATTTTAATTGCTTATCAGGATTTATCAGAAGGTAAAAAATTTACACCTCTTCCACTGATGGAGTGAAATTTTCTCACTATAAACAAGAAATATGAAGTGTCCAAACTGTAGGTCATGCAGCATCCCTTTGAGAATATTCTTCTGGGCATTGGTCACTGCCAGAAAAAATTGATTTTGGACAGGAGAAGTATAATTATCCCCATTAAAAATCTATACAATTAACAACACTTGCCACACAGTGGAGTCTAGGTTACCATGGTACTGCTCTATCTCTAGAGTAGGAAATAACTGTGGTATATCAAATTCCGTCTCATGGTAATTGTTACTTTTTTACTGACCACCCATGTGACATTAAAAGTCTCCTGCTCAACTAATTCACCTATTTTAAAGCATATTATGGCTATATTTATTCTCCATTCCACCTCAAATCGTTAATGTTCCAAGTACATAATGCTAGGTTTTGAAACGCCCCAGAACATATATTTATGTGATGAGTAGGCAAGAGGCATTGAAGGTGGAAGAGGAAAATGGAAAAGAAACATATTGGGGGCATGGGGTTCAGGGGAGTGTCTGAAGTGCCTCTGTGAAGCAGAGGAGAGATGGGAAAGGAATGAAGGCAAATGTGAAATATGTGTATCAGTGGTGATTTTCTGACTGCACAGGAATATGCTACTGAAGGAGACAGGAAGAATAAATTCAGCGACATAAGAGATGAAGAAGATGGTGAAATTGCACCTGACATTATGATTGAGCTCCAAAGAGGGGCTAACTCACAACTGAGTAGAAAATTTCCTTCCATAGACTTCTTCCACAAGCAAATAAAACCTGCCCCCAGTGCAGGGAGAGGTAGGGACTGGTGGAAGATGGGTGTGGGCTGAAACAGGAGGTATGTGAACAGAAGAAGTGAGTGGAGAAAAGAGACAAAAAGGAAAAAAAAAAGCTAAACAAACAGTGAAACAGGGAGGTGAGAAAGATGGGGCAGTGGAAAATACTTTCGGATCTTCATAGGCAGGAAAACAAAATGCATTAGGTTGAATTTTGCACCTGAAATGGCCCTACCTTATTTGTGACTTCTGCTTAAACATGATACTCCAGCACACAAAAAACCTCAAAACAAACAAACAAAAAAAAACCCACTGTGCTTTCAAAACAAAAGTATATACTAGTTAATTAGTTCACCTGTTGCCCACCATCTCCTCCTCCCCACCAAGATTTATAAAAGTTTTCAAGCCTAGGGAATGGTTTACAGTTTTCCTTCAAAATAATATTTTTTAAACTATGTGCATTGCTCTGAGACACCCTGGTTTGAAGGACAATTTTCTAAGATGTCTCGTTTTTAGCGTCCTAGGTTTTGGTATGTGTGATATCACAGAAAGTTATGTTTGGGCATGTCCTTATCAAAGGAGAAACTGCCAGATTATAGTACAGCAGAAAAGAGAATTTTGAAAGCTACAGTAAAACTTGCCTGATAGTCGAGAGATTCAGGACATATTTCTGAACTTAACATAATTTTCACTCCAGCTTTACAGTTCACCTTTAACACATATCACCTCTTAAAAATATTTCCACAAGCATCATGCGTGCCACCGCCAGAGTGTCAGCTTTGCCTGCGAATTCCCTGGCTTCGTTATCTGTGCAAGTTTAGCTGCTTATCGCCGAGGCGCCCGCGCCGCCGCGTGCAGGTGGGGAGGCTGGAGGTGCACGGAGAGGCTCTGCTGGAGCAGCAGATCCCTGCCTGTGCTCAGCTTTGCACACACCATTTTTGCCCCCAAGCACAGGGCTACGTTGTCTGCAGGGTGGGCTGCTGCAGGATTGGGCCCGCAGCCTGTTAAAGACGGACAGATAAATCCGAGCCGGACTCCGCCTTAGTTAAACGTGGCTCTTTGTATTTATAAACAGCAACGTGCTGCTGTTAGGAAAGCTATTTCATTTAGTGCCATCTTACATTCGGCAATTTAATTATTCTCTTAATTATTGAAACATTCATCATGGTTTTCCAATTGATTCATGAGAGGCTGGCTGCACTTCTTTAACTCATTAATATAGTGACAGAAAATTGACAGTCTTTTTGCTAGCCTCCTATCTCTGAATGGTAATACTGGGAATACAAATCCTTCAGGGTTTTTGTTTTTATTTTTAATTTTTAAAATTTGTATTATCACCCGCAATAACTATACTCATAAAAGCCTCATTTAGTAGCGAAGGAACAGAATGCTATATGAGGAAACCCTAATTATCAATGGTTTTGATAGTGAATTTTGCAAAATAATACCTTCCTGAGACTGCATTTTTATTATGAAATGGGTGATAAAGCAGAGATAATTCTAAATCCAAACACATGTTATATGAAATAGATAAACCCAAGATAAAAATTAATAGTGACCTTGCATGCTGGGATATAAGAAATATAATCAAGCATATATATCAGTCATGGCTGGAAAAGGACAGAGAGACGCCCACAGGTGAAAGATTAATTCACAGAGTTTAAAAATGCATTCAAAATAAAATCTGTGACATCTCTCTTCCCTCCCTTGTCCTGCTTCTGAGTGTTATCATTACTGCCTGCCTGCAAAACTGCTGCCTATATTTCTAACTTGCATTAAAAGAAAGATTTCATCTTTTCTTTTTTTCTTCTATCTCCTTTATTTACAAGCTGTTTAAGTAAAGGCACAACATTCTATGCCTCTATAATTTTTTTGCAACTATCCACTATTTATTTCAATTTTATAGTTTTGAAAATGTCTGGTGCTACCCTCAAAGACCTCTCTCAAATTCATCAGTTTTCTCTCAGGAGAGGTTGTCCAGAGTTTGAAGCATACAAGGTCTCATCTTAATGCTCATATGAGTACTTCTGCCCTTGGATATTGTTCTCATCTTCACAGTACTATGCAAATCCACAGCTACTTCCCTGTGCTTCCAGCTAGGACTTCTGAATATAGTGTGAGTAGCTGGAAAATAGCTAAAAAAGAGCTTCAGAAATATAAAAGTTCAGCCCTGAGCATGTCTATATGTGTGTGTATATATATGGATGTGTTTGTAGATGTGTGTGCTAGTCATATACTATAGTTTGAAAAGTGGATCTGTGTAAATCAGTGCATTTATTTAGCTCTCTCACCAACTCTCTCCCTGAGTTAACACCCCAGCACACACAATGCTAGTGAAGGTGATTATCTCTGCTAGCATAATTCCTCCGTAACATCTGCTTTCGCCCATAACACTCCACTAATTTTTCCCTCATTTCATTACACATAATTTTCTTTCAACACAATCTACATGTATTAAGTGGTAATGACTTTCCAGTTAAGAGCAAATCGACGCCAAGGGACCCCCCCCTCGATTGCCTGCCGTGCCTGACTCCGGCTATTAAAGATAAATTTGGTGCCTCAGAAAGCTGCAGTAAGCTAATCAATCAATTAAGCGGTTAGGACATACATTATCAAAATTCCACAGTGAGGGGGTGCATGAGAGCATGCTGACATACTTGGTATGATTTTAGGAATAAAAAAAAAAAAAAATTGAGGTTGAAAGTCAGTATTCAGTGTCTTCTGAAATGACAACCCGAGCTATTGCACACTACCGATAGCAACTTTGGTGTCTGTGCCGGTACAATTTCCACTGCAGCTTTTATACCTAGTGCAGTTTACTAGTGATACCAGAATGGAGCTGATGACACAGTAAAATCTATTTTTAAACGATATGAGGATTCTGGTGCAGAATAAGGCAATGCTATTCACAGTTAAGCTGGATGTTCTGTCCCTAACTTGTCATTGTGTCTCTAGGAACTACAACAGCCTTAAAGCACTGATTAATATTCTGTATTACGTGTGTTGCAATAAGGTGGTTTAAGGACAGAATGGCAGCCATCACATCCTGTTTTGTCAAGTTTTATCTTCAATATTGCTTTAATATTCATTCTGAGTTTAATTTTGGAGAGTATTTAAAGCTAGTAAAAAAGATCCTAAAATAAACTGATTTTTTTTTACTTTTTTGTTTTCTAAAAAACAGCTCCTAGTGATGTGATATCCTTTGCAGAACTGACTTACAAAACAGCTTCAATCCAACCAAAAAAAGTTACATTTGCTGATAATTGAGTTACATATGAGTGCAAGGAAATAATATATTGTATACACAATATCACTTACAAGCCCTTCATTACTTTGTTTTTCTGTTATCTTTGGCATAGTGTCATTCTTTATATGGAAAAATTACTTAACAAATTAAAGTCTTTTTTAAATATAAAAATATTTTCTCTTGCATTGTGAGGAACAGCTTGTATGCCAATATTTAGCCAAATGCTAAGGAAATTGAAACAAAACCCCAAAGACCATAAGAATCATACAAACAATTTTTATAGCTCTGTCAGGACTAATACAAAAGGAGAGTTAAATAGAACTTTATAGCAGGATTCTGAACAAGACAAAACACAAAAAAAGAGACACATTTTCTGAGCAATCAGTGAATTTATAAAATATGTAATATAAATGGATTATTATAAGATTTTGCCTGTTACTTTTCCTGTCAGTTTTAAGCATATTGCCTAAAGCTTTGTTATCGTAGTATTGTAGTAATCAGATGAAACGACATGGCAAAACTCCCTGCTTACTTTTCCAGAGTGTTTTCCTCACTTTCTGCAAATTACATTGGAGCATATTCAGTGCATACACTTCTACTAGTGGAAAGAACCATAATATCTTTTTACTGTCTAAATAAATATTCCTTAGCAAAAAAGAAGCACGTTGTCAAAGATAAAAAGGGTAGGTTTGTTTTGTTTTAAAGTATAATACAAATAAAGGACGTAACTCAATATCTTCTCTCTGATGTGTTTGCGTAAGGGAAAAAGCCCTGAAAAAACTCTAAAAGGAGCAGTACAGGTGTATATGATATAGGAAAAACACTTAATCCAAGTCCTGCATGTAAAACACAATTACAGAGAGTTAATAATGGCAAATATAATTAAATAAAAAATGTACCCACAGAGAATATATGAGTGCATCCTTCAAAAAAATCCCAAACCATCATGTTTCAATAATATGATGTTGTCTGTTCCTTTGTGGCATTTTTCATTGACTAGGCTGATAATGAAAAGATGTCAGGGAGATTCACAGTTTAGAGTTGTATTTTCTTCCTTTCTTTTGTGCTGTTTCTTCCCATTTTTGGCTGTTTTTCTGCCTTTGCTCTGTATGGAGGGTATGAAATAATTCATAGTTACGTTTTCTTGTGAGATGTAGGGCTGAATTTGACTTTATTATCATTACTAAGAGCATGCAAGTTAAGTTTACTCAGTTGAAAAAGACACAATGATGTTGTTCTTCTTGATATAGAAACAGCTATATGGGCTTTTATCGGTTTTTTTTAGTGTACACTTCTTCTTCTGTCCTAGATTTGATAGCTACTCTATCAGCTGGAATTTTTTTTTTCTTTCTCATTCTCTTTTTGAAAAAAAATCATTCTGATTTATCTAAAAGCACATCAAAACATCTTTATCTGTTCATAGTGAGTGAGAAATTCCTTCAGATTAAGGGGGAGAGGTGGGGAGGGAAGCAGAGAAGAGAGGCAAACAATAAAAAAAACCTGAGACCAAACCAGTTTGCCTTCTCCTTTTGTGTAGTGCATGTAACGACTGAACTTTTGACTTTAAAGTTTTTCTCTGGTGCAATACTGTAGGAAAAGAAACAAATAAACAAACAAACAAAAAATATCCCCCTGGTGCAAAGACCGGTTAAGGCAATACCTGGTGAGTGGATTTTTGTTGTTGTTGTTGTTGTTGTTGTTTACTTGAAGCAGATAAAACACCCACCTTAAACCCGCCCTCTATTCAGTTCAGCAGCACCTCCATACTCCAATAAACCGTTTTCATTCCATCTGGCGTGCGTTTGCTCTGAAGACATTTTCCTGTCAATCTCTCCTGCCACATTAAAAATCTGTCATTACTATTGCATTGCCGCCTGGCTCCTGAGATTTGTCTGACTGCTTTATTGCTCCGCTCATTTTTTTTTTTTTCTGCTACAGCCGAGAAGCAGAAATAAAGGTTTGTTGTTGAAACATGGCCGCAAGGAAAGTAGGAGGCACACATCTGTCAAGGTATTACCTTTCTTCAACCAGGGATTAAGGTGTTTTACTGCTCTCGCTACTGAGCAGTCACACTGAATAAATTTTCTCAGTAGAACATAAAAATGAACTCATACATTTTGAACTGGGTTTCATTCTTTCAAGCCAACCCATATAATTATGCAATGGCATCAGTGTTCGGGGGAAAAAGAAGAGTCAAGAAACGTTTGTGTGCACGCCCCCCCTTCTCTCGCCTGCACCACCCTTCACATTTACATTATTTAAATGCTTATTAAGAGGGCAAGACTGAGGCAATCAGTACTGGGGAGAGAAATGGTTTTTTACTCTTCCTTGTTGTTACTGGATCTCTTGCAAGGTCAGATGGGGTGCAGGGCTTTGCTCCCTGTGTTTTGTGTCTGTGATCACAAAGTGTGCCTGACCGTGAATATTCACTGTTAATTCACATTGAAGCAAGCCAGTAGAATTGTGAGAATTTCTGAAATACTGTTTTTTGACAAAAAAATGGCAATATTAGCTGCCATGTCACCTTCCCATTTCTGCTGCAGACATTAACTTTACAGTCCCAATGGTCCAAATAAAAATAATTTCAAATTTAAGTATAAACAGTGGAAGTGCTTGCTACACTTAGAGCATGGCAGACCATTCTCCTCAGTCCTCTGCTGGACAGTCCTGCCTCATCATCTTAGTCCGGTTTTAAAAGGTCAGACTTCTAATGCAGAAGGGGTTGTCTCGCAAGATAAACATTAAGGTGTAGGCAAATGAATGATCAGGTCAAACATGTCTGTGAAGGGGGGCAATATAAGGAGCTTTATGGTTTGTTCTTTCTAGGGTTTTTGAGGGTTTTTTTATGAAAAGGAATAGTACAGCTTTTAAGTTTGACGAGACCCCAGGAAAGAAGGACTAACCTCAGTGCAGAAACCATAAACTTGAACAAACTTTAAGGAAAGAATAGTTAAGAAAATACTACATGGAGTCAGAAATCACAGGTCCATCTGTGGCATGTGAATACCTCCAGGTAGCTCTGCAGCCTGTCCCCATCATCAGTTTGACTCATTCTCTGTTTTGCCCATTCTCTATTTTGCCCATTCCCTGCCTCCTAACTTCCACAGTGTGTCCTCTCAGGCTCCCCTTTGGAGTGAGACAAACACCTCCCACCAGAGAAATTAACTTGTGTCATTGCTGACTGACATATTTATTTAGCAGTAAGGTAGCTCAGTTCAACAGAGAAATATATCAGATCTACAGTTCTACTGAAAAAACTGCTGCTTGAACAAAAGCAAATGAGCTATCCCATAGGTCAGCAGATAATCTGTCACTCACTTATTCTTCACAGTGTCCCAGGAAGGTCATAAATCGCCAGGATATCAGTTCAGTACTGTATTCCCCCAGCCTCCACTTTCTGCTGGCTATTGGCTTTTTTCCATCCATTTCAACTCAGTGAAGACACAAGGAAAAGTAAGCATTGTGAAATCTTACACTCTTCTCCCCAGTCCCACCTCCTTCCCAGAGCTAAATTGCATGACTAAATTTACAGCTTTCTCATGCCAGAACAGCACCTGGGAACATGTCAGGCTGGATTGTGAGGCAAAACTCCATCCCAAAATATTTCTAGGTTTTAATTCTTCAGGGGAAGGAACCATCTTCTTGTTCTGTGTTAGTGTCTAACACCTTGCACAATGGGGGATTTAGGCTTGTTACATAGTGCTTCATAGTGCACATAATGAGATGCCCATGGAAATACAGTTCCTTCAGCTACTTTTTTTATGGCATCCTACAATGTACCTCTTTGGCTTAGACCATATTTGTAAGTAGCTGCTGCATAAGAATAAATAGATATAGTGAATAATTGGTGCTAAAGACTTTGTGTCTGCAATGCCTATCTTTTTGGGGGTTACTTCAAACTAACTCTAATCTGGTCCCATGAACTTGATGCACATTAACAAGTGTAATACATTAGGTGTGACTGCAGAGCATAACTTCTATATTTATTTCATCTGAAAGAAACCCAGTTTGTGCTCCTTGAGCCCATTCTGCAGTACAAGCCACAGCATTCAAAACACACTGGTGTGACATGCAGCTGATGCCTTCTCTGACACCCCTCACGTTAGGTAGGTCCTGTGTGTGCCTGATGCTCCTCTGTGGGTGCTGTTTGCAGAGAAGCAGTGCACTAATCTGCTACACCAAGTAAAATATGCCTCCTCTTATTCTTTTTCCTTTTTTTTTTTTTTTTTTTTTTTACACAAACAGCTTTCTCAGTGAGTTTTTCTGATACAACCCTCAGGGAACTTGAAGCCTGTAGCTGGGTTACACTTGACTGTAAATTCAGACAACTTGCACAAAGTGGAGACTTTTGGGTTGTCTTTCAAAATTAAGTTTCAATATTTTCTTCCAGAGATGTGTTTGCAGGTGATGGCCCTTTACCTACTAACTTCTTCTGTCCCAGCATACATAGCTGAGAGTCAAAAATGCAGTCAGTACCTGTAGTTTCATTTGTGAAGCCTGTCTGAAGTGGGTAACTGCTTCATACGTTTGGGTGTGTTTAAATTACATATCAGGATACCGATCAAAGATGGCAAATGGCCTCTTGCCAAGATACTTTAGAAATCAGATCATATTTGTAAGAGACAACTATAAGGGGCCCAATTTCCAGAAAATGTGACAGTACTGGCAGTCCTTTTGGGATCCTCAGAGTTCTGTTTCCCTCTAAACAAAAAAAACCAAACGTGTCCCATACTTTTATTTGAACAAGTATTCGATTCAGAACAGTTGAAACTGAAGGGAACACCACATCTCATTCCTCATTAAACTGACCACTTGATTTTAATTACCCAGGAAAAACATGACAATATTTTCCCATGGACGAAGAACCTTCCCATCCAATCAAAGCAGCTGGAAGCTTGAATTTAAATATGCATAGCTGGTCCACACAGAGGGATATGGTTGATAAGTATCTGAGATGAGAATCTGGGGTATACAGTTTGATTTGGTTCTTGGGGTTATCTCTCTAACCATGGCTGCATCTCATCCTGTCAGGCAGTGGTTATGAAAGCCTTATGTGCAGTCCCAGTGGAACAAGCCAACTGCATGTATTATCTTTATTCCAAGAACCAACTCCAGATACACAGAGCTTTAATAAGTAAATGATTTTTTCTGCCCACAACTCAATAATTAATACCTCCTCTCAAAAAATTAATTCAAGCTGCCTTCACATGACAATTTTAGACTCCATGCTCTCATTTCAATTAACATAAAGCCACTCCTTGCTTTGTGCATTTAGGTCATCCCATTTTCACCTGTTTTTGTTCTCCTGGTATCAGTAAAATTAAGTTAGATACACCTCAGGTATATATAACTAATGAAAGACTCTTTTCCTGAGCAAAACTGAATGTGTCCATTTTCCTTCCCAATAGGAATATGGACTTCACTTATTCCAGTCTCATAACTGTCCCTATCACACCTCTCCACAGAGCACTGTCAGCTGGTGCCAACTACCCAAGGACAGATACTACTTTAAGTGTGGGAAGAACAGAGAGAGTCTCTTCAACCAGTACATTTTGAGGGAAAGAAAGGGCACAGAGCTACCCAGAGTCAAGCCTTGAATTCTTTTTTTTTTTCACTGATGAAAGTAGCAGCTTAGCCTGTCCTTTTCACAGTGTCACCTGCCACTGGAAAAGA
This sequence comes from Trochalopteron elliotii, assembly GCA_024734555.1. Taxonomy (NCBI): domain Eukaryota; kingdom Metazoa; phylum Chordata; class Aves; order Passeriformes; family Leiothrichidae; genus Trochalopteron; species Trochalopteron elliotii. The sequence continues at coordinate 726,811 of JANPWX010000050.1, forward strand.
GCACGTTAAGCTTCTGCACAGAATGTCCAACACCTGAACCAGAACTACAGTGAGGAAATATCTCCTTTGCTTCCATCCATTGAGCCTTTTTACACAGGTACTGCTTTTTCATGCTTAGGCACATACAGATTTACCTAGGGGGTTCCTATTCCCATTAACTCCAGCCAACACAGTACCTGCTGCCATGCTTTGTCAAAGGTCTGTTGAGGTGGCAGCTGTGCCCATCATGTGCAGGATGGACACTACAGAAAGGAAAGACATCCACTGATCTTCAGTGAAATCTGAGAGAGATGTTTATCTACCTCTGCCCTCCTGAACTAGACGAGTTCATGTCCACTGTGCAGTGTCTGTGTGTGGAAGCAGGGGAGGCAACACCTCCTCTGCCCGTTCTCTCCCAGTCTCTGTGGTCACTGACCTTACAAGTGCCACATAAGGAGCAGTGGAACAGGCCCAGGAATGTGTGCTTGTGAAACTCACATGGAATCACTCCCAACAAGACCACTGCTCACATGCTTACAATTACATGTTGAAGCATCTTCTGTGTCGTGCTGTCTCATTTCTCTGCTACTAGGAAGGAAGTACCATGAATGATTGATGCAGAGAGGTGTGAGCAGCTCCCTCCCAGGTCTGCTTTCTTCTACAGAGCATGCAATTGTGGTTGCCTTGTCTTTTCTGTCTCCCTCTGCAGTGGTGGTTTGAGAAAGCAAATCTTCCCCCTCAGGGAGATTTTGCCCTGCTGATGCACAGATCCCAGTGCTGTACATCCGAACACTACTGAATGCTACATTGCAAGCATGGTGGCAGACATCTAGCATCATTTTCCAAGGGCTGTAGTTCATGATTTTTTTACCCCAATATCAACCAAATGTGATATTGACATTATTCATTGATCAAAACCTGCATTTTGGCTATTAATTTACTAAAGAGCTCCAATAAAAATTTGATAATTTTTGTCATATTTCCCACTCACAGCCCTATCTAGTTCATGCTCCCCACACAATAAGTGCTGTCTCCCTGATAAGCTGCATTGACTAACAATTAAACCAAAAAAGCTGCTCCATTCTCCTTACAATGTACATAACCAGGAGATTTGGGGAAGAACAGGAAAGGACAGAGAGGAATTCTCTCTTTAAGCCTGTCCATCAAATAGCACTGCTGACATGTGTCAGAACAACCTCTGCAGCAGACTGTGCTGCAGGTAGCCTTCAGGAAGTGTTTCTTTTTTTGTAAGCCAGTGAGTACTTTGGAATCCAGGTCTGTTTGAGCACCTCTCAGGATGCCTTCACTGTCTTCTATAGGTGGACCTTGTGCTGCACTGTGCTCAAATATTTATGGATTACTACTACGCAGGAACTGCAAGGATAGATTGTCTTCCTCTTCAGAACAGAAGTGGGAAGAGCAGAAGCCCCACCATCCGTTCTGATCTCTGTGCCTGCACTTGGTAACAGGAATAAGTTTTATTATGAAATATAAGAGCTCTTACCCCAGAACATGGAGGTGAAGTGGCTGCTCTTGTTTCTCAGCTGAGGCTGAAACCGGCCTGGAAGCCCTGAGGCCAGTTTACCCGGGGAAAGGAGCCTGCCACTTTGACATTTCCCTCTGGAGGGTGACTGCAGCACCTCAAGGGTAACCAGTGCTCAGTGGCTGTTTATCTGTGCTCTGTGATGCCGTGTCCTGCAGGGCATGTGTAAGTCCATGAAATAATGATGAATCAAAGTGGTAATTAAAAACCACAGCAACATTGATCCATTGAAATTTCAGAGGGAGTTCAGGGCACACGGGGAGAGTGTCCATTTTACCTCATGCAGGGCTGTCTTGATTGGCCTGCTGAGGATTGCAGACGGTGAGGCTGCTCACCTGTGGCCAGGAGGGCTCCCAGTGCAGCAGCCCTACTGGCTTCACAAAGCAGCAAAACAGGAGGATGGGGAGTGTGTGGTCACAGCTGCCACCCTCTGTCCTTGCAGAGCAGCAGAGAAATCATTTAAAAATACAGGTCTGTTTTCCAACCCTTGCTCTTTCACCCACAGGAGACAAACCCCATATTTTTACATAAGGACTTTTCCCCTACTAAGGCCTATTAGGTTTTCAGAATTCTTTGTTGTATGTGGTCACTATTGAACATTGATTCACAACTAAGTCTTCTGTTTTAATCCACCTTCCATTAGTTCATTTTCTTAATTCAAAAACTCCAGGAGACATTCCACATCAACCTCTACCTCTAAATGGAATCTCATTTCATTTTCTAATTCAAATAAGAATAAATATAAGCTAACTTGGGACCGATGGGTTTCCCTCAGATAAGAAACTCTCTTTCTTCAGTTAGGACTTCAGTTTGGACTGAGGGATCATTTCTCAACCTGTGACTTAAAGATTATGAGTTTCAAACTACTTCAGAAGCTGTCTTTATGTCAGGGCAGAAATAAATAGGGAGCTCACTAAATTAACAGTGATGTCATAGTTTTCTTTGGTAGCTGGCATATTCTGTGCATCATTATATAATCACAGATTTTTACATTCTTTTTATAAATCACAGCCTATTTTTCATTCTTTGCTTCCTCCCACTTCATTTGCTATTGACGGCTGCTGCTAAAGTTCCCTTACCTCTTGGAAAGGAAGTAGGTTAAGAACAAAAAGGAGAACTCTATCAGATTAAGGCAAACATGTGGGTCCTACTGAGAAATGATGCATCTTACAATAGTACCAGCAAAACAGCTTACTTTGAAGGCTAAATATATCCAGAGATTTCTGTGAGCCAAAAGGCAGCTGTCTTCTGCTTGTTTTCAGTTGTTAAACTCCTGATGTCCCAAAAAACACAGCCTCATAGAGGGTCAAAATTGATGCAATCAGGATAATAAAATCACTCTGACAAGGCTGCAGTTTATACTTAGTTTATAATTAGGAGTCTGCTCTCTCAGGTTTAGATACTGTAAAGTTCCATTGAATTGTTAAGCTATTCACAGCACTCTGCTGCTACTAAACTAGGAAAATATATGGTCCTAAAAATACCCTCATGTAAACACATCAGAAATGGAAGGATGGGAAATCCAGACAAAAAAGAAACCCATCTAGAGTTCTGTCTTCTACACAGGAAAATGGTGAGACTTTGCAATATTTAATTTGAGGCTAGCTGACAAAGAAATATTATCTTTGAAAATAAAATGAACCAGAGCCTCAATTAAGATGAATTTTAAATATTTTAAGGTGATTTTTACAAATCACAGATTATATTTTTCTGTACTTTAAAACTGAGAAGAATCTATTCTGATCAATCTATTTTTTATCATTCTAAAGACAAATAAGATTCCTTGTGACTTCTAATCTGGACGGCAAATTAATACAGATTTCTGATTTTGGACTGTATCTTTCATTCCGGAAATTTCTCTGTCCAGATACAGTCACCTATCTTCATAAAACTCTTTTCATACCTCCAGCCAAACTTCTCTTTTTCTTGTCTAGAGGACATCTCATTTTTGCCAAGGTCATTCAATGCATTGTTCAGCCCCAAATGATTACCTTACCTCCAATCAAAGTTGACTAGAAGAGTGTGAGTTTTAAACATCTGTCCCCTCTGCAGTGAGAAATTAGAAATGTTTCCATAATTACCTGCTATGAGGGCCAAAAAGCTGAAGTAGCATCAAAACCAGAGAAACTTAGTAAAAACTCATCTGAGTTATTGTCTGTACTAAGGTTACATTGAGCAGACTTTGGAAATCTTCCAGTCTGAAAAAGCTCAATACCAGAACAAAATCCTGTGCAATTCTATTGTATTTTGAGTGTGTTCATGAAAAAGAAGCTTTCAGAATTATGTTGGTTAAAATTTTTTACTTTTTTCTGGGTCTGAAGAGTATCCTATAGGTTACAGATTTTTGCTTTTCATGTGCATAGAAATGTAGCATGATTTCATTTATTAACTTATATTTATCATCAATTACATGAAGTAGATGCAGATATAAGGTATCCAATTATAATTTCAACTGTCTCCAGTACCTCCCTCACTCACCTAGCTAAGGATATGAACTGCATTCTGATTTTCTGTCCAAAATTGACAGCCATCAATATTCAAAAATCCAGAGTCAGCTCCCAAAATAATGTGAAGCTGGTGTAAAAATCGCAAGATTTTTAAAGCCCATCTTAAATATTGGCTTTAAAAGAAAATCTAATGAACTTTTAAAGGTTTTTTCCAAACTGTTCTCGGCAAATAGAAGAGCTATAAATGCTCATATTGCTAAAATAAAATAAAGAAGTGTTTTATTTCCGTAAATCCTACAGGTGTTAATAACAACACCAAAGATGGTGCGATTCCTGATGCAACCTGGAAAATTGACTATACTGCCTCTTTAGCTGTCCACAGTGAAACGTTCTCAGCATTGACTTCCACTCTGCGTCAATATTTACTGCTCCTTAGAGCACAGTGGCTCAGAATTAGTGACCTGATTTTTAATTAACAGCCAAGCTCAGTATTTTGGGTGGTTTAAGTACCATGTTGTATCAGTTTTCTGGACAGAGCTGTGCTGAACATGAAGATTTGTTGTGGTGTCCTCAGCCCACTGCTTGCTTTGAGATGGCACACCCGGCATCTTCCACTGGTTTAGGGCATGCTCACTGCTGGGCAGTGGTTACCTCTCCTCTGAAAATGGAGTCCTTTAATCACTTAGCAATGGGGAGCTTTGCAGGGTCTCTAAAATGCGCATTTACACAGCCGTATTCATCCCCTGGTAGCCTAAAAAAGGTTTTTCCAAAGTTAAACATAAACATTCAGCTTGCAGGTGGTACCCATGGGACATGCTCAGTTGCCTGGAAAATCACTTTAAAAATTAGCATGTCTGCTCTGTAATATATAATGTGTGGTTTCTTTCTTGCCTTAGAAGGAATGAAAGCATTGACTGTAGGGCCTGAATTTTATTGTGCTGCACAAAATTGCTTTCCAAAAGGGCTGGACTGGTAGAAATATTGTTTTCACCTCTGCAACACCTCTTTTTCTCAAGAGAATTCTCCAAAAGCACCAGATTTTCCTGTTGAGTCAGCCCAAGTGCCTGTGTCAATGGCCTCTGGAGAGAAACACCTCAACACATCCACAGAATGAAGGCTCCAGCTGTAAAAGTCAGAATTTCCATATACAATTTTCTTATATTCTAACCAGTCTTCATGTTATTTCCAGAGTCCCATGAGACTTCATGCCCTTATATTTTATCTATGACACTGTAGTTTTAAACCAATGAGAAATAGCCAATGCCATATACATTTTGGCTAAGGCATAAAAATTAAATACAAATATACTAAACCAAAATATATTGATAGTCTTTCAAAATTAAGAGAAAACACCACGAATAAATAGACCTGAACCATGTCCTCTCCCAGACTGATATTAAGATCATGGAAAAGTCAATGAAATGCTCTCTGGTTAAGCACGTCCCCATTAGTGAGGAGGTTCCATAAAAATATTAAAGCATGATAATTTTGAGATGATACTGAAATAATAGTGTTTATTACCGATGTTATTTGAATACCTTACTGACTTTAGGTTTAACTAAGCCTTCATGCACAGTGCACTGAGAAATGCATTGTCCTTCACTGATACAGTTTGCAGTCTAACCAGACTGGAAAGAGACAAGAAAGGCTTATTCATCTTATGGATATAATTCCATAGACTGAACTGAGAAAAGTCATGGAATAGCACCAAAACTGTGCAAAAAATCTGTGGATTGAGCATCATCATAAGAAGTCCCTGTTTGGTGTTTCAGTTTCTACTTCGTTACAATAAAACTTCCCCACAATTTGTGTTCTTAGCCCTCCCCACTATGCTGCCAACTCATGCAATTTCACTGGTAAATGCCATAGGTTCAACAGGTCAGTGACTGCAGTGACATTGGGGAGGATATCATATTTGCCTTCTGGACAAGGCCAGACCCTTGGTGGACTGCCCTGAGGACTGTTTCTGATCTCATCTCATACCATCTCTGTGCTCCCCCATCCTATTCTCTTCCCTCAGGGACTCTACAGGGATTTGTGCCCTTCCTCCTGAAAGGATTAACCCCAGTTCCTAGCTGATCAGAGATATCAGTCTGAAGTCCGTGTGTCTTACAGATGTGGGTACTGGAGCCCACTCACCCAGGCCTAAAAGAAGGACTGAGAAAGAGATACACAAATATTTTTGGGCTGATCTGTGCTTCACACAGAGCACTGTTGTGTTTGACATATGTCTTAGGTGTGTATGGAGTTATATCAGTGGAAACCTATGGTTCATTACCAATCTGCTTTGGTCCTGGAGGAGGGGAGGTGGAAACAGGAGGAGGGAAAAATACCCAGATGGGAAATGAACCTGTGCATCTCTCCTGGGAAAATGCATTTCAGTCATTCAAGCAACAGCCTAGCCTATGGAAAAAAAGATTGTTCTTTCCAGCTGTTATGCCAAAAGAAAAAATAAATTTAAAATGGAAAAGTGAATAAATTGAGCATATTTTTATCATACTCTTTCCTGTAAATTACTTACAGCATTCTTATTTCTTGTGAGGAACCATTTTTAATATTAAAGTAGTCATACACGTTTCCAAAAAGTGCTTCCTGAAAAACCGAAACCATTATTATCTTAAACTCCCACACAGTTTGTTTAAAAATATCTTTAAATACTATTAAAGAACAATCATTATGTAGGTTTATATCTTATGAGTAGGAAGTAGAAACCATCAATGAATCATATTATTTCTCCTTCTGTAACAACAACAGCATCAACTACCACAATGACAAAAAAGTTTATGCTCACTGTATACCTGTTTTACAGGCAGTTTCCTGCCTTGAAATCTGCATAATAGGTAAGCTGTGGTAAGTGTAATATGCTGTTTGCTGCCAATTCACTGTGGATAGCCAGGCATGCTTGGTCTGGTGCATTGCTCCTCCTTTGGGTGCAGCTCTTTGCTGAAGCATACGACAGCCCTGAAACAGCAAATAAAGCTTCTACAGATTCTAGAATCTGCTTCTGAAGGATGCTGCCAGATATACAGAGCTAGATATTTAAATTATTTTATTCTCATGCCCTATATTTTTTTCTTTTAGTTAAAACCAATGATTTTAGTTGTAGAAAATATTTTTAGTTCTATGCTGCTTTACAGAGGGAAGTGACAATGGGACATTGGTGGGGGAAGAGAAAAATTGCAAGAGACATGAAAAAAACACCATGGAGATCAATATTTAATCTAGAATTATGAGTGTACAGTATGTACTGTGCATTTTTTAAATTTAACTTGGCTTTTACTATTACTCAGTAGGAGGGGAACAGATACTGAGAGCCCTGGATAGCAACCATAAGAAACATGTTTAAATACATATATTTTCAAGAGATCTGTAAATACAAGAAGGAATGGATATCATCTCTCCGATCTTTTTTCATGTTGGAAAGTCTGAGAGCTTTACCTGGGAGATTTAATTTCAGATGAAAGAATTTGTAAAATAATTTCCCAAGTTTATGCTGCATAGTATTACAGCACGTAAGAAAAGATGTTTGTGTTACCCAATTCTTGAATAAAAAAACAATGTGCACATCACTTTTTCCCAGTGGAAATACTGTTGGTATACAGAGTTATAAATAAATACTAAGTCAGGAGTCTGTGTGGGAAAGTCCCCATCCTCTCTGTGGTTTCAGTCAGGAAGCATGCAGGTAGCACAGACTCATCCTGCTCAAATAGTGCTAGAAGAAATTATGGCAGCTTGTATTTATCACTATTTTAACAATGCTTTGAGTGTACATACATATGTAATGCCTCTCTTTTATGGGCATTTATATGGCGCTTCTAGGTTTTTCTGAAGGCCTTTAAAGTTAGCTGGCCAGAAAGGGTTAGGCACCAAGGGGGGGAAAATTATTTTAAGAATTTAAAAATTATGTTATCAGGTATCATCTACTTGCTAATGAAGCTTCAAAGTTATTTCCAGGGCAGAATTCTTCAGATTGCTCCAGAGAAAGAGTTCAGTGGTCTATCTAAAGACCTCATTCCATCATTAATGAGTGCTTAACCCCAGAATATTTGAACTTGTGCTACATGACCAATAGTCAATTTTCACTAACAGGTTTTTTTTTTGATCCTGAAAATCTGTAGCCGTGTCATCAGCTCCTTCTTAATTATACCGTATTCTTTACATCTGTCCTGCTAAATAACTCTAATTGAAATAGCACCGGCGTGAATTTTTGTAATGTTCCCCCCAAGACATCCCGAAAGTGACTCACACGAGAAAACAGACTGAAGTCACAGCTGGAAGCACGTCAAGGATCATTTCCATTTTTACATGATTAATTTGAATTTAATATCTTAAATCAAAACCTGATTAATTTAAATAAAATTTTGATGGTGCCCTGCTTCTAATATACATTGCAGTAATTAGATTCAGCTTAATGTGATTTTTTACATAATTAAAAAAAAGAGCAAGTCAAGTGTAACAATGCAGAGTTGGTACAAATCTGTCCATATATACACATATAATACACATGGGATTTTGTTGAGATGTTGTTCAGGTACAGGAAAGATCACAGCTGGATGTCTGTGTTATACCTCAGCTTATGGCATATGTAGGATATTCGACTTCTATTTCACTGCAGTATGAATGGCTGTCCTTCAAAAAATATAGACAAAAAGTGCAGCTGAAATTACATAAAAAATAAGCAAAAGTATTAGCAATGCAATACTCTGGATCAGCTTTTCAGTTCTAGTTCTTCTCACATTTCAAACAACTTTGCTTTAGGAACTAGCTCTTTGTATCCTCCAAATGAACATCTGCCGAGGACTATTTACAACAGCCCATGGGCTTCTGTTTTCTATGAGGCATACAAAAATTCTTTATAAAATAAATTGTTCCTGTGTTTTTATATGGATTCCCCCTGCCTGTCTCTGCTTTTTCACAGTGGTCCTGCGCACTATGCCAGCCACAGAGGTAGCAAACAGGAGTTCTTATGTATTAGGATCAGATGAAGCCCACCTGCACCACACACCTGACCCTGAGGCTGGTTGTGATCAATGCCTGTGGCTGAAAATGTCCAGTGCTTAGCAAGCAAAGCTTTGCAAGGTGCACTTCAGGTAGCATTCACAGCAATATTTTAGATGTTTCCAGCTTCTTTGTCGGAGAAGAAGCTATTGACATAATCTGAACAATGGATTCATCTGCAGGTGTAGTTGGAGCTTTAGTGAAGTCATACAACAAGATGATGCGAGTAGGCCAAAATCATAGGGAATCTACAGATGGAGTAGAAATTTTAGGTTTCTGAAATTGTGCTTCTGAATATCTGAATTGTTCTGAAGGTTTATTTAAAATTTACTTTTGTTTAAGGATAAAATATTCAATTCATTCCTGTAAATTTTGTATCTCTTAAGTAAAAAAAACCCAAAACAAACAAAACAAAACAAAACAAAACAAAACAAAACAAAACAAAACAAAACAAAAACAAACAAAAAACCCAAACCAAAACAAAACAAAAAACCAAGAAAAAAACCCCCACCAAACACTGCTTCCTTGTCTCAAGTAATCAATTTGCTGATCAAATTATTCCTTGATAATTAGATCTTTCTTCAGCAAGGCAGTGAAACATCAACCTGACCCTTCAACAAGGAGTAATTCCAGTGTATATCAAACCTCTTGATTTCAATGGGACACTCCACCAGCTTTAAAAACCTGAGCATGTGCTTTGCCAGTAGTAAATCACTATTAAAGGGAAGACAATGATGGAGAGTGAAAAACTCCTTTCCTGCCTGGGGCTAGCAGCTTTCAGGGAGGTACAACTACTATTCATCCTTTTATGAAGTCAAGTAAAGTCATTCAGGTGTGTTTGATAGCACCCAGCTCTCCAAAAGCCTTTCTACACAGTGTAATAGATATTATGTAATGGCACACAGATAATTTTTAATTTTACTATTTTTTGAATTAAAAAATTCTTCCTTATTGGTAAAACTAGTATAGCTTTGCTGGTAATTCAGACAATTCAAATGATATGGGTATTCTCCCTGTCTTAAAACTCCCATCCAGAACAGCTGTAAGATTTAAGTCAGTTTTCAGCCAGTAAGGCCAGGTTAAAATGCTTTTCAATAGAAATGAGAAAAAGCCTACAGTAGAAATTGAAGAACTGAGCAAAAATAAAGACAACTTTAGTTTTAAAATAGTCAGAAAGAAGGAAGAGAAACTAATTTACAGACCAATTCATAAACCAGATTTAGCTGCTGCAAAAATGCTGCATATACTGATTTACAACAACTCTGTCTATTCTTCAGGCTCTTAACTATCTCTTCACTTTATTGAAATTGTCAAAATTCTCATTTTCATGAAGCATCAGACCCTCACAATGTTACTGTCACAGCAAGGGCTTCTATGCCATCCTACTTGGCTCCTCAAATTTACGAACATACTACCAGTAGATCACTGAAAATGCATAGATACAAATTAAACTTGTTGAGTTTGACCAATCAGCCCTCCAAGACTTTTAGTCCTGTGGATTTTGTAGACAGAAGCCAGTGAAGTTGAATACCGATTCCAGAGAACTTGCTTATTCATTATTCATTGAAGACAACTAATAATAAAAAAATGCCACCTTTTTTCTTACAGCAAAAACTTTTGATGACAATCAAATGATTTTTTTCATTCTAAATTTAGGCTTCTCCAAATGTCTACTACAATATGATCCAAAAATAACAGCATAGTTACTATCTGGGGAGTAACTACTTTGGAGCTTATATTCTTATTCAGAAGTTAAAGTCAAAACAAAATTAATCATGAAGGTTTATCTATAATGTATCACCATTCATTTCAGAAAAAAATAACTTTGCCAGCAGCAGAAGGGAAGTACTTTCAAGCAGTTACATTAAACTATAGACTCTAAGGAGAAGATTACAGATCTTCCATATTCAGCAACATGAATCAAAACTCTTAGGAACTAGTCTAACTTTCTTTTCTTTCTTTTTTTTTTTTTCTCTCTTTTTATTACTGCAAGGCAGCGGGGATTGCTTTTTGTATAGGCTATGATTTAGATGGCTAATTGAAAGTAAGCAGTGGTGAGCTGCTTCCTTGGTAAAATATTACCAAGACAATCTTATCTGAGTTTACAGAGTTATTTTCAATTTGTAAATGCTGTATTCATTTCTACTAGATAAAACACCTTTAAAAATCCTAGACCCAGGCATGACTGGATTTCTGTTGCAACTGCTCTGCACTGTTTCACCCCACACAAATGCCATCCAACCCACAGATATATATAAACTTCCTCTCCTTATGAATAGTTTTACTATTAAAAATAAGCTCAATCCATTGTATGGTAAATAAATTTAATGATATACTGAATCCTCATAACTTTGAGTTGATGTCATCCTGCCAGATACCTGCTCTGCAAGAGAATCTCCCTCATTAGAGCCTACACCTCTTAGAATCTCACCTTTGCAGATGTATCTCTTGCCTGTAACACAAAGAAAATCCGGGGCTTTGTTACACCGTTATAATAGATGTAAATTAGTGTTTTGCCATTGTTTGTTGCTGTAATCATAGAGGCAAGTATATATATTCCTAACAGCTATCTTATTTTCAATTTGCAAAGCATACTGTGCTTAATCCCAAGAGGCAGCCTGTGGTTCTAGATATGAATTTAGAAAGGTAATTAGACCTGGGGGTGGGGGGATAGCAGGGAGATTGTCCCTGAGATAGAAAAAGCAGATTCCTGCCAGGTCCAGAGGGGTCTTTAATAGGTCCCAGGCTGGTCACAGTTCTTCTCCTAGTTTATTACTTGTTTCCATTGTGTGAAACAGCTTATTTGTTCATGTAAATGTAAATCATGTTGATACTAGTAGAAGGATCTTTGTTGCTACTTTTTTTTTTATTTTAATCCAGAAGGGTCACAGAGTTGGGTTTTAGGGACTGGCAACCAGCTATGTTTTTCCCAATGATCTCTGCATTTTTACAATCAAGTAATAGTAAAAGTGACATATTGGTAAAAGTTTTAAGGCATCTCTGGTGGGTGGCAGTAATTTTAAATATCATACAATCATCATTAAGTCATTTATGTAAATGAAAAGTACTTGGCAACTCTGTATGGCAAGAAATAGCACCAATTTCTCTGCATCTCTTCTTCCTTTCTCTCTTCTTTTCCCCTTTTGCTGACTGTAGCATAGTGCACACTGTAGACATGAACTCTCCTTAAGGGCTGTGTGAAGAATTTCTGTACAAAATATCAGGCACCTATGTGGGACAGCATGTGAAGAGTAAATAATAATGAGACTGTCAAATTAATCTATCATGAAAAATGTCTAAAGGAATTTCTATAAGCTGAAATCGTTGTGGTGTATTGATAAATTAAGAAAAAAAAAAAAAGGAGATATATGGATTTATGTGGGTTTGGATTAGGTGGCTTCTTACCCCATTCTTAGTCTCACCAATTGAAATTTAGATCCAGAGCTGAGTTTTGGGGCATTAGCACAAGTCCAGATTGTATCCTGCAAATCTCAGTATGAGTTGATGACTGGCTTCAAGTGATACTACAAATCTCCCTTCAGAGGCAAGGAAGGGTAAGGATCTGATCATTCACCCAGGCTTTACTTTCAAAAATTGACATTGTCATCTGATGTCTTTCTGAGCAGGAGAAATGGAGGCAGTTTGAGCTAAACTGTTTTTGTTTGCCCAGATGTCTGACAATATTTAAGGGCCAGATTCTGCCCTCAAGCAGCTTTGGTAGGCAGCGTGAGCACTCACTCTTGGGAAGATTTTGTGCCTAAATGTTCTCACTTTTCAACACATTGTTACCCTCCCACATATCTATTCAGGCAGAAAAACAGAATGGTGAACCTCCCTCAGGGGTTTTAATGCAAGTCTGTTGAGTCACCCTGTTTTTTGGATTGAGTTAGGGGTGTAGCATTGGGTTGGAAGGTGATAAAGATGCAAGGAATATATGAGGAAAATCCTGTTCTCAGGCCAGTAGATCAAGCATAAATTCTATCCCCATATCTGTGCACAGGGGCTGTTGCTAAACCTCCAGAGGCAACTAGCCAGTAGGAAATATTAGGCTCAGAGACCTAAATAGACAGCTGCACAGCCAGTTGGCTCAGTGCTGTGTCTACTGGGCTGTGTCTGTGCCTTCCCTGGTGGGAGTCTGGGAATGTGCAGAGCTAGCCAAGGTTGCCACAAACAACTTTAGTGCATTAGTGTCTTTGCACATGGCTGAGGCCATCAGTAGACCCAGTAGCACAGGATTTACACATTTCCCTAGCTCCTTATCTTGTTCTTTGCCCACTGTGTCTCTCTGAGCACAGCATTTCCATGAAAGAGGATCCTGTGTGGACCCGTAGTCCAAGCTCACATTTCCATATATAACATCACCTCTGCAATCTTATTCTGAGTTGGAATTGTCTTGGAGCTTTACACCACTCTCCCTGGCAGAAAAGTAAAGTGACATCACAACTTCTGCTTTCTGACAGAACCTTCCTTTAAGATTTCATTGAGGATCACTTCTGATAAGCACCTCCCAAGAATCCTTATTAAAGAAATTAGAAAGTATGGTACATCAGGAAAGACATTTGTTTTAATTGAATTAAATTATTTTTTTATTGAAAGCCTGTATTGTTCATAATGCCTAGGGCACCAGTCTCCTTTTGCTAGATTTTTGCCAATGAATGCAACATTCATTTTAAGGGAGATACTTCTTGCATTTGCCCAGTAATCAAGAATAGATTAGAGTGCTTCATAGCTAATAAATACTGGTGAGAAGAATCCTGCATAAAACTACAGTACAATTTAAGTAGTTTCAAGTTCTAATGTAGTTGAAATCCAGGTTGGTGGCTTTGTGAGGGCTATAACTAGTCCTACTAAAAATTAAAAGAAATTTAGATCAGGATAAAATTTTGGTTTTTTTATGTTTGTTCTTACAGATGAAGTAAAAAAAAAATATTATACAGCTGAATATGTGACTTGAGAACTGGTAAAACTGAGTTCTAGTAAGTTTGAGCTCTGAAAATGCAAAAGGGAAATGGGTGAAACATGATTAGTTCATTAAGTCACTACTGGAGATAGGTGATATCTCTGGTAACTGATTAAGAAACCCTAAGGTTTTTTAAAAATTCAGTAAGAGTTAAGTGTTAGGGCTCAGCATGAATGTGCCCCACACAAAGGAGTTGCCACATGAGAATGTTAAGCTGTTTGCCTCAAAAAAGTTATCAACTGCTCTTGATTTCCCTACATGAGGGAGATTTCAGCATGAAGGAGACTCACCAAAGTTGTCTTGTACACTTCAGACACCAACAGCACCCCAATTCCACAATCAGTCTTCTGCTTCCTTTTCCTTTGACCAAAGCATAAGTATCAAAATGAAATAACCCCTAAATCCTGTCTCTTATTCCCTATAGCTGCAGAAAATCATCATACTCATCACTAGCAATGCAGCTGCATCCGGGCATTGGAGATGAGCAGAAGTTGTGTGGATGAGGTTGGGTGCTGTGTACCTCATTCCAAACCAGAAAGCCTGATCCTAAAAATGCAAACGTAGAAAGCAGGCTACTGAGTAGCACTGTAGCATTTTGTTCCTTCCTTGCACTGTATTAAGACTGGCTAAAGAGGCAGCCTCAGAAGTTAAGAAATCCCCAAACAATGTAATCAATCCTTCCATGCCTGTGGTGAGCAATAAAAGTTTATATGAAACCTACAGCATTTCACACTGAATGGCTGAAAAATAGCACACATTTATCAGAATGCCTGAAAACACACCCCATTCTGGTAGAGCAAAGCAATCAGTGAAGCCATTCTTCACCTGAAAGATTTCCATTCTGTTTTGCTAACAGACTATATTCAGTATTGATGTGTCTCTGTGCAGAGCAGAGCACAGCCTGTGCAGTGCTGGGGTGTCTCATTCTCACGGCAGCGCTATCGCTGTCGCTGCTCCACTGCACCCTGCCACTGCAGCTCCTGGATTAAACCTGCACCCAGCAGTGTTAACAGGCCACAGGAGCTTGCCAGGGCTTCCCCCTGAGGATTTCAGTTTTTTAAGGGACTTTAAATCTGGCTGTTTTATCGTGGAACCACAGGTCCATAAAGGGATGCTAAATAGATTAAGTGAAGGTGTACCCTCTAATAGCCCTAATCCGATCATTGCGGATGGGACTGGATTGCAAAATGCTGCCATATTTTTTGGGATTTCCCTAAACAGCAGTGCCACTTGTGGTGCCAGGGGACAAAGTACTGGGATGCCCCAACAGCTGTTGGTTTGTCCAGGTGTGCTTTCTTACATTCTTCCACAGGGAGTTGAAAATCACATTAGAATCAGATCTATGCCCATATCAACATTCTCTGAAACTCTCCATTGGAAACACCCATAAAATTCAACAGAGGAGTTTCAGGTCCTTTCTATTAATTTCTTTAGGATATATCCTTGTTTACCAACTCAGTGATAGTCAACCTGCAAAAGGTAGCATCTGAGTTTGGGATGCTGGCATATAAATCTCATATTATGAGTCTTTCTTACCAGATGTTTTTCACTTCTAGTCAAAAAAAAAAAAAAAAAAAAAAAAAAGCCACATTACATGGTATATTTGCTCTTGGGATTCTGTTTAAAAGTAAAAAAAAAAAAAGAAGTAGTAAAACAATTTTTCAGATAGTTAACTAAGCACATCAAAAACTTTAAAAGCTTCATTCAAGATAAGCTTAAAAAAAAAAGCCATCACCAAACAGCTCGAGAGTTCTCTTTATAATAAATCCATGGCCACTTTCGAACTTCACAGTTCTCACTGTCCTGTACACAACTCCCACTCAGTACATCACAGCAACAGTACAGATGGAGTTGTGATCTTCTTTACTCCAAAAGCACAGTCTTGTAGCTAAAGAAGGATATCTGTTAGCAGCTCAGGGTCTATATCATAGAGCTGAGCAATTCTCAGTACAGTGGTACATCCCGATTCGACAGGCAATCCAATTCTCTGCTTCCTCTGCTGCACAGTTTCTCCATCAAAAAGGTTCTCCACATGCAAAACACTCAGCCTTCACTGTTGTTTTTACATAAAATTGATTTAAGTGAGCAGAGTTGTTTATCATTGAGCTAAAGATCAGCATAGAACTAGATAGCTTTGCAAGCTTTTTCTTTGCACTCCTCCAATTAAAAATAAAAATGTTAAAATTTCCAAAAGGGAATTTTAAAGTCTACTAATTGATAATGCAGATAGTTGAGACTTTCTAAAGTGATGGGAAAGAGAAGAGAGGGAAAGTCAGCAAATTAGAAAACACATCTTTTACGTCTTCTGTAACCATGTTCAACTCGTTGTTTTGGCACTGGCCGGAGCAGCAGTAAAAACTGGAGGTTGTTGATCACTAAAAATCATGGCCATGCTATCCCCAAGGAATGGCAAAGCAACTTAGGGATATGTTGATCTATATATCTCCTAGGTAACCACCATCTTGAAGATCATGAAACTCCTCTATTTATAGTAGCTGAGCACCTCACAGTCTTAATGCGATTAATGAATATCCTTAGGCCATCTGGGTAAGGAAGAGCATCTATTATCTGTATTTTAGACATGGGAAATGAAGGTCTAGAAACCTACATCTCAAAAGTGCTTAGACTCCTAATTTATTTCAAATACTTTTTTGTAGGATTAAGGATTCAAAAGACATTTTAGGATATATACCCATGCCTCAGAGAAACTGAGACTTGGGTATGTATCTGGCATGGGTACTCCAAGCAGTAAGTCTCTGTTTCACATCTGCACTACTACATTTTGCTTTTTGTTTGTTGATGTCTTTCTTCAGGGCCTGTGTTGAACCATTTAGGCAAAAAAACCCAAAACCTCAAAGAAACATCTGAGGTCATACAGGATAGCTGTGACAAAGCAGACACTGAAAACAAATTTTTTCAGGCCAGACTAGACAATGGACCATTTTCTCAAAAGTGTCCTCTTTTTCTGATACCAGAAGAAATTTTTGGATTTTGTGCAAAGCCTTTTGAGATTGCAATTAGAATTCTCACAAAACCCCAAAATTAGTAGTTGGTCCTTTTCAGTATTGCCACCAATCCCTGACCACACTGTGACTGGTAACTTGGGCTGTAATTATACATCACAAGTTAATATTTCTGCCAAGGAGAAAGCGGACAGTGCATAAGGGCAAAGGGAAGGAGCAGTCCATCAATTCACAGCTGACACTCATTCAGGGCAGCTCTGTGATGGTGTTTGGAGCCACCTCTGGCCTCCCATTCCACAGCCACTAGGAGGTGTGCTTAATGCATAGGCACACAGAAACCTCCACACCTGGTGAAGAAGGATCATGACCAGCATTGAGGGGCACAGGGGCACTCAGGTAAAGACAAAGCATGAAACTAGTGAATCACTGGAGTTAGGTGCTGCAGTTATTTTGTAGATTTGAGCAGATCTGTGGCTATCCTCATGTAAACTGGTTGTCAAAACACACTCCGTCAAGACACACTCTGTCTACCCCAGTGTGGTGAGGAACATCGAGGCAATTCATTATCCTCCCTCCTTTCTTCATAGACACTCACAGATGATCAGACAAACATGAGGATTAAACTGCATGTATACAGATACTTTCTGTAAAAGGAATATGGGAAGAGCAGCATTCCCTGGAGAATATGATTGCAGCCTGACTATTTATGCCTGATAGGCATGTTGCTCCTTAATTGTAACTACACAAGGAATAACAACATTTAAAAAAAAAAAAAAAAGGACAGGCAGATGTTGAAGAATTTTCTGAGAACTACCATAAAAATTTCAGCTACCACAACAGCCCAGTCTATGTAGCCATACTGCCATACCTATACATCAATATATAACTGGGAGGCTTTCTTCTTCACCTTTTTAACGTATATGCTTAAATACATAATCACAAGCAAATTACCCTGCTTATTTGGGGAGTGGGAGGAGAGATGGGGCTTTCTGTTACCCCTAACATTTCAGAAATCTCAAAGGTAGAGCATGTATCTTTTTCTAAGGAGTGATAACACCTTGATTAATTGGCTATTCTCCTGTGCTGTTGTTTTCTATCTGCTTGACTAATACACCTTATAAGAAAAAGCAGCTTCCAAGGAACATAGGCAATGAATGTCCCCATCTTCTAATTGTGATAACTGTGCATGGAAATCTATTTCAGGTTGGATTTTTTTGATGTTTCTATGCCTTTTTTTTTTTTTTTTTTTTTTTTTTCCCTTCTCTCTTTTTCGTACATACTGGGAAAATGTGGCTAAGAAATATGTTGGTTGACATTTCTTTTTGAGTGTATGCTGACTGTACAAAGAGTTAAACATGAAAAAAAGAATGAAAATAAGCATGAAAGACAACATCCGTTCTCATTTCAATTTCCTGGAAGGAAAGTGCGGTTGGGCAGATGGTGCTTTTTTGTTTTACTAAACTGAAAGATCAGATGTAAATAATATACACAATATAGACTATAAAGATCATTGAAGGTGAGGTTTCTGTGCACGGAGAATTGCTGTATTGTGGAGAGTTTTTCACCCTTTAGTGATACGTCAAGCATTTTTTGGTTTTAGCTTCTTAAATTTTTTTGATGTTTCAGTTTGCTTACTACACCCTCTATCTGCCTAGTCATATTTTTTTCAAGGACTATATTCCAGAAGGTTGAGTTGTATATATCTTAATTCAGGGCACTTCCACGAAGAGCCACAATATTTGGTCTCTGGTTGAACGGACAGAGAAGAGTGGCTGGCAATTTGGCCTCACGTGAGTCTCAATATTTCTGTGTTGATGTCTTTCTTCATGCCCTGGCTTTATTGTGTGCTATAAGAATTTGTTTTCTTGTTGTTATCCAGTAGGATTTTTACACCTTTGGAGATCTCCTTTAATTTGCTTTTGAACCTGGAACATTAAACATTCTTAAAGCAGAGCAGAGTTTGTGTTCTCTCATAATCAGAAAAAAAACATTTATCAAAGGAAAAATCCCAACCTTTTCTAAAATGTGTGTGACTAAACATGGCTCAACAAAGTCATAATGCTGTCTTCCTGACTGAAAGAGCAGAAAAATATATTGTGCTATGACTAGAAAGAAATAATACTGTGGTTTCATTCTCAGCTGGATCAAAATGAGTGCTCTTCATTGCCCTTCATCTCCTTTATTAAGTTCGTGGGATTCAGACAGAGGACATTTTCATGTTTATACTGCAAGAATGCCTCTAACCAGTGATGACAAGCTAAAAACGCTTCTGTGAACATCTTGGTCGGCTATTACCTCTCTGAACCTCCCTGGTCCAGGGTGACCAGTGTGGCTGAACAGAGAGCTTTGGCTGGAGCTCAGGAAAACAGGAGAGTTTATGACCTTTGGAGGAAGTGGAAGGCCACTCAGAAGGACTAAAGGGATGTCATGAGGTTTTGTTGGGGGGAAAATTAGAAAAGCCAAAGCACAACTAGAATAAATCTGGTTACTGCCATAAAAGACAATAAAAATTATTTCTATAAATGCATTAGCACCGTAAGGAAAATCTCCACCCTTTATACAGGGTGAAGTATAGTGACAAAGAATGAGGAAAACACTCAGGTAGTTCATGGCTTCTTTCATTCAACCTTTAATAGTAAGACAAGTTATCCACGGGTACTCAGCTGCTTAAGATTGTAAGACAAGGAGAGAGAGAAGAATGGAGCTCCCATAATCCAAGGAGAACAGGTCAGCAACCTGCTACACCCCCTAGTTACGTCTATGGAACTGGGTGGGATCCACCCAAGGGTACTGAGGCAGCTGACAGAAGTGCTCACAGAGCCAATTTCCATCATTTAGCCATCAGTCCTGGCTTACCAGGAAGGTCCCAGCTGGCTGCAAGCTGGGAAATGTAACACCCATCTACAAAAGCCAGAAAGAAGATCTGGTGAACTACAGGCCTGTCAGCCTGACCTTGGTGCCAGGGAAGGTGATGTAGCAGATCATCTTCAGTGCCATCACAAAGCCCATACAGGACAACCGGGTGATGAGGCCCACTCAGCATGGGTTTGGGAAAGACAGCTCCTCTTTTTCTGTGACAAGGTGACCTGCTTAGTGGATGATGGAAAGGCTGTGAATGTTGTGTGCCCAGGTGGCCAATAAGGTCAACAGCACCTTGTCTTATATCAAAAATCGTGTGTCCGGCACAGCCAGAACAGAGATTATATTCAGCAATGGTGGGGTTGCACCTTGAATCCTGTGTTCAGTTTTAGGCCCCTCACAACAAGCAAAACATTGAGGTGCTGGAGCATGTCCAGAGAAGGGAATCTAAAAGTTTGGAGAAGCAATTATGAGGAGTGGTTGAGGGAGCTGAGGTTGTTCACCCTGGAGAAAAGCAGGTTCAGGGGGGATCTTATTGCTCTCTACAACTCCCTGAAAGGAGGTTGTAGCCAGGTGAGTGTCAGTCTCTTCTCCCAGGTAATGAGCTATAGGACGAGATGAAATGACCTCAAATTGCGCCAGGGGAGTTTTAGATTGAACATTAGGAAAATTTTGTTCACTGAAAGGGTGGTCTAGCCTTGGAACTGACTGCCCAGGTAGGTGGTGGAGCCACCAACCCTGAAAGTATTTAAAAGACTTGTAGTTGTGGTGCTTAGGGAACATGGTTTACTGGTGGACTTGGCAGTGATATGTTAATGGTTGTGTTTGATGTTCCTAAAGGTCTTTTCCAACCTTAATGCTTCTATGACACTGCAAACATAACCGCTGTGAGGTTTTTTTATTTAACACTAATTTTTTCTTACTAACCTTAAAATGGGCACAGTAGAAGGAGGAGAAAAAGGTGTTTTCTCAGTGAAAGGATATCCCTGTAATCCACAGGAGAAATGACTCATATAAAATTATAGAACTTGCATATCAAATCAGAATAACAAGATCTGGGGAAATCAGAAGAGATAGCTGCTGCTAAGACTTCTGTATAAACCAAGAGATTGAGGTAAACCAGAGAACTGGATTAAACTAAAACTTACTTTTTAATATTAATTAAAAATGTTAGTAGATTACACTAATTATCTTTTTGTAAAACTGGTAATGCTGAATATAAACTGTAAAACTGCTTTTCAGTTTTTTACCTTTTTACATTCATAACTACTGGACTCAAGTGCTTTCTGAAGCATTTCAGGTCTCAGTATAGAAAAAATGTTTTTAGCATGAATTCAACAAACAGAGCTTGAAATTTTGATGAATATAAATTCTAAAATAACTGTAAACAAAGGAACTTATCTTACTTTTTAAGCCACTCCTACATTTCAGGGGCTTTACACATTTTTAGGGTGTTTTATTTCATCAGTGCAAGGAGTATGAAAAGAAGGACAAAAGTATGTCTGTGATGTTACTTCTGTATTATCAAGAAAGTGAAAGAAATAAAAAAGAAAACTGAAAATACCTCACTTAACCTATACTGAAAACATGAATGAATTAGTGTTTGGAGAAAATATGTCACTGGAATGAAGATTTTATTGGTAAGAATTTTTAACATTAAGTTTTGAGTAATAAAATAGAACAAAAATTAAAAGGAAAGACTTCATCTTGCAGAACCTTGCCTTATAGCTTTCTTGAAGTTTGAAAATCCCAGAGAGTGAGTTTTGTCTCCTCACAGATAGCTCAGTCATAAATAAATAAAGGGGAAAAAAATCAAATAACTGAAAGCTGCAAAGAGAGCTTTTACTAGCTAAAAAAGAAATATCAAAGCCCAAATGCTATCCTGCACCTACCAAGAGGTTTTGCTGCACTGAAGATGGGGCAGGCTTGCTGAGGGCCGAGTGCTGCTAACAGGTACTGCCAGAAGGAAGTGGGGCTGAGGTGTAAGTGGTGCAGACACACTCATAAACAGGCAAACCTTCACTCAGTTGTTCACAGTTTCCCACAGTTAAAAGCTGATGGACTTGAAACAGTTTGGGGGTGATAAGATGAGCTGTAGTTAAAAAGGAAGGAAAGGCTTGAAACACCTGGGGCCAAACCTCTATCTGCCCGTTGATCTCAACTGGAATAAAGAAATGTGTGCAAGCCCAAGGTTTGACTCTCAGCCTCTCATAGGCATTCTGAAACCCACAGAAACTGACCATGGGATATTTTTGGCTTTCCTTAGAGACATGTCCACAAAACCTCCACAAATATTGCTGTCCTTATGGACAAAGATTTCTGTGCTTGCAAGATAGAACTCTGTGGATAACTAAAGCATTAGCACACGCTGGCAGACATTTATGGATGGCACTCTAAACAGAGGAAGGCAGAGACCATTTGCAGATAAAAGAGAACGATCCCAGGTTAAATTATGAACAGTTACCAAACAAAATGGAGGCAATGTACAGGCCCTAACAAGCAGTTGAGACTAAAACCTGTTGAACTAGTAAGACACTAAATGTCCTGTGGCATCAGAAAGTAAAAGGTCTCGTATCTGATTTCTCCTTTGCTTGAAAGAAATATTTTATCTTGCAAACCCAAATCTTTGTTCAGTGAGAGAGCCTGGATTGCTACTCTTCATTACTACAGGAGCTGATGTAGAAGTCAACACAATAATGCCTTTCATCTCTTGCATTATAAGAATTCAAATTCAATTTTTATTTGAAATAAAATTTTCAAGGCACACAATGGCTTAGAGTGTGTTTCATGTGTTGCCTTCATCCCTTAACGACAGCCTTGAAAACAGATACAGAACATTAAATTAAACCCCTATTTTTCCCCCCCTATAGTTTGTTTCATCTTACTGACAATAAAATTCACCATGTAAAAGTCACAACAACAGTAAGTAGAGTCTACTGAACATTTTGCTCATCCTAAAGGTTTTTTTCTTTCCTTTTGAGCACTGATGTACTTAGCTGTTCCACAAAATCTGGGATCTACAGGTTCCAACTTGTAGAAAGTCGAACTGACGCCTTTGCCAATAACATACTAATATGCTGAAAGCCCTTCTTAAGTCACCTACAGTGGACTATGTCACCTTTTCTTCTGCTCTCCTCAGGAGTGCAGTGTTGGACCATGGGGAAACTCAGCCCTACTGTCTTTAACTTTGAGCTATGGCCTGATAGTCACAAAGCTCTGACTGGTGCTTGCTGCCTTCTTAGTCATTAAGCTTTGGCTTGTGTGTCTTCACACTTTAGAGTGCTCTTCAAGGCTTTCAGTTTGAGGGTTTGAATTTATAACATATACAGGTTGTTAAGTGCAACACCAGTCCAGAAACACTAACTTTCTAAACAGGGACTTTCAAATGGTGTGGTCATCATTCCTCTGCTTCTGTATATGAGCCTGACTCAGCAACTGGTGGTTAGTTTTGTGGTCAGCAGGCTGTTTCATAAAGTCTCTTAAGAGGACAGGTTGGCTCAGTGGACGGGCTGTTCAGTTTAGCATAAAAGCAACAAAAATCCCACCAGTCTCAGCAGTGATCAGAGCAGCAGAGAAAACAGAGCAACACATGAAGTGTAGGAATAGAGACATCCCAAGTAATCTGACTGGTTTATATTAAGATAGGATTTGACAGACCTGCTGTGTTTCTGCTTAATGCCAATCAAGTCTGAAAGGGACCACTTGAGCTCAGGTATTTATCTCAAACTGATTTGAATTATCCTCACTTCTTGATTTTGAGAGTCCAGAAGAGAATACCATGAGGAGAGTGTGTTGACATTTCCTACATAAAACAAAATTAAATCCATTCAAGTCAAGGAAATACAATGTAGGTGATACAAGAATCAGGCCCTTTGAAATGACAACAGACATAGAGGTTCATCGGGGCTATGTGTTCTCAGAAAATCCCAAAAGGGAAGTGAAAACCTGATGAATTCTTCCACATCGCCCCCTTCATAGCAATTTGGATAAACAAAAATGCATACAGGGCATATCATACATATTATTGCATCTTTTTCTGCCTAGTCAGTATAAGCTTTATGTTTCTTTTGCAGACATGTTAGACAAAGAGCAGCATTTGAGGTCAAGTCTAGATTGTCCTTTTTATTAGGCTAATACTGCGCATATGAAAACTTATTCAAAAGAAATAGTCTCAAATTATTACCAGCACTTAAATGATCATTGCAGAAATCACAGGAAAGAAGGATAGTGCTTACCAAAACCCCAAGAAAGTACTTCAGATTGTTTTTCTTTCATTGCCAAGCAGCGAGGGTCAAGTGAACTGTATTATTTGCAAATATCCACCTTCTCAGAATGTCACAAGCAGCTGTAACATATCCACTAGCAGCAATTTCCACTTGGCTCTATCCAGAGGGGAGAAAATTACCAGGAGCTGCGTTGTTTATAATTCCCTCAACCCTCAGGGTAATTCTGTTCACCAATTACTTGAAATTAAAGTTAGGTAATTTGACACGTCTGTTTGATACCCGACCACAAACTCCTGAGCAAACCAAAGAGTTGGATAGTTTACTTCCCCAATATTCCACAGAACTTCATTATTGCAACCAAGATAGGAAAGAAAAAATGAGAAATTGTACAGACTTGTGGATCAGTAGGGCTTGGGGGTTTTTCTTCATTGTTGCCACATTAAGAGGTTCTGATAGATCTGAGAAAGAGGAAGCTGGAATGCAGTTTTCCTCCTGGGATCAGGGTTCCCAATCAAACATAACAAAGATAATAAGAATTGAACAACAAGAAGCCTTCAAGTGCAGTGTTTGACAGGAAAGGAAGCCTGTTTTCTGTTGTGAGATGATTTCACACCTTTTGTCTTTGCATACGGTTACAAATGCTGCCCAGAAAAGGCTGTACACATGCAGAGAGAACCTGCATTATCTGCAGTATGTGTTTTTTGATCTCTAGGGCCAGTCATTTGAATTACATAGTTGAATCCTGAGCTGGGTTATATCTAGACTTGGAAATTTTTATAGTCAGGCATACCTGTTAAACATTTTATTGGTGATGAGTGTGTGTACACTCCATTTCTGTATCTCTTTGTGAGTAATGAATTGGCTGCCAGGTACTGTGACTGAACTGCATGACTCACTCCATGGATTCATTTTACAATCTGGTGAAACCAGAGGCTGGTAACACCTATCCTTTGTAAGAACTTTTTACATGTTGTAATTCTACAAATGAACACTTTTTTTTTTTTTTCTACACAAAAGATTACACTGAAGAATTTTTAAAAAGTACAAGCTGACTCAAAATTCATTTATATTATACTGAGTAGTGTACTAAACTGTTCAGCCTAACATCTATGAAGTGAGCCTAGTTTTCATTTCCATCAAGGTATATCAGGACTCATTTCTAAGCATTCATTATCCTTAAGCATTATAAAACAAGTGAAGAAGAAATGCAGAGGTACCATCTTTTCATAACGAGAAGACTTGATTTTTAATTGTGTAATCCCTTGTTGGCATAGCTTCCTATTTGGAAAGTATAGTGCCAAATAAGTAGCAAGTGCTTTATTTTTTAAATCTGAATATGATTACCCTTTCAGCCATATTCTGCAATTCATTTTTACTATAAAAGTTGTTCGTTGTCCAATTTCAAGCTGAAAAACTATAAAAGTCCATTTTGACTTCGCTACAGCAGAACTAAAAGATTTTTTTGAACTAAGATTACATTGATATACCTTGAGCTTCTGTCATTGTAATATGACATTAGGAGCATAGTCAAATACTGGTTTTGACTATAAGTGTCCTACTAAAGTAGTAGTCTACTGCAGAGTGCTTTTTGATGTATCAAAGAAATGGTACTATCTTTCAAACAGCATTCATATCCTCCTATCATCAAGGCAAAGTAATAGCAGGACTAAAGTATGATCTTTTTTTACAGTTTCTAGAAGTCAGTGCTATAAGGGATTGCCTAGCTCTGCATTAGGTATTCATGTTTAAATGAACCACAGATAGGCTTTCCAATCTACAAACTCCATTAATCAGATTTTATCCCTTTCTCTGTCTTTTTTTTTTTTTTTTGATTCTTTACCCTCTTCCCTGCTGCTACTGCTATAGCTTCCCTAATGACAGGCCAAGTAATTTATTTTTTTCTTTCTATCTTTCTTTTCCTAAAGTTGTGATACTCTTAGTGGTATAATTCACAAATGTTTCTGTGTAATACTGATGGCCATGACTCCATCATTCAGTGGGTAAATAACATTTTACTTTATTATCTCTCAAACATGTCACCTCTCATATAGAATGTCCTAACTTAAAAGACTGGTGTTTGTTTTTCAAAATGTCTTGGATAGTGGAAAAAATTTCTTTGAACCACTCTTAATATTTAAAGTTCTGGTATGGTTAAATATATGGCTCATGAGAAAGAAAAAAATGAGGAGCAGCATTAGTACTGAAGGAACAGAGCTGGCCAGTGAGGTGTCTAAGACAACATAAAGAGAGGTTTTGCTTTTCCTTTCTTTTTTTTTTTTTGGTATTACTATTTCCCCTTTTTTTTTTTTCTGAAAACAGCCAGTTTTCATCCTAGGAATAATAGAATGAATCCTGACTTTTCGAGTTTTCCCTTTATGCCTGTCTAGGACAAAGTGTAGAACTCCACATTCACAAAGCAACAGGGGAGAACTTCTAAAGGTAATTATTTCCAATAAGTGGAACAATAGTTTTGTTTTGATATTGTTAAATTGCTTCAGTAGGATAAAAAAATTCTTTGATCAGCTTAAAAAACTGAATATGTATCGGATATAAAGTGTTAATACAGAATAATATATAAATGTTAAAAGGATAAATTTGGAAGACAAAACGTAATTTTTTTTAATTTTGATTTTAGTCACTGAAATGTTTCCCTTAAGAAATCATTAAAATCAACATGTTCTTATGAAATATTTAAAAAAACACCCTTCTGAAAACATTTTTTTAATCAAGACTATGCAGAAGAGTATGTTATTTCCAATATTTTTATCATGAATTCATGAAAGACATTGTTAATGATAGATTTGTTGCTAATGGGAAGAGTCAGTTTGACTCTTTTGAGAACAGTAGGACTTCACCACAGAGCAAACATGTAGTAGAATGGTGTATCCATCTTCAAAAGTATTCTTCTATGTATGGGGATGTTTTAGAACTGGACCAACAGATAGCTCAAAGTTCAGTTGTTATAATCAGGGAAAGATCTCTGTAATCCCAGTGTTTTCTCTTTCTAAATGCAGTCTGCAAGGATTATAAGGGGGCTCCAGTAAAAGTGTGTATATACTGTAGATGTTACAGGGGTAACATGAGATGGAATAAAAACAAACAGACAAACAAACAAACCACTTTAAAAAGTGGTAAAAAAATAACTTCCTAGCACAGGTGAAAGGCAAAATTTTTTATGTTAAAATGTTCTCCCATTGAAAGTCACCAAATGGAGTCACCAAATGGACAGACTTCATCTGCAGAAGCTGTTAAAATTGACAGAAATTTTACAGAGTTGGTCAGTAAGGTGAACTCAGGGATTGAGAAAACCGTTTCATCTCTAAAGCCACAATGCCCTGTCCTCTGAGGATGTGAGCCAGTGCAATACAGAACAAGGTTAGAGAACACTTCATGCAGGTCTGCTTTCACTTCTTCCTTTCACTGTTAGAGAATAGTTGGTATCTATTCGTGCTGAGTCAGTTTATAGTGCCTATGCATTATGAAACACTTCTTCAGCTACCCAGCTTCTTCTACACACTTTTAGATGCACAGACTGAGTTTTCCAAAATTCTTCCTTTTTGTCACACTGAATCCTGAGCATCAGAAGCACAGGCCTGAGCAACTCATAATGTGCACATAATAACAGTGGTTCTAGATCTGTATTCAGTGTAATAATAGTGGATGCTGATACTGGCTCAGTTGACACTGTGCGTTGCCAAAATTTTTTGTCACACCAGAAAAAGGAAGAGAAAAATTGGGAAGAGGTGTGAAGAAGGAACCTTCTGTTCAAATTCAAATCACACAGTGCTATTACCAGTAGGGAGTAACAGTGAGAGACTAAATGGATCTGCTTGGAGTGGTTGTTAAGGCAGAAATGACCAGAGAGAGATGTTGAGCTGCACTTCTCTGAATGGTGCTTCTCCTGCAGCTCACATTCCCCAAGTTATGGCTCATGATAGTGAACACATGGCGGCCTGGTCCCAGTCTCCTGATTCACATTGTTCTTACATGTAGCCCTACTTTGCCTGCATAAATAGGGAGGAATTTCCAATTCCATGGAGATACTACAAGTTTAGTCATGAAGATAATTAAGTCCTTTGGGCTTGAAATACCCAAACATTTCATACTTGAAAGAAATTCAGATATGGCTCTGAATGTCTGGACTACTGCCATCTAAACAATTTGGATTCATTTGAGGTTTAAGATTCGCTCCAAATTCCTCTTCACATCAATTAATCATTCAGATATTTACTATTCTTATCACTATTATTATAGAGTGGCTAGAAATTCTAAGTAAGATACTGTATAGCATTGTTCTGCTGATATACAAAAGCCAGCATCTGTCTCTTAAAAACATCACATCTAATAAGGAAAGATTGGGGGAAAAAAAGGTGGAAAGAAGCTTTATTACTGACATCCTTCTCCAGAGGATAATAGAAATAGTAACTTGTCCAAAACACCTCACAGAATATCAGTGGTAGAGCTGAGCTGAGGGAGGGCTCTATGACTGTTGTCTGTCTCCCAAGGCAGCAGGAGATTTAGTCAGCAGATTGCCTTACTCTAAATATTTTGCAGCAAAATTTATTTCTGACTGTTATTACTCACTGAAGTTAAATGAAAAGATATCTAGCCTCTCCAGAACTTTTAGAACTCAAATATCAAAATAGATATAGTCCCTGTAAATAATGGACATTAATGGAATGCTAGCTCAGGTCCTACAGAACTTACAGAAATGTAGGTACCTTTTTGGTACTGCATGGTGGTCAGATAAAAAGGACCCCGATACAGAAATAGGGACATTCGCTTGAAATCAGGCTTAAATGTATAGAGATCTTTGAAACTAAAGAGAAAGGCAGATAAAGAGCTATATTTATCTCAAGGATTGGAGAGCCTCTGGGAGGTATCTGTCTGACCTATAGTTTTATCTAAGTTTGCAATTTCACCTATATTTCTAAGTAAAATATGTTGGACTCATTTTAAGGCTTTTTATTGAATTTATGAGTTTATTTTTAGCTACTAAATTTCAATCATTTACATTTCCCGAGCATTTACCTGATAGTTACTCTGTCTTGATTAAATCTTACTTTCTATTTTGTTGTTTTGTCACTAAGAATTCTGACAATCAGATGAAGACTCTGAAAGCAGAACTGCTACAATTGCAAATGCATTTAAAGCTTCACTTTCTTTCCTGAGGTCTGACTTTTTTGTGTCTGTATGCGTGTGTATGTCAGTAAAGGGGAGGGCAGAGAGTTCAACATGACCTGCGGTAAATATTATCAAATGAAATTTAATTAACAACCATGATGAGATACTAAGAGAGATTGAACCTCACCTCCCAAAACTGTACTAGTTTTCTGTTGTTGCTGCTGTTGTAAAAAACCCTTATTTTGCTGACGCTTTGGAAATGATTGTGATGAGTAAAAAGATACTATCTTTGCAAGGGCAATTTTGGACTAAATTTAATGTGTCTAAAAAAGCTGAGGTGAAACACTAAAGGAAAAAAAAAAACCAACCTTGATGAAGATTCTGCACTGAATTTGACTTATTTTGAAACCTTTGCTGGTGCAGTGCCTGAAATAGAGCACAAGGAGCTTCAGCTTTTCTGAAGACACTGCGGAAGTGAGGAGATAACTTAAGAAGACATTAAATGCGGCAAAACAGAACATAATTGTCATGGGGTGGGAGGTGGGTAAGGAATTAAAAATTAAATTTACTTTGCCAAAATTTCTGTAAACAGCTCTGATAGAAGTTAGCCATCTTGTGGCAAGCACATTCCTGATGCTGGGTACTGGATACTCCCATCCTGTATTGGAAGGTCCTTATTAAAAAAAGGGGAAAGTATGGGAGATGCAAATTATGGTTTATATGCACATAAGTACCAAAAATAAAAGTTCTTCTAGCTTGATACATGAGTATCAATAGAGTGCTATTTTTTGTTGATTTGTATTGCCTGTGATTGAAAATAATTGTAGTAGTTTATATAGTAGCATGGTAATGTTTGATTAATTTTAATTTGTCACTGATAGTGAATATGTATATTGGTGTGTATGCACCAATAAAATGCTGTTGAAATACCATATTTGTATTACTTCATAAAAAGAATCAAATATTTTTGGATTAATATAGTAAGCCCTTTTCACAGCATGATTTCAAAAGCTGAAGTGAAACTTAATTCAAATTTTATTGTAAACTTAAGGCTAAGTCTGAACTAACTGAAGCCTGGATACTTTTAAAACCTTTCTTTGTCATAGATAATTGAAGTGTAGCTTTCTGAGACAAAAACTTTTTTCAGCCCTCTACAAAATGCCTAAAGTAGTTACAATGGAAAATGGATAAATCATTTGCCAGCTCTTTTTTTTTCTTTTTTTTTTTTTTTACTTTCCCATAGTCTAAATTTTAGTCCCCAACTAATACAAATCCATATTTTACTGTTGATCAATGTAAAACTAAAGGGGCTTGTTTGAAACTAAAGTTTTTACTTTGATAAAGACTGAAAGGTATAATTTGGATCACTTGTATTTAAGACTGCCAAATGAATACCTTTCAATTTTTTTACATAGAAGAATCTTCTGAAGTACTGTGTGATTCAATTTTCTCTCTAAAAAAAAAAAAAAAAAGAAAATTCAAACTCAAAATTATCAACACTGTAGAAACAGCTAAGGGTATGTCTCTGTCATATATATTTATTTACATTACTTATTTGTCCTCCTAGTCCAGACAGTAACATTTCAGTTTTAAGTAATATTTTTCTAATAATTTCCTGCTTCTCTAGTTTCTCTTTTAGTAATATTTATCTAATTCATTATAAAATGAAAATATAAGACAAAACCTCAAAGACATTAGAAAATACTGTCCAGTAGATTAGCAACCAAAGGGATTCTCTGTCCTTAAAAGATTAAATAAGCCCAGCTAAATCTTATGACTATAAGATGAGTCCTGCTGGTTTTGAACTAATCATTTGCAAAATCGGAGGGGGAAAAAACAAGGTGACACAGGAAAAAAAAATGGCTTCTAGTAGGTGAGCCACAGCAGGGCAATTAAGATGATATGGCAGAGGTAGACATCTGCTCCTCGACAGATACAGTTCCACTGATGCTATCTATGGCTGCAATCCTTCCGAGAGATAAACAACACGCGAGAGAAACGCACAGAAGGAAATGCCACACTGAGAAAGTGGTGATCGTGTGGCCCCTGTGGTCTGAGAAACAGACAGAGGCAGCAAGAGAGAAGGGGAGGGGTGTCATGTGGGGCCTGTACCACGCGCATGCAGGTGGCAGCAGGCATAGGACATGCATGCATCAAAATGCAGAGATGAGAGATGTGTGAGATCTGACACTGGAGGGGAGCAGGATTGCAGCAAAGATGAAAGCCCAACAAGACCAAGAAAAAAAGAGATGGAAAACCCCTTTCTAAGCTCTAGACACAAAGTTAATCTATACTGAAATTAAAAAAAAAATCATTAGTAGATGATTTATTCTCTCAGATTTGAAGGCTTGAAGGGTTTTTCAGAATTTCTAGCTCACATTCAAGTTGCTCACAAAGTTAATCTGAACTATGCTCCCAAAGTAGATGATTACTTGCTGCTGTTTCATATTACTCTCACAGCAATGCTGAGACACAGCAGAGGTAGTATTCTCTCTTTCCCTTGCTGATAGGTACAGAGAAAGCCTAAAGGAGGATGTGATATCTACTGCAAACAAACTTTCAAGCCACAGAGTGACACTGTTTAATTTAGGACAGACTTGAAGCAAAAGAAGACTACATAGCCAGTTCCATGACCTCACTGGAAACAGGTTTTCTAGAGGCCTTCACAGGCCATGCCACTGACTTTTCATGTCACTTGTCACTGGGTTCCTTGTCAGGAGAATTTGGTGATTCTTCTTTGCTGCCAGGGGTTCAGAGTCCCACCAAAACTGTGGGAGCATCCTTTCTCTCTCTAGCTTTCCTAATGGCAAAAAGGCTTAGCATTCAGTTGACTTTAGAAATTCTCCCAATTTCAGGAGCTCTCTGGAAAACTCACAGCAAGAACTTGAGGCCAAGCAGTTTGCAGAGAACCCCTGTTCAGAAGGAAATGCAGAAATACCCTGCTGAAGGCAGGTCCTCTGAGTCCTGTGCTGTGCTATCTTCCAGTTCTGGGCTGGACCTGGGGCTTAGTTTACTTCAGCAGAAGCTGAAGGACTGAAACACCAAAGTGTCATTCTTTCTAGTGTTGGAATCTCAAACCAATAATTACAAGTTTTCATAATGTCTGTTATTATAATTCTTCAGCCTGGTTACCCTGTGGTCTCATTATGTAAAAAAACCTATTTCTTTTCTCTGTCTGTGAAGAGAAAAATATCAAACAGAAGAACTTAATGTAAAATCAAAAGGTGGAGTGAATCACAAGCTCTCATGCAATACTGTGCTTTGGAGAGTTTTTAAATTGCTACTCCTGAAAGTTTCTTACCAGGAAAACCTGACTCTGAAATGTACTGTTTTTCTTAAGATGGTAGAACTGGACTTAATGCCTTTAACGAGCAATTCTCCTAAGGCCAGATTTTGCTATCCTGACTCAGTTCATACCCCAGAGAGGATGACAAATTTAGATACTTCTTCTGTCCACTAGATGCTCATAAACAGACTCATCTCCAATGTATTCACGAGGGAAAAATGTGCAAATCTTCCTGTTAGCTTAACTGCACTTTTGTCTTCCTTATTCTTCACAGAGTGAGCATGAACATTCAAGTGATGTAGCTGTTGGTGTTCATTATTTATTTGGCCCTTTTTTAGATTCTTACTTTTCATTCTAGATCTTTTAAATTTCACATTCACACATGCAAGCATCAACATTTCTTTCTGAGATATGTATTCTGGAAAAAATCAATCCTGTGGATATTTTCAGGACGTGAAAAAAAAAATTAAGTGTAGAGTTCTTGTCTACATGACTCAAGAAACTGAATTTTTAAATATGAGCATGAGATTAGATCACTAATTTATTAAAATTTCTTCTAGATCTGTATAAAATTATCAAAACAGGAACAGGAACAATATCATCAAAGAACTAAATTGTTCTATAAAGATGTGTGTAATGTAAAATTTCTGCTATTCTTCATTCTGAGTTTCCAGTAAGTATTTCAATTATTTAGGGAGGCCAAAAAAAGTCTGATCATTTGAGTTCCTCACATAAAACTATCATTTTGGAGAATGGGGTTTTCTTGTTTTGGAATATCTAAACCAAATGCTTATCCACAGAGAATGTCAGTTACTAAGTTAGCACTGCATAGTCATCAGAGTTCAATAACTTCTGTACATTAGAGATGGGAATGTAGCTTTGTTTTTTCCCATTTATTCACTCTTGATGAATGCGTTTGGTGTGCTTAACCCTGTAATATATACTTTATTTATAACTATTTTGATTTTGTTGCTCTGTTCCTTCTTTTCTACCTTTATTTTTTGTATTTTGAAAAAAAAATTGTTTTAGAATAGCAAAGAAGCACGCTTTCTTTCTCTCCATCTCCCTTTCTTAATGCAGAAATATATCTGATTTTTAAAAATATTACCATAACTTAAGTTTAATTTTTTGTTTGTATCTTGCATTATTAGATTTTAACCCAGTGAGCAACTTTCACAGAGCACATTGTCCTTATGACTGTATTTTGCCTTTTGACTGCAGTCTATCACTTGAAAGTGTGTCCCTCCTCCATTCCATCTATGCATTGCAAGCTTTTTTATCTTTTCTACCTTGCTAGAGGCATTATTAGGGCAGCTCACCTTTGACCAAATGGGCAGATGAACATTCATCCTCTGGAGCCAGTACTAGTGCTGTTTGGTAGATCAGCTCTCAAATGGTACTGAACTGTGACCTCTTCTTCTGTTCAAAGACTAAATACATAAGCTTGAATTTCCATTGGTGCCAAGCCTGGGAACCTGAGCTGCTCCCTAATCCCAGGTCTCACAGCCAGCAGCACAATGGGCAGCTCACCATGCCAGCCGGCTGGCCTGAAAGAATGTCTTTATTCTCTCTTCCTCAACAAATTGCTTACTGTTTGGCCCACAGGCTGCTAGACCTTGTGAACTGTCCAAAACTTTATTGCTTTAACATTAAACTTTCTTCTCTTCTCCCTCTGATTTTGCTTACAAATAATATTAGTTCCTATTTTCATGTCTTAGTAATCAAATTTTAAAATGTGTCTGCTTCTTTTAATTTTTTTTGAAGAGTATATCTGCCTCTTGGAAGCCTGTAGGAACCACAGAAGTAATATAAGCCCGGCAGGTTTAGTCTCTTTAGAAAGGAACCTGTGAAAACGTGAAGTATTAAGTGCTCTGTATTACTGAGAGAAAAATGGAGCCAAAAGCTTAAGAGCATTCCTAAATTTCCAAATATATGTACCATTTTTTTGATCTTGGCCTCATCTTCACTTTGGCTACAATGTGCTCATTGTGACCATAGGACAAAACACTTATTTGGGGTCATTGTGTTTTGGAGTTGTTCAGGACCAGTTGCCTTCAGAGGAAGTTAAAGCAGAGTGCCCAAGTTGTGTTTATCTCTCAAGGTATTTCTGGAAGCACCTTTTGTTTTCAGCAGAAGTTTCTGGGAATGTGATTGCAGGATAATCGTTGTGCAAGCTGGCACTAGGCAGAGCATTGGCAAGATAAGGCTGATATTGCAAAATTCAGCCAGATCTAGCCTGGGAAAAGAAGAGCTTCACAGGTGTGACCCCAACATATAGAGAGAAATTGCTTTGGAAACATGGCGAAAAACACAGGACCCAGCGCCCCTGTTGCTATTCCTCATCTCAGCAAACCTGTGCTGAGACATGTTCACGTGTTCAGTGGGCAGTCCTGCTCCTGTTTGGAGATAGGGAACTATGAGAGGAATGTCCTTGTGAACAGTAAGATCAGTTCTGATCATTTGGAGAGTGCTAATTAAGATCAGTTTAAACACTCATGCAGTTCTTAACCTTTTTTTGCACACATTGTTTACAAAAGATGAGTGAAGTGCACAGCTTTCTGGAGACACACATGATCTAAGAATCACACAAATTTCTTAAAAGTGCCAATGTGCATGTGTGTGTGTGTATATATATATAAAATTTAATACTCTTTCAAGTATGAGAATGGCAGAACAAGAGTAGAAGAACTGCAAAACTAAAATGTCCACATTAAACTGATATATAGTACATACCAGATGATA
Source organism: Trochalopteron elliotii (assembly GCA_024734555.1). Classification (NCBI taxonomy): domain Eukaryota; kingdom Metazoa; phylum Chordata; class Aves; order Passeriformes; family Leiothrichidae; genus Trochalopteron; species Trochalopteron elliotii. The sequence goes on from JANPWX010000050.1 coordinate 761,938, forward strand.
TATATACTGCCTTATTGTTCAGTTGTGGCTGGGGAAGCTAAATGCATAATTTAAGATATATGTATAGTCTAAGGGTCAAATGCTGTCAGTTACACAACTGTAAATCAAGAGCAAAAGCTCCAAAGTGACTGAAGTTGCAGTACCCTGGATTTACACAAGTGTTGCTGAAAGCAGAATATGAGTCAATACGTGTCATCAATACAACTGAGTTAGTGGTACTCAGGGAATTTTATGATATGCATGCACCTAAATCCTTCACTCTTCTTTTTTTTTCTTTCATGTTTCATACTATTACACTTTATGTTTCAAATTTTGTCTGTGTTTTTAAAGGAATAAGGGACTCAAATCCTGATTCTGTAAGTGAAATGTCCACTTTCCTCATCTAGCAAATTTTCTCAGTCTTACTTCATAACAGCAGGATAAACATCGCACATTCATGGAAGGATTACTTCCCTGACTTACTTTTAAGGCCAGTCTTAGTTTTTATAAACGCATAATTCTGAGGCCCAGGAGAATGTTGCTAGGCTGGCTGGCTGACTGCATGCAGAAATGCATCCTTGCCATTCTCTCCATTCTGTTAGCAAGTGCACAGGCTGTTGTAGGGTCAGGAGGCAAAGTTTCCTAATATGCAGAAAACAGGATCTGGATGCAGCAGGAAGAACTGTGTACCTGGTTGAAGTCAGTGGGTATGGACAGCTGGCAGCTAAAGACAAAATCTGTTGTTGTAAAAGATCACAGGACAACTTTCTTCACTGATACATCCTGATTATTTTTATTGAGAGGTTCAAGGAAAAAACAAGGCTATGCATGGGACACTGCTTGGAAGATACAGTGCAAAACAAAGAGGTATAAAAGCTCATAATCCATTGGGGTACTAGCAAAGTACCTGTCAGTTACACCTGGTCTTCAATGGCCTTATTTTACAGGGAGAAAGAATATATGATTTTCTGGGTTGAAAGGAGGTTTTAATTCTGAAAGGAGGTTATATGTTAAATATATGGTGGCAGTCTATTCAATAATAGAAGTCAAGTCCCTTACTTGGGAAGGCAGAATCTGGTATTCTATCACATGAAATAATGTCATTGTTTCTCTAACATACTTTTAAATCGAAAGTGTTATTTTAAATCACTTTTTTATTATATTCTTGAATGCCAGAAATATTAAAAAGCTCAAAAGTAGATTCCCCAGTATCCACATAATCAAAAATGGCTGAATTAATTTGAGACATACTTACAAAAAAAATAGCCATTTCAGATTACAATGATCAACTGTGGGGGCTTACCACTTCAAAAGAAGCAGAACAAACCTCCATGTGTGCTCAACACACACACACTCCCTTATCCAGTTAGAACAATATGTAGGTATAGATTTGGCAGGATTGTTTGATCCCAAAAGGATTCATATAAGAAAAACTCTCTTTCAGAGAAATGATCTCTCTAGAGACTGATAGTGATGATACAATAGGCTGGAGTTGCTATTATTAAAAAAAAAAAATTACTACTTTTTCGGACTATGTTTCTTTTTTTCCCAGTGGGATTCTGATTCCAGACAATCAACTAGCCTGATATCCACTGGGAAAGTGATGACACCATAAATTATTTAAAGGTTTGAAAACCACAAGAACTACTGTATATAACCAGATTGGATTGACTTTTTAACTCTTTTGATTAATAATATATAAAGCCTTAGATATGTGAATTGGTCGAGTGCTAACCTGTTAACAAAAGGAGTAGAAGGGATGAATTCTATCATTTCTCATAAGTTATTCTACTTAACATATTGGTCAAACAAAACAAACAAGTGGAGAGCTCTGCCTTAGTCTTATACTTTTAATACATCATCAATATTTAATGACTACCTAATGTCTCTATATATCTGGACAAAGATGATAATTTGATCACCTGGCTTCCCAGTTTCTAATTTCCTAAATGCTTTCTCCTGAATTCATCAAAACACACAAGTAGAAAGTAGATGCAATTTCAATATCCTGGTTTGGTTTTTGTTTTGTTTTGTTGTTTCTCTTTTTTTTTTTTACTTTCATTTTAACATTATAAACTACTTACAGGTGAAAAAAAAATAAAATTTCAATCTCCTTCAAGAAATCGGGGCTAGAGTTTCCTAAGTTTATGACATTTTGTCCTCAGCAGCAGGATGAGGGTAGACATGTGTGCTGCTTCAGACAGATTTCATGTTCTACCCTTCCGCTGCTGGCTCTGTTTTAGTTATGCCCTAGGTTCATAAGTTTTGGTCTCTTTCATGCTGTTTTGGGTGGAGCTCAGAGAAGAGAAGTGTTGTTCTTTCCTCTTCAAGTGTAGATGAAGGTTCATGGGACAGCCTGCATTTCTAAGTAACAACAAAACTCTACAAGAGACAGACCAAATATGTTTCTTCCAGGTTGTCCAACTCGTGCTTTAAGACACAGGATATCCAGGGTGACTTCAGTAGGATACATTAATTTACTCCAATAAATGCTGTATTTTCTGGCCAACAGACAGGTATTTTTCCTCTGGATTATTTTCTATTACCCCATCTGAATCTGACAGGAAAAATAGGAAATAAATCTTTATTGTTTTCTATTTCATCATTCCTGTGTACTAATCCTTTAACCATGTAATTCAACTCTCAATTTCCTTCTGCATCAGACACAGACTTGCCCTCAAATGCAGTGTCCAGACACAGCAATTCTGATCAACTCTTTTTGCCTCCTGACATGCCCACAGAGCCATCCTTTTCTGGTCCCCTTGATGACATACCAGTGTGGCTTCCCATGGCCTGCTTTCACATATTAAAACCTCCGTATTAGCTGGCAAAGTGCCATCCATCCTCTGGCCTGGACCACTAAAAAATACCTCACCTTGTTTTTAAAATGTTAAAATCTATGTGAGATTTAACAGTGCATAAAGGAAAAAAAATAATTCAAATCAAAGTCACATCCTAAAATTTTTTTCAGTCCATCTTTCTTGATTTGACCAATTATTTTGGTGTGAATTTCAATTTATGCCATAAGTGGAATTCAAATGAATTTATTATAATATGAACAAAATTAGAATCAGATCCTAACTCAGAGAAAGAAATGAGGTCCAATCTCTTAATAAAATACAAACTACAGAAAATTTTAACAGCTCATGAATTATACCTGAATTAGATCTCATTTATGGTGCCAATAATAAAAGTAAATTATTTATCAACATTTATTAAATCTTCATGGTTCCCATCACCTGACTTTCATATACAAAATTACTATGTGGAATCTGTTGCCATATTCTGTTTCCCTTTCTCACTTTAAATATCACCCAATTAGTTCATAGCTCCCTAAAATATAATGGAAGTATAATCATATGCTATTAAAAATAATAAGAATCTCACCTATAGTTAATTTATATCCACACCTTTTTTTCCTTATACCTGCCATATCAATAGCAGTGTAGGCACATTACTTTGCTAGCTGTCATGGTCGTACACACTACTTGAACAATCCATTCCCATTCTAAAATAAAATTGTAGCTACAGTGTTATTTTTGCACATTTTCTTGAGGCATTTTAAGATCCAACCAGGGCACTAAGACCAGCATATGACTTAACTAGAATGGCAAGTATCTTTCCCATAGTATCTTTCAGCTGTCATTAAAAAGAAAAAAGAAATCCACATTTGTTTTCTTTTTCATCTGGGATTATGTGACAAAATGATGTCCTGCATCTAATCAATTATTTTTCTTCTATATCTTTTGCGTTTTCGTGCAGAACTATTTGCAAGTGTAACAGGAAGATCCTTTAGAGATAATCTGGTGATTATTACAAATTCAACCTTGGGTGCTGTAGGCATTAAAAGATGAAAATTGCCTGAAGTCCACTGTTGTACAACAAATCTGTACCCCTGGACTCCTGTCCTGAGGTGAAAATGCAAACCAGAAAGATATTTAGAATCATTTTGACAGTTCATAAAATTAAGCAGGGATTAGGGATTCTCTGAGAAATAAATAAATAAAAAATATAATGCCACAGGGCCCAAAAAATGTTAATCAGATCTCCTTGCAACAGGTATTGCTGCAACCCACTTTTGGGAAGAAAAAGAAGTTATATAATTATTTCTGGCATGTATTTAGAACTGATGATTCCAATTTAGAAATCTGAGCAAGTTCAATTTAATACAAATATGTATGATATGTACACATACATGATTAATGTTTAAACTACCCATTCAGTTAAGTTTCTACAGTTATAGGTTCCTATAAAAATGTTGTATATTTTTGTATTCTATTTTCTTCTCAATTTTATGGATTAGCCCTGATAATACAAACACTTGAACATATGCTTAACTTTACATAATGAGAATGTCTTGCTGATTTTAGGATAACTCTCGATCTACATGAATTTAAGCAAAAGCCTAACAGTCTACTGGGAATGTAATCTGTGGTGCCAGTCATTTGAAACACACATTTAATAAGAAAAGAATTGAAATAACTGCAGCAGACATAGATGACTTTGGTTCCTGCTGTGTTGAAGGCAAGTGAGCAGCAAACATGGCTAAAATGAATTCGTAACAAAAAACTGTGCAGCTGCATGTAAATAAATTTTGGGTGAGCATGAAGTTTTACAGTTATCCTCCCAGAATTACCCACCCACTTCTCAGGCTTTTTAGTACAGTTAAAAATGTTTCCTTTTCTTTTTCAAAAGCAAAGGGCAACATTGAGATACTAAGCAACAGTGATAGTCTGCTTATAAGAGTGCATAAACTTTCCTTTCTGGATGAAAAAAAAAATATTATAATGCATTTGCACAGAGCTTATAATTAAATTTTCACTGCATTAGATCACTATCATGTTTCAATATATTTGGAAAATATTCAAGTTAATTTATCATTCTCTAACAAACTAAAAATCCAAAATAGAACTAGCTGCATTGCATTAAAAAAAAAAAAGAAAAGCATAGAAATACTTTTCAAGTTTCACTATATGTTCAAATTTCAGTTACTGAGTTTAAGCACTGAATTTTACACATTTTTTTTATTGATGTAAATACTTCTTTGTAATAGATGATAACAAATTTCCCGACCCAAAATAGAAAAAAAAAAAATTTCTTCTTTACATAGTACAGTTTAGGCATTTGAATTATAATTAACTTCCACATTTAAAAATTTCTTCTGAAAATTATTTTCTCATCCCACTTTACTCCAGAATGCTGACTGGAGCTAGAATAATACATCACACAAATGTTGATTTAAATATTTAAACAAATTCACTTACTTTGGATTTACATCCCCTTTGGGCTCTACTTTCCATGAACACTCTGATAAATAAACTTACTGTAAGGAGGATCTGCTGGGATGACAAATTATAAACAAAAATTGAATACATGAGGGATATGAATTTTTGAATTCTAATCATCAATTGTTGCACTAGCAATTAAAGCTGACTGGAGGACAATAATTCCATGCCACATTAATTTTCAAGACTCCATGTCTTCGTGCCTAGTTTGGTTTGGTTTGCTTTTGTTTCTGTTTCTGGAGAAAATGGTGAAAATGCCCACACATGTATATCTGTATATCAGCCAGGGACACTAAAAGACCCAGACTGAAGTCTTTTCTCAACCTGAAACACAAATTACTCATTTTCACCACTGATTTGTAGATGTGATTACTCAGAGTTAGCTAGAGGAGGAACATAAACCTGGGCTTTTTGTGTCCAAGGCCACTGTCAAATCGCAGGGTTGTCAGCAAAGCCAAAAAGTCTATTTTGCTCCTTCTCATTCTCCAAAATATTCCCATTCAGACGAATTATGAATGTAGCTTCAGAGCTGAAAGGGCTGAGATGAACTTCTATCCAACATGGGGACATTCAATGACCACCACTCCGGAGGTGACCTTGGGCTCCTGCCCCCTCTCAGGTTTGCAGGGGGAAGTCCTGCAGTGGGATTCATCCTGCACAATTTGCCAGGGGCCCCGACGTGTCTGGACATCCCTATTGACTCCCAGTCACACAGGGAAATGCCGCCCATCCTGTTGGTTTGTTGATCATCCTGAAGGGCCAAGTGTGGCTGTTCATGTTGCAATATTGCTTTGCTCTGGAAGAAAGGGATTGAGAGGAGATATAGGAACTAACTGCTACAAGGGAAGAGGCTGGCCTGAGCTCCACGTCGCTGCCAGCCCCCTCCCTTCCCTGTAGGAGCCAGGGCTTGCACACAGCAACCTCTGAGTTGACAAGCTTTGAGGACAGACAAAGCAAGAGAAGTTTCATCTCTTCTCCCCACAGTTTCCTCTGTCTGGGCTGGGTTCCCAGAACAAAGAGCCTTTTCACCTTAGCTTCATTGTGAGATGGTAGATGGTGATGCAAACAGTACTGCTGTTTGTCACTTCACTGCACAGCCCCATCCAAATCATGATCATGTCATTCAGTTTCAATCCAACCAACATGAACTCTCAGTTTCATGGGGCAATTCATATATTTCTTACCCTAAATTCAGGCAGCACCTCATAAGGGCAATATAGAGATCATGTTTGCAAGCAGACTTTTCTTTAAAGAAATTAACGGGGTGTAGATTTGTGCGTGTGTCAGTGTCAAAATATTTTTGACAATTTAAATGTTAGGAGAGCCTTAAAAAGGCTTCTCTTTGGATTTTATCACTGGTTGGACAAGTAGCCATAGTGCCTTCAGCAAGCAGACCCTCACTTTTGACAAAGCAGCTGGCACATGTCTCAGTAATTTTAGCCAGAAATTACATCAATAGCAAGTTCTTCTCCTTATAGACAGCTGGAAAGTGAGCTTTGATTTATTTTTATTTTTGTCCTCGGGATAATGGTTTCTTACTTACTTATGTCAATGGTCAATAGCATAACAAATCCTTCATCATGAGAATGTGCGTATCACTTTTCAGCAAACCCTGGCCTTTTGAGGTGAAATGATATACTGCCACTTAGTTTCAAATTGACATCTCTCCTGGTTGCCAAGGCAAGTTAATTTGCAAATCAGCATTTTGCATGAAGCTTTTAAGCCAATCCAGCTAGGCAATGGCTGCCATTGCTGTGCAATTAGTGTCTAAAGCACTTAAAATTACATTATTTAAAAAAAAATTCAGAAAATCAGTGATTTTGTTCTGTACATGGCCAGAGACTATGTTGCTGAATGAATAGCAGATCTGGACTTAGAAAATTATAGCAAGGCTCTTGTCTGATTGGAAAGGAATGAAGAATGTGCACATAACGACACTGGCAGACTTGAAATGAGAAATTTTAGTTTCACTGTTCTTCAGAAAAATAAAATACACACCCCCTCATAATTAATTCACAAACTGCCTGACTTAGCACAGAACAGTAGCAAGTGACGGTTACAGGAGGAGAAGGTAGTTGCTGCAATTGGATTTACACTCAGTTTAGGCAGGTTCTTTTGAACACAGAAGTGAACCTGAAAATGCCCTAAATTTCAGAGTTTTACTTGAACTCTGTCAAAGACTTGCAGACTTTCCGGCTCATATTTTGGTTTTTGAAGGCAGAGTCAAGAGAGAAGCATGTTTTGAGGCAAGTGTTCTTTTTGGAAGAGATTTTTCAGTTGCAATTTCATCTATCTTTAAAAATGTCTTTGATTTTTTGGATCTCTGGCTTGACATCTATTAGGTACTGATGAAAAAAATTTGGATGTGAAAAAAGAAAATAGGGGATATTTTAGAAGAGAGTCTAAGAAAGGCAGGTGTCTAGAGAGAAAAAAAATTAAATCCAAAAGAGTACCACAAAATTTGCAATGGATTAAATGTATTACATTTAGTTTTGATTTCTTTACATTGGCTTTTTAAAACCTTATTTAAAATTTTCCATCATTTGGTGTCTATTTGGTATTTTTTTTTTTAATGCCAGCACAGATGTGGCTTTACATTCAACTTCACTTACCACTAAATATCTATCAGCTATATACGACAAATATAGCTATATATATACTATATATTTAGCTATAGTATATATATACTACAAATATTATATTATATATATAGTATTATATTATATTATTTATATACTACTATACTACTACTATAATGTATTTATATACATTATATTATATATATACTACTATATATACTATATATACTACAAATATTAGAGTGATAGGACTGACATGGGTATAAAAAGCCATCCAGTACCTCAGCTTTCCATGAGTCTGAGGGCCTTTCTAGCTGCCTTACTAGCAAACTTGCATATTAGGCGTCTTGGATGAACACTGGCTGCGTAGAGTCTCTGCAGCAAAATTCAGGGGAAATTTCTGCTTCTATTGTTTTATTTGATCTTGACAGGTTTTCATGAGGTAAGATAGGGGGAGAACTTGCATCACAAGTGTCACAAGCATCTGTCCAGTTATTCTCCAGCACACATCTGGTAGCATTACACTGGGATGTCAGTGTGAGCACAAGCAGGTACTATAGGGCGGCTGACGCTGTGGATGTTCACATATTAACATACCTCTTGATAAGTTTTACATTTGCCTGTAGGTTTGGTCTCTGCCCATCCTCTCTTTACAGCTTTTTTTGTGTTTTTGTTGTTGTTGTTGTTGTTGTTGTTGTTGTTTGTTTGTTTGTTGGTTGCTTTTTTTTTTTTTGGTTTTTTGGTTTTTTTATTTTTGTTTTTTAATGTAGAATTCTTTGTCAAACTAAATCCATAACCCAAGTGAGATGTAGACCATCATGAAGAGTGACTTGGATCATCTCCAGGAAAGCCAATTAACAGAAATAGTGTAAAAAAGGGTAGTAACTGAAGCAAATTGGGACCAGGCTGTTTTTCACGTGGACATTTTCCCTGTAACAAACATAATGCTAGCTGCTGTAGCTGGCAAAAGACAAGGTTTGACACTGTTGTAAGTCCGTGGGTGCTCAGTGTTTATGTCATACTGATGCACATGGTTGACATGTCAGGGGTATGTGGAAAATAAACTGCCCAATCTCTCTGGGCCTAACAGTTTACAGACCTCAATGATATATTGTAAACGTGGTGCTTGACTTCAAAAGCAGCAAATCAAAGTGCCACCAGAAGGTGCTGACAAAATTAAGCAACCATGATTGTACAGAGAACAAAAGCTGTTCTGCATAAATAGCTATTTCCTATTCAGACCTCCTAATATTTAATTTATACCCTTATTTGTCTTTTATGAAATTGCTTTAATTCTGAATGGGCAATAGGTTTATAAAGCAATTAACAGTACAATCATAAGGGTCTTTAGCAATGTATGTAGTTCCAAAACTAAGTTTCATTAAGAAGTATTGGATTTTATATCAATAAGAAAAGCTTACATTTTATCAGAAAAATGTAAGGGGTATATTAAATAGCAGTTGATTCATGTTGATTCCTGTATTTCATAAGTAACATCTGAAAAGGCCAAAAATAATATGAGTTTGTTGGTAGCAGATCTTTTAAATTCTGTCAGGTAGAATTTCTTTCATTCACTCACAAGGAATGATGTTTCTTTGTGTCCTGCAGCTCAACAATTCTTGTCATCGGTATTAGTGTGGATACAACCTAAAGGTATGAATCTGAAATCCAAACTCTGTGAAAACCTTAATACAGACCTTGGCAGTGTGACTCAATCCTGTTTATTTTCAGTATTCACAAACCTGAGAGAAGAATGGATTTTAGTTTAGACCTAGATTTTATGGATTAGTGTGTATATGGATTAGTACATATATGTATCTACTTCGCTCTAGAGAAACAGATGAGGCTTATTTGGTATTTGTGAGAGTGTTTAAACATTCCTTCAGTCCAGAGTCCACATTTATCTCTCATAGACAACAACTTTATCTTCATGGAAGAAATAATCTGAGGAGACCTTTCCTCACCAATAGTCTGCCAAAAATTACCAGACAACTACAACTTTTACATGAAAATGAGTAACAATGAGACACAAACTCCAGTCTGCTGAATGAAATTTAATGAAGATAAAAGGCTCACACTGCCTGCCTTGATTCCAGTGAAGACGTCAGCTGTCACTAGCAACTCCTGATGTACAGCATGTCTGAAGCTGATTGTAAGGGCCAAGAGCAGAATGCAGACAGCTACTGCAGCACCAGTAACTGCATAATGATCCACACAAGCCAGGACTGGAAATTAAAGAGATGGTAAATAAACCCCCTCACAATGCAGTGTCAATTTAAGTTGCTAAAAATCTTTTCACTCCTTCTGAATTCTAATTTGAAACACCATAAGTAGAAACAGACTCTGTCATCTCCTGAACAAAAATAGGAACCAGCCACTCAGGCTTGCACCATCATCTATTGACCTGCCACACGTGGATCCCAGAGTTTCCTCCTGTTTGTACAGCATTTGGGATGTACAAACATTCTCCCAGTCTGCCTTTGAGGTGATGGCATGCAAAGAGAGCTTAGCAGAATAGCGAGGGGAAAATTCTGTTCCTCAGAGAAAATGAAGGGGGGACACAAGACAGTGTGTCCTAGTCATAATACAGCTGTGTCTGTTCTCACCCTATGCCATTGCTTCGGTTCCACAACAATCAATTTTACCCTGTACGAAAGCATGTGAAATGATCTTTTGATGTTACCTCTCTTTTGGCAATGAAAATTACTCCATTACCCTGGAGTTCATGATAAGGAATGACAAAGAAAAAATACAAAAATACAAGCAAGTAAAAATAAAATTTAAAAAGTCCAACATTTAAAAATACCTCATACCTCCCAAAACCATCTGAAGCCAAGAATTTGCAAACAGCACCTCACTCTCATGATGCTCACAGTGTGCTTTTCTGCTCACAAGGAGTCCATGGGATAGTAAAAATACAGATATTAATGAGTGATAGTGGTCTAGGAGAGACATACAAGTCACTCTATTCCATTTCTCTTCCTGTTCAACAGGAAATGTCAATTACAAGCTCTCTACCCCACAGATGTTTTAGAGAATAAGTTGGTGTGAGACTAATTCTCCTTGATAGTTGATCTATTTTTTTTCTGTGCACTAAAGAGGAAGAACTATTGCCATTAGACCACTTTCTCTACCATCTCAATTACCTTAGACAGGAAGTTGAGAGCTGCCACTCTACAGCAAATGAATGAGTTTTTGCAAGCAACGTCACCACCTCAAACAGGCAGAGCTAGTGGTCTGCAAAGGTGATTATTTGCATTGCTAGGCTAGATGTTGACACCCTGAATCCAAAACTGCCTGACCTTTCTCAAGTCTCCCTAAGGTTTACAATGTATGATATGATCCATTCTGACAAAACAGCAAGGGAAAATACTAAAAAACTTCTTAAGAAGAGAAAAGTGTTTTTTGTGGGTCAAGGATATGATGCCCTGGTGTAATCACAGACAAAAAAGAAATCAATACCACATGTAGCCCTTGTAGGATGAAAGGATAATTGTCTGTCACAATTAGCTAGACACCATGTACCTCTTCAATGCTGGACTTTTCTTTCTTTCTTGTCTCATTGTGTGTCTATGCTTTTCAGCATGCTCTATTCCTCTTCACTGTGCCATCCCCTCCCAAGTTATTCTGAATGTGCTTTTATCCCTGTTCCCAATTTCCCATGCTCTGCTGGCTGGGGTTTGAGTGGCAGGGAGGAATCTGTAAGCAGGTGTTGTGGAAGTGAAGCGTGCCATCCGGCCAGCACATTAGGTAAAGTAACGTTCCCCTGGGAACCCTAATGCTCACAACTGCAGCAGCCCCAACTGTTTCTGCAATAAGAGGAAGAGGCCAGTCCTGACCTCTTCTGACCAGATGTTTTGGAACTGCGCCTATTTTTAGCAGATATAATAGCTGTCAATTTATCAAAACTGTAATAAGTACTAATAAAGCAGACTCTTTAGTTACAACCTAGTAGTAAAATGCAAGAGAAGAAATTAGGGATATGGAAGAGATTAGGTTTGAGTGCACGGGACCATATTCAAAACTAGTTTAAGAAAATTTTCAATATACTGTGCTCTGTGTAATATATATGATATGACTGGTTTAGACATGAATGCAGAAAAAAAGAGATCATTTTCATAAGCCTATGTCAAAAATGTTCAGGAATCTGTACAGACCAGACACAAAAAAAGAAGCAAAAGGAAGCTAATGTAAAAACTCATGCTGCAATGAAAGCAGTTGAGTTACCCATTCTGAGGCTCATTTGGAAACCCTAAACCTTCTGCTCTGAGGTGTGGAAGGAGGGGATCCATATTCCACACACAAGAGGAAACTGTGATCATGTTCTTTTATGACTATCCCTTCAAATTGCTGAAATGGGAAAGAAACATCTATAAAAAGCATTTCTAAACAAGCAAATATTCTGGTTTCTTTCCTCCTCTTATCCTAATTTATAGCCCATCAAGGGCTCACCAATTTTCTTAAACTTTTTTTTGAACAAATATCTCTTCTCAGCATAAATATATGAAAGCAATCATTTGCATTATCATTTTAAAGAGCCAGGATTTCATTCTGTTTCCAGTGTCAAAAAAGGGTAAACATATTTACTTTTTCTTTTGAGAATCAGTGGAATTACAGGGAGCTTGCACTCCAAGAAGTGAGAACAGAATGGGGTGCCGAGGGGTTTTGATGGCTAAAGCTTCTGGATTCATGAAGCACTTAGTCAGGCTTTTTCCTTCACAATTGTAAACAATAGCTTGCTGATAACCGAGATGCAAATAACCAGAATGCTGTGCTTAAAATTAGAATTTCTTTTTCTTACTGTGATGGTCTTGTTGAGCAATAAGGCTTTTTACACAAAATAGAAATACTGCAGTAATAACAATATTTATTAATAGTAGCCATAAGGTAAAGGTTTTAATTTAAAAAAAAAAATGTTTGTTCACCATTATGGTTTTGCATTTGCTTTTTCTGACCAAATAAGAAAGACAGATTTAATTTCATTTTTTCATCTGTGTTATTTGAAGTAAACATTTCTTCTCCAGCATAGCTTTTGCAGTGTACAGTGCCTATCTGTGCATACAAAGTATCCCATATGGTTGAATAGGCTGGAGGGGTTGCTACTAACCATATTTTAAAAAGCAGATGTTACTAATCTTCTAAATATTACCCCCAAATTATGTCACTTGTGACTGACAACGGTTGGGCTCATCAATCCCTTCCAATGTCCTTCTGCATGTAACATGTCAGGGAAAGCAAATTTTGACCACAAAGCATGGTTCTGATGGGCAGAGCACTTCACTATTGAAGTGTTAAGTGGAATTTCAGTTCCTACAGGAAGAGGTATCTATATACTACAGGCAAGAACAAAAAGAAGTTTGCCTGCAAAGAGGTCATCCAGGTAAACCTTTAGGACAGCCATTTCAGAGTCAGGCTGCACTGTGACAAGCTGAGGTTTTTAGCTCAAAGTGCCTGTCTGTGCCATGCAGTACACAAAAGCAACTTTCTTTTACATTTACAAAAGGCTTCTTTACAGGTTTGCACATGAGTGTAAGAAGGTGCTTCTGCATATAAAGCCAATGTCAGGTCCAAAGTCGTTTTTCAGTCAATGGCACTTAGTGTAGTGAGTAAGCAAAAATGAAGGGTAGCACCAAAAATTTTGACCATAAATGGCACAGAAATGAAATATCTGCTAGTAATCCTGAAATAAATTTGATAGCATTTTATAAGCAAAGTTTAAGGTTTTTTTATGGCAAAAACACAGTGACCTTTTTTTCATTATCCCTATAATTCCTTCTCATTACAAACCCCAGAGACTAGCCACTAGTCACCAGTTCAGATGCGAGCTAGTGCCTTTTTTGAATTTCTAGAAAGTTATACCCACAAAAATTTGGGTTATATCTTAATGAAGAATCCGTTAAGGTACTAATAGTTTATAGATACGATGTATCTGATGTTCGATTCTATGTGTTCCCTTGCAAGGCTCACTATAAGTCTTTCCTATCCAATTTTTTCTGTTACCATCCTAATATTCTTCCATACAGAGACTGTGCTTTGACAACTCTGTCTTCTTCCATACACATTTTGTGAAGATATATGCATTAGTAATATTCTTCAAAAATCATTCTCAGATATTAAAAATTATGTCCACACTTTGGGAAGGTTTAAATAAGATTATTTGCCTTAACACTATGTTATAAAACTTTATTTATCAGTCTGTGTTTTCCTTTTTATTTTTTTGATTATTTTCGTCATCTTTATCAAAGGTTTCATTACCTGTTTAGTTATAAGGACTCCATGAAGTCCTAGTTTTCTGAAAATATGAGGATAGAAAAGCTTCTTCATTCCTAACTGGAGCACTTTTTGTCTAAAATGTGATATAAATCTCTATTATGGAAACTTTTACCTGCATATGCAATTAGTACCTCTGTTTTTGTTTACAAACATCTGTTTCTTTACAGCCATGTTTCTTTACATGCTCACAAAGGAGCATGACAAAGACAGTTCACCCTTCTGTACCTTTTCATTGCACAAACAAGATGTTTTGTTTGGAGGCAGATATCTGGTTCGACAATTGAGGTTTCACTATTTTATATTTATACTTTTCATTTATCAAATAAAAAGCCATTGTTATGCCTATAATTTTCAATAAGGTCTAATCTCATTTGTAAGAGTGTAATGCAATTCTCTGCTCCACACTTACCTTGCAAATTCGTATTTTTGTCTTTCATAACACATTTGAAACGTATTTACACTTTGCTTAGTCTCAGCTTGTTGTCAGCGTGGACTTCAACCTTTCCAAGCAGAAAGTGAATAGAATTTGGGGAAAACTTGTGTGACTGGCAACAGGCAGAGATGGTTAAATGTCAGCATTTTGGTATGTCATTTACTGGTCAGACACTTCAGTGTACTGCCATCCAACAAACCTATGAGACATATTATCAAGGAATGTATGCCAGCTCTTTTCCAGCAAACTGCTTGATGCCTGATGCCAAGTACTGGTGGGTGTATACCTTTTTATGCTGTCACTGCATTCAGCCTCCAGGGTGTTGCGTGAAAGGATCACTGGATGTTAATGAATAACAAAATGTGTCATTTCCCCTTAGAATTTATCTATCTATCATATACAGTGAAAAAGACATGTTTGTTTTCTTCTGCCTGTATTTACATGTGTGTCAAAATACGTACTGTTAAACCTGGCCACATGCTTAGGCAGTATGTTGTCTTGTTAGTCTTTTTTTTTGTTATTACTATTGCACACCATCATACATCCCATTTCATATAAAAAATAAGTACCCCAGTAAAATGAATTTGGACACCAAGATTTGTTTCTGCCTGGTTAGAGTAGCACCTTGTGTTTAAAACTACAATTTCCACAGGCAATGAAAAGCTCTTAACCTATTTAAGTATATTGCCACTCATACATCAGCAACATATGATAGAAAATAAAAATGTGAGAAGCATCATTAGAGATCCAAACCACAGAAAAATAAATAATATGAAAAACCAACTTGTGACTACCTTGTAAAATAGGTATTAATGTTTGGCATGATCAAATTCCTTTAATGACATACTACTGTTACCCAATTTATATATTGAAATAAAGATTTCAGATCTGCAGATGATTTTTAAATAGTTTTGGGAGAAAACACATTCATTTTGCAAACAAGCCAAAGCAACCAATGAAGGTCAATCAAACAACCCACAAGCCAGTATCAGGCCATTGAAGCCTGCACAAAACCATGGTGAGGCAGTTCCTGATCAGCTAAAAAATAAGTGCAATAGGTAAATTTTAGAAAATGAGAATCAGAAGATGTTATTTATTATAAATATTTCCTTCAGTTCTTCTTTAAACTTTCCTGACTTGCAGGTTTTATTTTTTAAGTATTTGCCGATAGGTTTCTTTCAAGTAAATCATGTTCAGAACATCAGAGCATGATAAAGCAATCTAAATAAATATTCCAGTGCCACTTCTAATATTGTTTTGCAGCTGCACAAATAAAAATCAGTGTAACTTGTACATATGGGAAGAATAGTTGCAAGCATCAAATAGCACTACATACAAGTAATTTTCTTAGACAATATAGCAATTGGAAAATATTATTTTTAATTTTCTTTGCAAATTTTAAAGGCTTTATGTGATACCAATATTTTCACAGGCAATATGTGCTGTTTCCTAGAGAAAAATATGTGGGTTTGAGTGCATGCACAGTTTTAACGAAAACTCATTTCACTGTGGGTCTTAATTGTGTTTTTCAGCAAACTGATTTAAAGTTCCCTGGGGCACACATACTGTAGGATTGTGACATATCACACCAGGTTAAGTCAAACTCAAAATGTTATGTGATATGACAGCGTGTAAAACACATGATTAACGCACCCATTGGGAAACTTGGCTTTATGAAAAATGGTGCAACAGGGAAACTTGGGGCACTCTCTGGTAAATTTTCCTTTTAAAAAATAATAATTTAAAAGAAAGACTCAAATATATAGTACTGTGTTAGCTTCTGTTTGATATCCACATCTTTCTCCTTTGGATAAAATGTCACTGTCAAAGATCAACGCATATTTGTGGTCAATGCAAAAAAGCAAGAAGTTGTATTCTCTTGGGAAATAATTGATTTTTTGACAATTTGGAGCATGACTATGATGAAGAACCTACAAAAGGTCCATAAACTATCATTTCACTTCCTGAAATTATAGATCCATGCTACACCTTTTCTACAAAGGGTGTAAAAGTATCTTGGCAACACGGGGAGACCAGGTCTCTTTTCCTCTCTCTGTAAGAGTAATCATATTGTGTGTCCACATTTTCTGGTCAGAGAGCACCCACTATTACAGAGGTGTCATGAAACAGGGCTATGAGATACACCACATAGATTTCAGATTCTGTTTACTCCCTCCTGTAGCACTGTAAAAAAGCTTCTAAAATTGCCTTCCTTTGTGATATATCAACCCCAGTGTGGTGCTGGGCAGCACAATCATTGGCCACTCTTCACTGATGCACTTATTAAGGAACAACAATTTTTATATTTTTAATAGTCTTTTGTAGCATCAAACTGTTATGTTTTTTGACATTTAAAAAAACTGACTTTTTATTGGAGGCTTCCCATCCTTTCCTTGCTCTTCCCATCAGGTTTGAATTGAAAGGTTAACTTCAACTAAATTTGATAAGGATAGAGTTTCAAAAATATTGGCTCTCTCTAAGTCTTGTCAAAATAGACAGCTGGCAGTGGACAGAGATTATTTTGCATCCTTTCTCAGAGAAAAGCTTAAATACCTCTCAAACCTTATTAGATAAAAGAGAATCCACAGTGTCACTTACCTGCAGTGCTCACCTGGACTGAAAAGCAAACATAAAATTCTTAGTTTCAGACTAAGTGTCTGAAAAAATATTATTTGCCTGGTTTACTACACAATTACTTCCTGCAATGCAACAGAAAATGGAAACACAAGAAGTCTGAGATGCTCAAAGTAATCACAAACATGGGAGCCTGTGTACCATGACTTAGTGCCAGAACACAGCCAAGCCATGAGTGGGCACAGACAGATCATTTCCAACAAGGAGAAACTGACAATCAGTGCCACCCTGCTAACTTTCATCATTTGTTTCAGGTTGTGCTAACAGACCTGAACAGCTCCCCAATTCTGCCAATTCCTAATGAAGGGAGACAGGCATCTTTACAACAGAGGAGGTGTCCAGCTTGTGCTCCAGCCCTAATTCTGCTGTTGTCCTCTGAACTCTTGGCTGTGAAGGTGATATAGGGACACATTTCTCAAGCCACTGACCTTCCTGAGCACAGCTAGCACAGACACTGCAGGGACTGCAAAGCCCAGGAAAAAGAAGATCTATGTTTACTGGGAGAAGGGATGGATGGAGCTGGGCACTGAGGGGCTCTGTGTGAGTCACTTGCCTGTGACATGCTCTAGAGTGAGGTAAAGCAAGCAGAGTTATTGCAAACATTGCAGTTCCCTTATCCATTCTGGTACATTCAGATTAGCAGTAAAGCCCAACACTCAAATGTTGACATTTAGGCTGAAGATAAAACCTTATCAACCCATAGAAAGAGAAAGGAAAGCTGTTAGATGGATCTAATACCCAATCTGGTACACCTTAAAAATAATCTAGCTTTCAATTCTGCACTTTTTGAAATTAAGGATCAATTTAAATTTGAGATACTAGCACTCAGAATTCCCAGCATCTTGTCCTGTTTTGGTTGAATTTCAGAATCTGAAATGCTGGGACATTTTAAGGATGGCATTTGACTAAAGCATTATTCACTAATAGGAAGATTTTCTATAATCTATGCAGATAGTATAGATTTGATTAAGGGCAATCAGGGAGAGTGAGTGAGCATCCTTTCAGTGGGATCACTGTGGATGGAGGGCCACAAAGAGAACCTTTTGTGCAGAGTTACCACAGTTCTGCTGAAGCTTTTGTGTTCTGACCTGAAGCATCCAACTGTTTTGGACTGAAATTGTAGATCATCCTGAATTATGTTTAACATATTTGGAGGCCAAAAAGGAAATATTTCTCTCACTCTCTTCTTCAAGGAAAAATAAAGCATATGTCCTGCTCCCATCCTCCCACAAAAGCAATGAGTGGCTTAAAAATCGAGTGTTGCAAATGTTCAAGCTCTTGATTGGGTTGTGTAAAGTTTAAAGGTTTTTATGGCTATTGTAGAGCCTGCCAAAACCAGATTATCCCTTATAACAATAATAATAATAATAGTAATAATAATTTTTAAAAAAATAGTTCATCAAACATTTCAATTTTTTTTTTTAAGAATTAGCTTTTCTTCTGAATTCTGAAACAATATCCCCTCTCTCTCCTTTTTTTTTTTTTTCCTTTTTGAAATAGTTTTTTCCTTATGGGAACTTTTGGTAAGACAGTTTGGAAATTGTTCTATTTCAAAGAATCACATACTTGTGATTGCAAAGAAATGTCCCAGGTAAATTGCTTTGAATTGAAGGTATGCTTGAAGTGATATTATAAACAGTTACTGACATGCATACATACAGAATAATAAACCTACTATTTTAACCCACTTCAGGTCAATAAAGATGTTTCTGAGGTCTGCATAGTTTTCTTCAGAATGCTACAGAAAATTAGGGTGCCTGATACTCTTATAAAACTCTTTGCTTAAAAAAGTGTACTTAGCGCTAAGTCTGTCCATAAAGCTAAAACCTTGTTCAAAGCAAAGAGCTTTTGAATCCTGCAGGCGCAAGGTAAATGTTCCACATGTTTTTGTCGGAGGCAGAGGTACGGAGATCGGATCTCTGTAAGAAAACACCCAGGCAGAAGGAGGGTTTGGGAGGCGTTGGTTTGCCCAGCCAGGCAGCAGCGACAGCAGCCCCGGAGCCCGGGCGGGCAGAGGACTCAGGTTCCTCGCCCTGAGCAGGGAAGCCGGGTGTGCTGCAGAGGTCACACATGCTGTCTTTGGAAGAGGAGGCGGGGGACGAGGGCAGCACTGGTCTGCGTGGCAGTTGTGTGTTGTGTGTGTCTCTGTGTGTCTGTCCTTTTAATGGCCTGTTAGGCAAGAGGCTCAGATGATTTTAGGAGATACACACTCACTGCTTCGCTGCTGCGCCCTCACGGCAAAGCCCTGCGATATTTAATAGAGCTGAAACCAGCTGGATTATAGTGAGACATAATATAGTCCCACAGAAAGCACCTTTTAAAAAAATAATTTTAGACCAAAACCCCAACACCTATAGATCTTAAAAACAAGGGTTGTCTTGTTAAAATGTTCTAAAACCAACATACACATTTTCATTGTAACATTCTATCTCTGCTGTATATTCCTTTGGGTTGACTTAAAAATGCCATAGACAAGTTATCATTCTCTGTCCAGTTATATTGGATTTTTCTGTGAGAGGCAGTTGAAGTGATTGAGTAGTAATAGAAATGGACATCTCCATTAAAGAATGAGTAACCATGCAATTGTGCTGCCAGACCAAACGGTGCTCTTGCGGGCCTGATCCTTTCTTAAAACAAAATGGTGCAAAAAAAATCCTGGCCCTGTGTTACTGAGTATACACTGAGTATACCTATCCTTTCCTAAGCCTGTGTTTTTGCTAATTTCATAAAGAGTGGTTGGTGCTGAGCCAACACAATGAGAAAAGGGACCATATCCCAAAAGAACTTGCTATTTGAAAGCATAGCACACCAAAATATAAACAATACATTATGCAAAAACATCAATAAGAAATGCCTATGATTTATTAGCATGATTGTGGAAATGGCAGGACTCACATTCGTTTCTGCTACGGAGAGGTTTCCTCTAGTTTGAATGCATCACTCCTTTCTCTGCTGGTCTGCCAAGAGCTTCGGAATGAACATGAGAGGGAAAAGGCTCACTACAGGATTTCAACAATTTATTACATTATAGGGGCTTATTTTTGCCCAGGTCTCTTTCAAATAAAGACATCAAATTATGCCAATATACTGCATGAATTGTGATATTGCCAGCTCTTAGCTGAGGAAAGAAAACACAACAAATTATTTCTGTTGGGACTGAGACACAAACTTTTTCTCTAAACTTGCTCTCTTCCCTAGATATCCACTCAGTTTTCATAGCTTTATGTGATTAGCCGTTGCCTTAACTGCTGAACAGTATAATTAAACATAGCTTTAAATACTCCTAATGTGAAAAATTTGCATTCAAGATAAAATTGGTCTCCAAGAAGTATAAGCTTTATATACTTCTAAAGGGGTGGAGGACAGTTTTTTAGCTGGAAATTATGTTTTATAATATTATTGGATATCTGAGCAGTTTTTGTGGAAGACTGTGCTTCTCATAAAAACCTCCAAGGTGTTCTAGGCAATCCAAGAGAGAAGACAAAGAACTCCATGAAGTAAATGAAATCTTATTATTCCTTATTAAAAGCAAAAAGCAGGTCAGATACAATTCAAAAAGAGTCTTGACTGAATATATTTAAGCCATTTTCACTGAAGGAATATACGTAAGGCATTTTCACATAACTGAGGGTTGCGAAGATCAAAACAAGCAACTGGCTATGTGAATCACCAAAAAAACAGAGGAATTAACTGATCTGCTAATGTGCAAATGATTTCAAAGTGAATAACTGGACCTGTGTACCTCTGAAAGGAGGTTGGAAACCCTGCAGAGGTATACAGCTATACATGGATATAAAACATTGCAATGGAAATTCGGAGCTGTATTCAAACTTGACAAAACTCATAAATAGTATATTCTGTTAACTGAACCTAGGCTAGAGAAATAATCACCCTCATTACACACTTCTGAATTGAAGTTCTCCTGGAAAATTACAAGGCCTTGGCTCTGTCTGACTTTTTCTTGCAATGGGAGTTGATACCTCCACATTTCACCTTTAATTTTTTCTGTCATATTCAGTGTCATGTACTGTACCTCTTTATATTCGTGTCAAAGAGGGACTGGAGCAGAAAAAATGGGGGAAACTTTGTTATCCACTTTCATTGTCCCACCTGAAATACTAGTTCAGCTAAACAAGAATAACAAAATATTCATAACAGGTGTGCAAAAATGAAACCTCCAAACTTTTTTAATTTTTATTCTGATGCACAGCAAGCTCCTTATTCTGTCAATTTTTAAATTTGCTTCCATTCTACATACAGCTGTTCTCTGCTCTACTGTACATGAGATTTTTCTAGGGAGTGTGTTTCATTTCTGTGCCCAGAACATTCCCCAAGGAGATTTCTAGTGAGTGTTGTTTCTTTCCAGACTTCTGAAGAGCCTGGCAGAACCAAGTCTTTGCTCTTGAGGGATAAGACTTGGGAAAGGCTGGGCCATCTGAGGCATTTGGTAAACCACAAGAGATCCCTCTTGCCCTGTTCCCTTCCCCAGACCCTGTCACTGCACCATCTCACCAGCCCCTGCCTGCTCCAAGCACTGTGCCATGTCCCTCCTGTCTGCTGGCCCTACAGAGGAGCCTGGATCACCAGTGTACAGCTGACACCCTGAAGGCTTTCTTTGGTATCTAAACTTGGGATTACAATCAGGATAATCCTGCCTCAACAGCCCGAAGCTGACCTGGTTAAGAGATCCTGACCATCCACCTGAAGCATTGCCACTCTATGTGGCAAGCAGGGATATTTTTGTACAGCATTTCATGGTACTCGGTTGTGAACAGATTTTGGTTCTAGGACACGGACTGCCACAGTGACCTAGTCAACAGGAGTTCAGGTTTCAGATGTGAAGTCATGTAATGCCTGTTGTCCTCTTCATGCAGGAGAAGTGAGATTAGGTGTGGTTTGGTTAGACTCCACTTTCATTAAATTGTCCAGGAAAAGTGTATCCACCTTACAGAGTAAAAAGCTTTTCTCTCCTTATTCATTCACAGAGCCAACCTGGACCCAAAATCATTGCTGGGACCTTTGGCCTCCCTTGGTAATCTTCATCCCTAAGGATGAAGACAGCTGATAAAAAGGAACATAATTCCCCCCAAGAAACCAAATATTTTACCAAGTCCCTCTTTTCTTTAGCCTCTCCAGGGGCCTTTTCCTGTGTTCATTTCCATCTCTGGTTTATTAAGGAACCACACCTTCTATGGATGGGTATCTGTGTTGAACTCCTTCAAAATTATGAGAATTTGAATTTAACCTCTTGACCTATCCAATATGTCCTTCACCTGATGGGAGGAAGGAAAAAATATTAAAGGACACATAGATCCAGTTTGCCCCTGCTGGTGAGACAAAGTGCTTTGGCAGAAAAACTGCAAAAGCATGTTTCTTTTTTCTGGCTTTTGAAGAATAGTGGGGATTTTGAAGCCGAATGGGTTTAAGGAACACTTAATGATGAAATACTATTTGCTAAAAGGAGAAGCCAATCAAAATGTAGCTGGTTTTCAAATGACAGTCATTACTATTTAGATAAACAAAGCATAAATTTGGATAGACCTTCCATCAAGAAAACAAAATCATGGTCATTTGAAAACTGATAGTTCACACATTTTTGGTCTCTTTTGCATGAATTGATAACATGACGTGCTTATGGAAACAGTGAAATAAAGGGAAAGATTTTTTAGGAGTACAAAAAAGATCAGCATTTATTGCAACAGATTTACAGCTAATTTTTGTGGTACTACTGACACATCCTATCAAATTTGTAAGTTTTCAAATATTATATTACTAGATTTTTGAATCTTATTAGTGGATTTGCATGCATTGTGTTATTAAATTTGTTGTTTTCTAATATGATATGAGAAATTGTTATTATATCAATCTTTCCAATAATATCTGCAATTTTAAATCTTTATATCATGCTTCTGTTGCATCACAAGCAGTAGTAAGATATATGTGTTATTTTTAGTATTGATTTTTCACTGCAAAATTATCAAGTTCCCATAGTATTTATTAATTTTAATTGTCCCTAAGACTCCACTAAGTTAGTAGGATGTTTATTTTGAAATGCAGAGGGGAGGGGAGGAATAATTTATCAATTTACAGAGAGCTTATAAGACTGGAAATTCTGGAGTCATCACAACAGCTTAGGGCAAAATCCTACTGTTATGCAATATGGTTGTTGAGAAGGGGGGAGTGGAGGGGTGCTGGCAGCAGAACCAGTCTGCTTGTGCAGAACTGGGTAGAACAAGGCAGCTGGGGGGAATAAATGTGCTGGGGAGGTACCCTGGGGTACGTGCTCTGCATGCTGCCCAGTGCCCAACAGGCCATAGCTGCTGTTGGTCTCAGAGGTGCTGGGTGGAAGGGTAGCAGGTCCCAAAGGAGGCTGCAGCTTTTGGGTGGAAGGGCCCTGCTGCAGCCCTGCCCTTTGTCCCAGCATCCAGATGTATATAAGGCTATGGTTTATTAGTGAGAGCAGCTAAAGAGATTTAGTGATTTTACATTACCTTGAACATCTTCTAACATTTCTGTGTATTTGGTTAGTGCAAATATCCATGGATGAAGATGAATCAATATTTTAGAAGTGAGTTTATATGTTGTCTTTAAATTATGTTCAAGTGACTATGCATTTCCTCAGGAGATACTGTTTATTCTTATTCTTGCAGAAATTTTGTAACTTTCACTTATTTATATTTTTAATGATCTCATACCACTATTGTAGTGGGTTGGCCCTGGCTGGATGCCAGGCACCCACCAAAGCCTTTCTGTCATTCCCTCTGCAGCTGGATGACGGAGACAAAATATAAGAAGTATTCATGGGTTGAGATAAGGATACATACCACTTGCAAAATACTGTCATGGGCAAAATAGACTCAAATTAGAGATATTAATTTAATTTATTGCAAGCAAAATCAAAGCAGGATAATGAGAAGTGAGACCTTAAAAACACCTTTTCCCCACCCCATTCTCCTTCTCTGCTCTACCTCCTCCCCTCTGGCAGCCCAGGGAGATGAGGAATGGGGTTAAGGTCAGTTCACCACATATAGTTTCTGCTGCTGCTCAGGGAGAGAAGTCCTTCCCCTGCTCCAACATGGAGTCTGTCCCATAGGAGACAGTTTTCCACCAACTGCTGCAACGTGGATCACTCTTCAAAAGGGTGCAGTCATTTAGCCCAGGCTGCCCCAGTGTGGGTCCTCATAGGGTTGGAAATCCTACCAGGAAACCTGCTCCAGTGTGAGCTATCCTCATGAATCTGCAGGTCTGGGTCAGGAGTCTGCTCCAACAGGGTCACAGCCTGCTCTCAGGCATCCACCTACTCCACCATGGGTCTCCTCCAGAGGCTGGATTCTGCATCTCCAGGAACCTCCATGGGCTGCAGGAGCATAGCTGCCTCACCATGGGCTGCATCATGGGCTGCAGGGGAAGTCCACTCCAGCACCTACAGCCCTTCCTCTCACTCCTTCTTCACTGACCTTGGTGTCAGCAGAGTTGTTCCTCACACATTCTCACTCTGGTGTTGTCTGATCACAATTACATCTGCCCAATAACTTTTTTCCTTTCTTATTAAAAGCATTATCACAAAGGTTTTTATCACCATTTCGGATGGGCCCAGCCCTGGCCAGCAGCACATCCATCCTGGAGCCAGCTGGCATTGGCTCTGCTGGACACGGGGGAAAGCTTCCAGCAGCTTCTCACAGAAGCCACTCTTGTAGCCCCCCGCTTCCAAAAATCTTGCCATGCAAACCCATTTGTACTAAATATTTATGTTCTGGTTACTTTAGGTGAACTTTGACAAAAGACTTTGGTCTGAGTTTCTTTCCTTTCTGCATAACTGTGATAATATTCACTACTGTTCAGATCTAAAAGCACACTGCAGTGTAGAACCTGGTGAAGAATCCTATAGTCTGCAAAGTGAAAGAACTCAAAGTAAATGATGTCCTTATGAGAAGATTACCCAGAAATTCATCTTTTTAAATTACTAAATAATTTCAAACATTTTCAAAATTTAATCGAAACAGTACGATGTGGCTCTTGCTGTTGGCTTCTACAATTAGTGTGTGTTATTAATTAAAACTCTCAATTAATATAATAACTTGACTGTTGGAACCTCTCTTTGTATTTAAAATGCATGCAGACTCTGGCTCCAATTATAAATAGACCATAATTCTAAAGGCTTAAAATTAAAAATTAAATTATTCAGAAACAAATGGTTAAATATAGGCTATATTTCTGAGAAATTATCTTTGCATATTTTAGTTTTATTTCATGTACTGTATGCAATCATCCTTTTCCACCAGCATATTTTTTTTGCAGTGTCCACATACATCTCTCTCTATTAACACATGTACATGCACACACACACACACGTGCTTGCACACTCTTACAGTTAAATGTAATTTCCTGAGCCATGATCTCTGCACATGTCTAAGCAGGGACAAATTGGTCTGAGACAGAACTATCTCCTTTTTGAACAGCCATTCCACAGAACTCTGATTAGCCACGTGACATTGCAGAGGAGTTCCAATGCTTCTGCTTTCATTGAATCACCAGTAAAATTTCTAATGTCCCAATGGACTTTGCAGAATATTCATGGTTTGACAACAAGAGATGTTTTTGTAACTCTCAAAAATCAGGTTGTTTTCTTGTATAAATTAGCAGTTGTTATGGAAGTCACAGCTCCTTGATCCACATCCAGTAAAATCAATTTATGAAAGTGTTTTGCCATGCTTACCCTCTACTGATGACCAGACTTAACATCTGTTATGATCAGTGGAGGGGTTTCTAGGGACTTAAAAATTTTTGGTGTAAGAGCTCTGTTTAAAGACTTTACATTGTAAAGTCATTTGTCAGTAATCTGAAATCTCTGAATTAAAAGTGACCAAAGAGATTGGTGCTGTCCAGAAACAAGTGATACTAGATTATAAACTTGGCAGTCTTTTTTGAGAACATTTGTTCAATCAGCTATAAAGTTATGCCAACCAGATCTATATAGAGAAATTTAATACAGAACATTTTGTTAGAAAAAGAGGTTTCAAGGCAAGTGACTTTTTTTTTCCCCTCAAAGTGACATGAACATGATTAGGTTTCCTGTAAAATGAGAAAATGTTTAAATAAATTATTTTTAGATTTTAAGGCAGATGCTACTTAGTACTGATTGAAACATTCTGCATCATCCCAAATTTACAAGTTTGCATTTTCTTACAGAAACAATGAACAAATGAAAAGCAATAGAACATTTTAACCAATGCCATATTATAATCTGTGAGCAAATTATGCATGACTATTTTTGGCATGTGTTGATATAACATAAGAAACAACAAAATTTAACAATTATCCTTTAAAAAAAAAGCCAAAACCCCAAAAGTTTTTGAACAAAAACAGTTTCTAAAGGGACATTTTTTTTCAAATTTTATTTTTAAGAATAGAAATAAAATTTTAAATATCTTTGTTTTCCCATAGGTCAGAAATTTGTCATTTTGGCCAGATTGGACATTCTTCTATTTTAATTTTGGATTTTATCTAACTGAATATTTTCATGCTTGATATTAGAAGCTGTCAGAGGCGAGTTATGAATAAGGCTATCCCAATTTATTATTGGTGTCTTATTTCTGTGTTTTCAGTGGGAAAAAAAAAAAAAAAAGAGAAAACCTAATTCAAAACATATTTTAGAACTAAAGAACTTTAACAACCAACCCTCACTTGGAGGGAAAGCATAAACTAACAGCAAATCTTTATCAAGGTAAGGAACAAGTTCTCTGCTATGAGTTCAAGTGCTGAAACCACTGAGAGAGAGTGTGTTAGCATGTGTGGATATTATTTTTGTGTCTCCACCATCAACAAGATATCTATTTAACTGGGTTGCCAATACAAAGCCAAGCAACCATAAACCAGCTGTACACAGCTGTATGCATTCCTCCTGCAGAGCCATCTGCAGATTTTGCCACAAATCCCGTGTTGGCTCCAAAGGTTTTGGTGCCCTTGGGGAACCGGGGAATTTCTGTGCCTCGAAGCACAAGTTTACTTATTCAGGCACAAAACACTCTTCTGTCACCAAAATATTTCTGCCCTACATGGCATCCTGTCTTACAAACATTAATTGATTTTCTTCAGCACCTCAGAGGTGTTGTTTTGTTGTTTTTTTTTTTTTGTTGAAAATCCCAAGCAATTTGAGAGTATGCACAACTTCTATTCTCTCATTTGTCACCTTCCCAATTCTGATTGTATTTTGGAGAATGTGTGCTGTCAGATATGAGAGTTCTGGGTCAAAAGCTTTCCACTTCTCACTCACTTGGAAACAAGAGCCTGAGGGTCTTATCCATTTATGCTGTTTATATAATTTTGGATAGACCTTTAAAAAGTGCCCTCCTCTACAAGATCTTTTGCAGGAAATGCTAATGTGGCTCCTCATCATAATAGTTCTGTCACCGAGGATGACAAATCTTCACCCACCATGAGACATGTTGATAACAATAACAACACCCCATTATCTACAGCCTAAATGTGTACCCTGTCCTATAAATTGGCCATGGACTTGTCATGTAAGATAGGAGAATCCACTCACCTGACTTTTGCCATAAGAGCAATGGCCATGAATAGAATCATCTAATTTTGGAAAGGAGGTGTGGGAAGGACTTCCAAAGATCGGATAGCCTTTCCTCATGTCTCCAGGCAGGATAAATACATTTATATCATCTCATAGATAAAACAGAGATAGGATCATTAACTCCATTATTCTTAAACATCTTAAAGGCCTTTTTGTGGACTATGCTGTAGACATACCTGCTAAGAATGTGTATAATTCTTAGTTTCAAAAAAAGTGTTAACAAATGGATGTAATATTGTTCCATGTTTGTACAAAAGAGGTTTTACACAAAGAGTAACAGAAAATATAAAGAGTATTTTCTCCATGCATAGATAAACTTCACAACTTTTCCCTCTAAGCATTTATAGGGATTAAGCGGTTTTGAGTGCATAGCCTACAAATAATTTTCTGAAGTACATTTAAAAATATTCATAATGATTAGGCCATAAATAGATGTATTACTAACATTCATTGGTCCCTGGATCAACAACTCACCAGGGAAAAGAGCAAAGAAACATGAAAGCTAATTCAAGAAAGTTGCAGGGGGAGAGGAAAAAAACCTAAATGAATATCTAGTGCAGTTGAAGATGTTACAAGGATAAAAATCACCTAATTAAAAGATAATCTCTCTTGCTTTGTAGTATTGGAGCAATAAATGACTGCAGAGATTGAGTAATCAACAAAGCTAAAATGGTTTCTTTAAACAATCTTCAAACTTGTTTAGCATGCTTGTGACAATGCAAGGAAGATTGCTCCAAACTCTCTGGTGATGTAAATAAAAACAACTCCATTCATGATGTTTGGAATGGCACCCTGTATGTCAGCACTTATTTTAACCTAGTTTTCTTTACTCCCTTGTGAGGGAACTTAGTTATTTTGCAATGCCATCTTGGTGATTGCTTGCTGGGTATTCAAGCCTGGAGGAGGAGGAACTGAAGTGGTGCAGTTATCAGGTGCTGAATGAAATTCCATCCCCACAACTCCACTTCAGAGTGGAGAAACTTCAGAGACCATATTTCTCCCCATCAGATGCACAGGATTCTTTGGCTTATTTGCGAAAGGATGGAGTTCATACCAAAATTCTTTCAGATAAGCTTCTAAATTAATAATAGAGGCTTGATATTCCAGCAGGGAGTATTCACACATCCAATTAAAATCCAAAATATCTATGAAAATGTGAAAAGCATTTATGTCTTTATTTTAAGAAATGTCTTCAAGGAATCTGGAAATCAAAATGCTGACCTCTGCCTTCCTGAATCAAATGGTGGGAAATAATGGTATTATGCAGAAAATACCTTCTCTTCAGTAGTAAAAAAGCCCAAAAACCAGTGGGTTTCCAACTTTCATTTCTTAATTGAGGTGGGCATATGCTAAAAAATTAAGCATCCTTTCAACCAGCTCTCTGAATTCAAAGTTTGCAGGTTCAGTCTGCCACTAGTTACCATAGAATTCAGCACTGCGCATTTTTTTTTCTCTCTTTCCCTAACTAATCTAGACTTCTTTACTCATCAAGGACTTGAAATCACTTAATTACGCTGTGTCGTACTCTGAGTATAGTCTTATTGACATTTTACCTGGCATAAGTAATGCTGCCATAATTGTCCTATCGATGTTTACAGATTGTTCTATCAGATTGTCATATCCTATTTTTTAAAGAGGGTAATTTTTTAAGTCATCTGCACTATATAAGGAGATAGTCCTTGATTTAAATGATGCAATAACGTATTGTTTAAACAAACAAATCACTGTTGTTGTAAAAAGTTCATAAAGATGAAAGTTCTGTTTGTGAGCCAGAGAGTGGGAAGGCAAAACATGTATTCTGTCTCCTGCTCAGTGTGTATCTACTTTAAACCTAACTTCAAGGTAGAAACTAAAGTCTCCTGGAAAGAGTAAAGAAAATATCTCTGTGTACTGCTTTTAAATTAGGTTTCCTATAAGGAGGCACTGCTACAGGTGCCAACAATGTGTGTAACTCATGTTGAATAAGGTCTATGTGAGCCTTAGCTGCCATCAGCAAATTCATTTAAGCACTCAGGTTAATATTAAGCTCAGCCATTAATAGAGGAAAATGCACTCCCAGAGACTCATTTCTTTGAGCAAACGAGATATGCAAGTAAATAGCTTTCAACTATTTCAACTATTTATATTACTCTTTAAATGGCATTTTGGCTACACATTTTGCATGGAAATGGGAGTACATAAGGAAAGATTTACCACTGTGTTTTATATTAATTGAACAATTTCTGGTAATTATAGACATCAGGATGTTCCCATGGAAACAATGGAAGAATCAATATGTTGGAATATGCCTTAATAGGGATGTGGAACCATAAATATGATAGAAATCATAACTGAGTCCCTTACTTGGTGTCCTTTTATTCCAAGTACAGTCTTTAACTTTGTTTGGAGTATTATTTTCACCTGAAATACCTCAGGCTTAACAAGAAGACAGTGTGTTGGAGTTAAGCACTATGAGAAAAGTAAGTTATGCCTTTAAGTTACTTGTGAATTACAGTTTGTCAGAGATACCTTGGTTTGGATTTACCGATCAATACAAATCAATCCTTTGAGGTTCCTAGCACTCATGCTGACTTCTAAAAACACATTCCAAACTCTGAGCACTCTCACAGTAAAAAAAAAAAAAACCAAAAAAAACAAAACAAAACAACAACAACAAAACAACAACAACAACAAAAAACAAAACAAAAAAACAAAACAAACAAAAAAAAACACAAAAAAAACCCCCCACAAACTTGTGTGGATTATTCACCAAATTTTCTACCATGATATTCTTGAACTTCACCTCAAAGAAGCAAGCAGGAAAAAATGAGAGAAGTCACAAGGTTCCTATTGCTTATGCTTACAGGTGACAAAGGGACAAGCATCTTGTGGAATGAGGTGAAAAAGAGGTGACCACGACACTGAGATTTTGCAAGAAAAATCATTCCAAGAAACTTAAAGCCCTCCCACAAGTTTGTAAGTTATTTTTGTTATATTTTGGTGGATGTTTCTAATTATGAGGAAGTTGAAACACCTGATACATCTTATGAAATTTTTTTGCTTCAGTTTCCTCAGGCATTAAGAAAATAAAATGCAAGAACAGAGCTTTTTATTTTTTATTTTTTTTAACTTAATGGAGAACTAACTTGGTTCATTGGAGTGAGATAATCTGAAGATATGAAATAAAAGCCCTGAGATAGGAAACCGAGGCACAGTCAAACCCTAGGAAAAAACTTGAGTTAAACCATATGCTTTTCTTACAGTTGAAGTCTCAGTGCAAAAGGGAAGTTCCCATATATAAACACATGGCTTTTAAGCAAGTAAAGAATGGGATAGCATGTGCACCAAACAGCAATTTAATTAAAAGGATACTCTTTAGCATTTTAAAATACAGAAGCAAATTTTTGAAGAGGTACAACTGCCAAAACAAACAAATAAAAGGAACCATAATTCTGGCAGTGAATCAATGAAGTATTTCCTGCAAAAATGTGATAATTCTTTTGTTGTGTGCAGTGTTATCTTGAAGTGTCAACAACAGTGAATGTTGTTACAGATGCAAAATCCAGGCATGGTGGGCTGTCTATGGGAATATGATCAGATCACAAGGTTGAAGTTAGTCCATACTAATAACATTTATTTAACTATCTTGTGTGAGCTTATTCTCTTCAATTAGCTTTTGACCACAGTCAGATGAGGACCAAAGTTTCTGGTAGAACCTAATTTTGTTAAGATGTATGAGGACACACAGGAAAAAAAGGAAGAAAACTGACAATTTCCTTTGGAAATTGTGAAATCTGCAAAGCATATGACTGAGAGACCCAGAAAAATAACTCAGGTATACCTGGTCTTGTGGCCAGTGTACAGTTGACCAAATGGCCCTGGACATTATCATGTCCCTGTTGGATTCTGTTTCAGTATTCCTACTGAGGATAAAAGAGTTATGATTTCACCCTACTTATGAATGTTAGTTGTCTAGAAGTAAATAACTTTCTGGTACAAGTTTTATGTTTGTTTTTCTTTGGTGGAAACAGTATTACTTTTGAATAGCATTAACAAACACAAGGGCAGTAAGTTTCAGTAGTTTGAAAACTTTGACTCTTGCTACATATTTTACTTAGAAACACAAACTCCTGCAGACCTTTCCAACAAGTCCTCTAATCCCTCTGCTCCCTCCACTGGCTTCCCACAGAACTCTGCTTTCGTCTGAAGGCCTTTATTCACAAAGCCTCAGATCATATTATTAAAAGATCAGTGAAATAGCAGTCCCCAGACTGCCCTTGGCAGCTTCATGCCCCTGGCTGACTGGGTTTCTCCACGAGGAGAATGTGAAGTTGTCCTTTGTATAGAGAAAGGAACTTCATACAAAACTAGTGCAAACAGACACAAATGAGCCTCAGTTCATCATCTTACCTTCCTCATTAAGCTCACGTTTTGTAATGCATGTGTGCACACACACATACACAGAATCTTTTGGGGGATTGAAATTTAGCAAATATAAAACAATGCACTCAACTTTAGAAGATCTGTCCAGAAGAAGATAGGTAAGAGTGGTATATGCTACAGTATTTTCATTTTACACACTTCTAAAACACACAGATAGTGAGTTATAACACAAGCTGGTAATAAATATGAGAGCCTGCACAGAAGAAAGTAAAGGAAGACCAAGTAGAAAGAGATCAGCAAACTGGTCTGTCTTTCTTCTCCAATGGAAAGTCCAAATGTAGATGAACAAATATTTTTACAGTAGGCCCAAACCTGACCACGATGAAGTAAAAATTTCCAACTCAGCATCCTTCCTGAAAAAAACATCTTGGAGGCCCTTCATCTTCCAAGATTGTGTACAACAGTCAGTTAAGGAAGCATATTCTGTCTGCTATCAAAATGAGGTTTTAGCAGACAACTCTAAACAGAAAAGGTTCATCTTTTTGGATAAAGATCATCTTTGCTGTACCAAACAGTAGGCGCAGACCCTAGTGAAAAAGACTGATACAAAATGTTGTTTTTGTCCAAAGTGTTGACCAGGGTAAATATTCTGCTTTTTCTCAGTGGAAACTCGCAGTGCTGTGAGCTTTGGAGGCCACTGGTTCTAACTGAGCTTGTCTCAATAGTTTCCTCCTCCTTGTCAGCAGCTGGAAAAAAGCAGAATTAATGCCTAAATCCATCTGTATTGGTTCAGTACTGGGAAGAGCAGTTTCCATGACACCATGGGATAGACCTTTGGGAGTAGGCAGGATCCTATAACAGACAGTGTGCTGAAGGGAAGAAACAGAGACCTGGGGTCAGAAAAGGAGCTGGTTTTGTGGCTACGGGCCTGAATGAAGTCATGTCTTAGCTGAAGAGTTTATGTGCAGCCTTGCTATTTTTGCCATCTATACTTAAAGTGAAAAGAATTGGTGCGCTTCCTGTGT
Source organism: Trochalopteron elliotii (assembly GCA_024734555.1). Taxonomy (NCBI): domain Eukaryota; kingdom Metazoa; phylum Chordata; class Aves; order Passeriformes; family Leiothrichidae; genus Trochalopteron; species Trochalopteron elliotii. The sequence continues at coordinate 795,096 of JANPWX010000050.1, forward strand.
TTTAATAATAGTGAAGTCTTCACCCTTGGTCCATGCTTATATGGCCCAAATCCCATGTAGATTTTGACATATACTTGGTTTGGCACATGTGAAACTTCTCATTCAATTCAAGGGTTTGACTGACAGTGCCTGGAGTTAAAAGCATCTGTGTGTCTGTAAGAACTCAGTGCAACATGTTCTTGGGACAAGAGCTGTCCCTCCCACCATGCTTGGACAGCACCTAGCCCAGGGAGTCATGTCACTGCAATGAAAAAAAAGCAACAATGTGCAAGACCAGGAATTGCTCTGAGTTTGGCTTCCAGTAAGAAACTGACCCCATCTCAAGTTCCCAGCATTATCGTAGAGCAATGGAATGAGATTATTGTTTCCTCTAATTTGAAAATTGATGGTAAGGCCCAAACGCCCCTACTCAAATTCATTTTGATAGGTACTGCATAGCAAAGCATAATTTTTGTTTCTTCTCTAAAGAATTAATCATCACTGTTGGTGGCACAGGCACTAACCACTACCATCAGCTGAAAAGTTTATTATGGATTGCTTCTTGAAATAAAACATAACTTTTATTGGAAGTTTAAAGATAAATAAAAACAGCTGGAGGGAAAATACTATTAAATACTCTGATGAACACCATGATGTTCCACTTAAATAAAAAATTCCTCTTGCCTCATTTTAAGGGTTCTTGTCTGCTGTGTTAAAGTTAGCATTTCTTTCATGTGGGACAAGTGAAGCTGAAAAGGGAATTTACTTAAAACTGTGTCTGAAATTGCAACTTACAGGAGCTTATGGTCAGTGCAGTTCCAAGAATCCTTCAGTCTCTCTGTAATGGATGGTCCTTCAACTTATATTTCCTCTCTTACTTTTATGTAGCTTTCTAATTAGACATTTTAGTTGTTTGCTTTCTGTGGACGGACAGAAGGAAGCCAAATATTCTTGGTCCTCTCATCTTTGAAAGTGACACTGCTCTGTTGTGAGGACTGGGTTTAAATTGTTAACAGAAGATAAGCTCACATATTCAAATAAAGGTTGGCTGAGACCAGCCAGGGAATAACTGCGCAAGAAATAACTCATGCCAGAATACCCCACATTTTCTGCACCCTGAAATGGGGTCACATTTCTGTCTACAAGAATAGATGCTTGGAACTGAGGAATCACCCAGAGAGACCAGAAACAAAGAAACTCAAATGAAGCTATTTGGCAGGAACACACAGATAAGGAGAGGACTTACAGGGTACAGATCCCATCTCATCACTTTCATGTAATGCATTCAGAGTTATAAAAGGCTCATTTTTCCTGCTTCTTGAAGATACCCTGAAGACCAGTCTTGCCTCCTTCTGCAGAGAGCCACCCCAAGAGATCAGCTTCTGGCGTGACCAAAGTGCAAGGACTCGAGCATCTGTGACCCTGCAGGCTGAATCATCAGCTGTGTCCAAACTGGTGGGGGGTCAGCAGAGGGTGGTATGTGGAACATGCCACACTTACAGCTCACTTGATGTGTCCCTCCAGGAAAAATTTAAACCACCTCTCAGGAAGGGCAACTATACCTCACAGAGAAATGTACTATAAGCCCAAAGGATAATGAAGTTGTACATCTCCTCACTTCTCACTCAGTGGAAAAGCCTCACTCTGTGCCTTGGAGGATGTTCAAATTTCAGGAGCTGCTGTGAATCTCAGAGTAATTAATAGCTTCAACTGGAAGAAAGTTTTTTTGATCTCAGGACATTGCCTCTATGTATTTCCTCTGTAAAGACAAAATTGAAGTTACTTTGTTAAAACCAGCATAGATTTTTTCATCTTTCTTTGGATGATGGTGTGCTTGCAAGAACTCAGGTAAATTTCATGCCTGTAAGGAACATTTACTGCTTCATAAAAGACTGATTACACTGGTCAATAAGGAGCTAAGACTCCTTCAGGCAGTCTGGAACTTCCTGGAGAGTAAGTACACTGAAGTTTGCACCAATGTCCTGATGAGTGGAAAACACAACCTGGATCCATGCTAAGAGGGTTTCCCAGTTGTCTTCTTCACAAATTAGCTATGCTCATTTTTCACAGCTCCTTGCTCTCTTTTGGTGCCAGCTGCAGACACTGGGGACTACTGAAGCATCTGACCATGCTAGTAGGCTTCAGAAATTCAGGTGACAGCTGAGAAATGGGATGGCTGGCTGAAATGCAACTTCCCGCTCCAGGCTTTGGGTAGTTTGCTGTGTTTCTCCTATTTCTATTAGTCTTTTTCTGGGAAGTCCAGCTACAAGACCTTCCCAAGCAGCATTAACTGGATTTCTTGGGCAGAAATAAGTAGAAAGAACAGAGAGAAAACACGTAAAAAAACCCCAACGTACAAACAAATAAACACCTCTCCTCCCTGGAATACAAACAGAATTAAAACAAAACAAAACAAAACAACCAGCCAAACAAAAAACCCCAAACAAGCAAAAAAACCTCACTCCATGTTTTTTTTTAAAAATCGTTATTACTTTTTCAGTAATTATTCTTATTAACTTAAGCATTTTTTTAAAGGATAAATAAATAAGTGAATAAAACTGAAGAGAAACAAAAGTGTAATAGAAAAACCATCAAGATAAACACAAATATTTCAGGGTTGGATTTTTCTTGTTTTAATTTATAGTTCCCATCATGCTTCCAAATAGTCTTGAGTCTTTTGCCCTGAAGATGCTTTGTGTTCAACTTTCAGAAAACATATTTTTCTTACAAGGTAAATATTGCTGTTAAATTTCCTGTAAAGTCACTGTAAAAATGAAACTTTCAAGTTGTGCAAATCTTCACCATTATTTCCCCAAAGCATTAATTTTTACAAATGTTTTATTGGATCTTATACTACAAGCTACATTTTTTTTTTAAATGCAGGTCCTTGAAGCTCAAAGTTTTATTTTTTTTTTTTAAGAAGCTTCTATCTGTGAATAATAGGAGCAATTTAAAACCTCTTCTGTAGGGATTAAATTTCGAAGCCATTGAAATCATATAGGAAGTGCCAATACATTTTGTAGGGAAGTGGAGAGGGGGTTACTATAAGGCTGGTAAGGAACTTGAGTGAAATCCCATCTTTATCGTAAAGGGTGCAGCCTTTCCCGTGACATTCTAGATTCCAGAAATCTAATCACTATCATTGTGCTTTATGTAGAAGGAGACAAGTTTAACTGTCTGATAAAACTATCATAATATAAGGGGTTATTTAAGAAGCATATTTTCAACCAGATGTACATAGGGAAAGAAAAGTACCCGGGCTTCTACCATGGTTTAAAAAAAAAAAACCAAAAAAAAACCCAAAAAAAACCAGTAAATAGTCTCTGACTACAATTGGAAGGTATGTTATGCATTGAGAAACACTGGAGGAGTGAGTTTCCTGAAGGACATTGGCTTTAACAGACTTCAGTGAGGGTGTGAAGAGCCTGAATAAAGAGTTCAAGACTGGGCCTTGTTCTCTGAAGGAAGAGAGCAGTATAAATGTGTGTCCCCATTAGATGCACTGTACACAAAAAGAAGTAAGAGTTGTAAGAGTAGCATGCTCTCCTCCTCTCTCAGCTGTGTGATCAGAGAGGTCAGAGCCTCCCTGTTCGCTGTGAACAATGCCTTGGAGCAGCAGTCAGGATTCTGTCACTCCCGAGCCACATGCTGCTCTTTGGAAGCAAAATCTTTCTAGCCTCTGGCATCAGAGCACTTGGGAAAGAACTGGGGTGGGGGTGGGAGTGGGTGAGCAGAAAAAAAAAGAAAAAAAGAACAAACCAAGAAACTAAAAAGAAATAAAAAGACGGAGAAATAAATGGAGAAGAACACTTGCCATTTTTGGTAGTGATTCATTACATCTCTTCTTTGGTACCATCTCCTACAGAAACTATGAAGCTCTTCAGAACAGAGCTAATAACCAAGTGGAACTGATCACAAACAACATTTTGCTCCTCTGCCTGAAGTGCACATGTTTTCAATTCACTTGATAGCTGTGATTGATGCCACCAAAGAAACATGCTCAGAATACTGTCCTTAAAAAAAAATCACTTGGTAGCAAAAAGCATTTTCATAGCTGGTTCTTCAGAACAAGTCAAGTAAATGGTGAGTTTCAACACTGTTTTTAGCTGTGAATCCTGAATCCCTTAAGATAACTGAGACATCCTCAGAAGCTGAGAGAGGAGAATGGATGAGAAAAAGGCCAGAGAAAAGGCCAGAGTGAAGTAGTTTTAAGACACCAGAACACCCCTTCAAGGCCTTCATCACACTGTAACAGAGAGATCCCAGTCAGGTGCTCTTACAAAAGCCCAGTTCTTGCCTTTAGTTCTGAGGGTGTGTGGCCTTACTCAGTGGATTTATGCAGTTTAAAGAAGAGCAGAAATGGCCCCCAAAGAGACTGAACTGTGTACAGACCTTCTTGCTAGTGGCAGTGAGCCAGTCACAGTGCACAGAGAGAGGTGTTATTTACCATATTTGAATCCTGATCTGGTTTCCGGCACTCACTTCGTCCAAAGTTTGAGGGGTGGTCGGGAGCTAATTGTTGATGTCAGCTGATTTCAAAGAAATTTTAAAAAATGGCTAGACAGACATTTGGCAGCAAAGGTCATTGACTTTTGCTGCCTTAAAGAATGATGCATCTGCTTTGTTTGACTGCCAATAGATAAGGTGCATATGAAATTCCCCTTGTAAATTAGCAGGATAAAAGTGATTTTTGTCTCCTTGAATTAATCCTTTTTCCAGTGTTTTAATCATGTTGAAGGCACACCCCTATTTTGAAGTTGGTGGGGAGCTGTGCTGCCCAGGGGAAAGCTCCAGGAATAATTCCTGCCTCTTCCTTCCTGGGCCAGAGTCCAGGTTGTTCTCTTCTATCTGCTTCCTGCAGTTTGTCCATGAAGTATCTGCTAGTCCAAAGGCAGACAGATGAAGTAGTTTTTGCATGGTTGGAAATGCAGGGATTATCATCCTCATCAGGATTCACTTTTTATCATCCTTTACCCCACTAAGGCCACTCTTTCCCCCACATCTTACCAACATGTCAGAACACATTCTGGTCATAAGACAGCTGAAAGATCATTTGTTCAACCAATGTGAGGACTGGAATGCAAAAATACAAATTTTAGTTACTGTACACTGTCAGGAAAGAGAGTATTGCAAAGCACAGGCTAAAGTGGACAGAGATCTATATACACCATATAAAGCCAAATTTATCTGAAGATGTCCTTATTTGCCAACACTATTTGGCACACTTGATTCTAAGCTAAGATGACTACAGCTCTCAATTAAAAAAATGATTTACAATTGAAATATGATAAAATAGTTAATGCCAAGGAAAGTGTTCTGATAATACTATTTATTTCAGGAAGGAAGGAAGGAA
>JANPWX010000050.1:800827-833774 GCA_024734555.1 Trochalopteron elliotii
AAAGAAAAGAAAAGAAAAGAAAAGAAAAGAAAAGAAAAGAAAAGAAAAGGGACTTTTTTTTATGTGTTTGCCTTCACGGCTTTGGAGTGCTCACTAATTCCATCTGTCCACAACAGAGCCATCGGAACGGCGAGAAAAAGCATTTCCATATGTGCAAATTAGCATCCAGCCCCTCTTAATCTGTGCAGTGCTCCTCTGAAGTAGATGGTGCGGATGGCTGCCAAACCCACTAATGGCATTGAAATAAAGGACTTTATTGGCTTTAGCTGCCACTTTTCTTTTCTTTTTCTTTTCTTTTATTTTTTTTTCTTTTTAAGATAGAGAATGTGGTCCCCTCTTATTTTATTTTTGTTCTGATATTGTCACTTTGTACTTCAACCATGAAATAAAAAGAAGGCTCTGCACAGCTCTCTAATGGGATCCGTTTTCTCCTACAGTTGCATTCTTTTGCTTTCTAATGAAATCTCACCATTATTTATTACACTATAATCAGCACCTAAAGTATATTATTCCCACTCTCAGCCAGCCTGTCTTTCCCAAAGAAGTTCTTTCTCTTTTCTGTGCTTTTCACCAGCAGAGACAGGGCTGAGATGAGAGACAGTTCACTTGGGATCCTGCCCGCACTGTGAGTTCATATGAAAAGGAATCTGTTTGTTTGCTTGTTTGCTTGCTCCTCAGATTGTGTTTCAAGGTCTGGCACACACACACAGCTGCAGCCGCGGACGAGGAGAGGTTCCAGCCGTATCCTATTCAGGGTGACTGTCCGGACGGGTGCCTCTGCACCCAGCAAGGGCTACCATTTGGAGCATGTTTTGAATTTTGAACCACTTGATTAAGTTAATGGAAAACAAAGGAAATCGTTTAATCCTAAGGAAAAATGTAGCCAATATAGCAAAAGTATTTCTCCGAATATACTAATCAATCTTTACTTTCACCTGTCAATATTTGCCCTACTTCTGGCAAGGGTTATGTAATCACACCTGAGGCCTTGTGATCTCAGATCTTGCTGAAAATACTATGGTTGCTAATCCTGACTTGACTAGTGGTGCCAGCAATAAAACCACAGTCTCTAGTGTGTTGCAGACTCCATATGTTAGCCCCCTAGTCTGCTAAGTCACCACGCCAGCCTAAATTTGAAACATTTCTAAAGTGTTATACAATGTTGTAATAATGTTTTTACAAAACAAAGACTGAGTTACTGGAAGCCATATTCATCCAATCAGCATTTTATTGAAAGAGGAATCTTGATGGTAGCAGTGGTGACACAAGCTATATTTAAAAGAAAAGTATTAAAAATAAAAAATAAAAATTGTTTTGAAGTCTTTAAAAGGGGGCATTGACCTGTTGGGAAGTAGAAGTTGGAAGAACTACTGCAGAAAAAGAAAGTCTCGGTTGAATGTTATCTCACTTTCCTGAGGAAGAGTGCACCCAAAAAGCCTCAAGCTGAGAACACAGTCGACTTAATTAAAAAGTTCCTAATTGCTAAAATGCTGCTTATAAAAACAGGAATGGACGCTGCTAATTGCATACTGAGCAGAGTCTGCTCAAACAGAAAACCTTCACATAAGCAGAAGTCTCTCAAAATACTATTGCTGCTGCATGTTGCAGTGTTTCCTATATAGGGGGGAGAAAGAAACCAAAACCCACAAACCAAACTGATTATAGATTGACTCTACACCCTGCAACTTATGTCTACATCTTGAATGATAATCAGAGGGCATGAATCTAACCTGCTACAAGGTTTCTGTATGATTCCAATCCTACAAATATTTCAGTGTGCATTCAAAACTGGTATCATTCATTCCCTTTAATAATGTTAGCTACATACTTACATGTGAAGACAACAGAAAAACAACAATTCATGTCTTATGTAACTCCTTATATGTTACAGTATTTTTTAATATATCTAAATCTTTGGACCACAAAAATTGTGTCACAATGACAGCCATGAGATGAAAAGATCACCACACTAAGTACCAAGAAGGTAAATAGAGAATGCATATAATTTAAAAAGTTTTATAGAAATTTTATATATGACACTTCATACTTCTATGAATAAAAGACAAGAATTGTTAACCATGTTGAATATACTTTGTCTGTTTTTCTCCCTGTTTACTCTAGGAATAGCTACTTTGTTCAACAGTCACAGTGCTCATTTACAAAAATGGGTGTTCTAGAGGTTTTCTCAAGTACTTCTAGAACACATTCCTTTATATTTATTTTTCAGAAATATTTGCACCAGAAATTTGATTTTTATTACCGACTTGTACAAGAATACTAATTATTTCAAAGAGCCCAGGGCATCATTGTTTTGGGCATTATACAGAGGTTGACTAGAATTTAGTTCTTGATTTAAAGGGATTACAGTCTTAGATGTCAAGACAAAGAGCTAACAAGGATTGTTAGTAATCAGGACAGAGTAATCAGGACAAAGAAACAATTCCTTGTGGTTTCAGTAGTGATTTCACCACTGAGCAATTGAGCACACAATGAAAATACTGAGGATCACTTGAAGTAAATGATGCCTAATTGCAGGGAAAAATTATCAAATTATCTTACTTGCTATGAATCACTCATTAATCTTTATTTGCATTTCTTATGGAAAAGAACCTTAACTACCTGATCTGCATGTGCAAATAATAATTATTAAATAGTGAAAGTAATGCAATTATTAAATAATGCAACAATATCAATCATTACTCTTATTAATAATAAATTATAATAAGTCTCTTAGAACTGTGCATGGTCCCAAGCTGCACTATGCAAACACAGATTTGAAACATCTGCTTAGACTTGGAGTTGGGGTTCATACGATATCAGCCACTGAGTCACAGTTCAAAATACAAATTCTTTGGCATTTTGGACTTTAACTCCTCTTTTGCACTTGCTCGTCCATTACTAGCTCTGAAATCAAAAATGAGAAACTCTCCAGAAATCATGGAGATTCAAACTCACTGTCTTTTTTAATCAGTTTAACAATAAGTAATTTAGGTGTAATGACCCTCATTTTACAGGATTTTACATTCTTCCTTTTACCTAAGGAAAAGAAGTCTGGGAAAAAAGCCACAGAAAGTCAGTGACAGAACTGTACCAAGTCTCAGAATCTCTTACATCTTTCTGTGCTCTTTTTGCTGATATAAGTGTAGCTGACAACATAAACCAGTAGGAAATTTTATCTTCAGAATAGTTACAAGCAAAGTATTTTGTTTCCAGGAAATAAAGAGCATTCTCATGGCAACAAGATACAAATTCTGACATACTTAATCATATATGCTTTATATGTTATCTTTCTGAAGGATCACAAGATGGCATATAAATTTGTTGTAGTTAGATAATGGCATTAACATGTTGCCTGAGTATGTTCTAAAAGCAAGATCTACATGGGTTTTGAGACTTTAAAAGTACTTTTAAACAATTAGGAAATGTACTTGATTGAAATTGTTTGAAAATATTTTGAAATTTCAGTCCGATTTTCAGCAAAATCAGTTGCCTAACTTATCACTGTGATAAGTGATGGTTAAGTAGTTTTGCTTGATAGTCTTGTAAGGATTGTGATTATTCAGGGCAAGAGTCAATGAAGGGGAGGATTAGTAAGTAGCAGTGTATATCTTCTAATTTTACACATTTAAACATACTTTCTCATGGTGCCTTTTCTGCTTTACCAAAACATCCTCTCTTCTGACATAACACCCACAAAATCTGATGCAGAAACATTTTCTACAGAGCACAACTCAGATGAAAACAAAAGAATTTCAGAACTTCACCTGTGCATGGGTGGAAACACAAATAAGTAGCTTTTCCTGTTTGAAATTAAACTTATTTGTCATAACTTTGGCCTTTCTCCCAAGTGAAACTGATACAAATTGTGTTAGCACTGGTGTTTCTGTAGCATGCACATCCAACTGCACACGCATTGACAAACACAGACAGTCATACACAGATGAATAATGGCAACTAAAGAAGAAAAAGGGAAGAAAAAAATTAAAAATGCAACTCTCATTTTAAATCCAAGTCTCAGACTCCAGTAGAGCTGGACTAATTTACACCAGCTGAGAATGCTCTTGTATTTATTTTAGAAAAGATGCAATTTTGTCCTAAAAAGCAGTTTGCAGGGCCTACTTGATTGATTTAGTTGACTCTGGCTTTATTACAGCTTAATGTGTTCACATCACTATTGTTAAAGTTGTTTCAGCACTTCTATTATTACTGCCTAGTTTTTGGCATTTGAAAGTTTATAATAATAATAACAACAGTATTTTGTACTTTTATAGCATCTTTCTTCTGAGGAACTCGAAGAGCTTTGCAAAAAATAATTACTCCTTACAACCCTTGGTGTAGCAGATTATATTACAGCACATTTTACTGGCAGTTCAGATTCTGATCTCAGTTCACATCAGTGCACATGCAAACTATCTACACTACAAATATGGTTTACATTCCTTATAAAATAAAAATAAGAGTAGGAATGCCCTATTCAAGAGCTGCTGCTACCCCAGAACAAAACTTCACAGTCCTGATTCCCTCTGCCCAGTACTAATTTTTAAAACATTTGGTTTTCTCCAGAGCCCATGCTTCTCTCTGGTCACTGTAGCAGCAAAAGCTTGAGGAAACTGCCTTAAGCAGGTGATGAGACAATCCCTTTTTACAAAGAAAATTTCTCCTGTCTCTACAGAATCATCTTGTCTTATTTCTACTGGGGTCTGTACTGTAGCAACAAAAAAAAAATGCTGTTGAGCAATCTGGAGCAAGATGCTTGTTATTTTTAGCAAAAATAAGAGAGATTCTGAAGCTACTGTCTTTTACACTGGTGAACAAGCTAGCCTTATATTTAGTGTTTGGGTCTAAGGAATAGACAGATAAGCATGCTCCACTTTGAAACACAATCATGAGAAAATCAGACCCCCTCTAGTAATACCTGAACTGGCAAAAAAACCTGGATTTGGGCTAAATATTTGCATTCCATTTCTTTGAAGACATTTTAAAAAATGAAACAGAGGGGGAAAAGGGTTTTTTAAAAAAGTGCATGCAGAAAGTGTTTAGGACTGATTTTTTTTATTCATTAATGCAAACCACAACAAGTAAATAACAAATACAAAAAAAGAATTGAAGCACAGTAAAAGCTTTGCACTTAACAACCCTGAATGGGAACTGTCAATAAATTAATTTCTTTGAATTAAACTGTGAAAACGAACTAGTTAGAAATTATTTTAATTTCAGATAAACTGGAAATTTTTATTTTAAAATACTGACACATATGATTTAATTTTGAAAGCTTTTTTTAAAAAAAAAATATTTAAATTCAACTGATGCCAAGTAATATTTTTTTGGAACAAAAAAAATGAAAATTTCAAAGAAGAATACTCTTCATTTTGTGACTAGTTCAGGTTCACTGAAAAGTACATTTTTCTGTCAAAAGAAGAATTAATCAAAAAGAAGCCTTCTGTTCTGACTAGAGTGCAATCTTATCACTTTCATCATTATAAGAAACATATACACAATTCAAGATGAACTTTCTACTGTTTCACCAGTTATATTAAAAATATTTACAGAAAGGAAAAAGATTCATTAGATAATTTGCCAGAGCACAGATTTGCCCTATATGGCCTTGACCAAGCTGTGATAATCGTTGTGGACTCCTCTGCTATTAAAACTGGTACTAGAGAAGAACTTCAAGTGCATCAACATTTTCAATGGCAAGCAAAGAAAAAAAAAATGCAAATACTCTCCTGCCCTTTTTTTCAGCAATTTGACAGCAGACCATAATTCAATTAACTGTCCTACCACCCCCACTGCCACTGGAAAGAAAACATCTTTGTCAGGTTGATAAAAAAAAAGAGGTTTCATGGAGTAAAAGCCACAGCTTTAACACAAGGGAAAGCTTCAGTGCTGAAACCAATGGAGATTCTGTCCTTGATTTCAAGAGCTCCTTAATCAGCCATCTTGGAACACAGAACAAAATGTTGCCTCTCAAAAAAACAAGCAGAATTTTTTTCATTTCCATCCAAGAAGTTGGGTTTTTGGCTTTTGGCTTCATCTTAGAGAGAAACACAAGGATGATTCTACAAAATTTTTAAGATACCTCAAAGCAATAAGTACTTGAAAAAGCAATCAATATCATGATCTAGCTATTGGACATTGCAAGAACGTTTTCAGATTTGGGAAACTGAAATGGACAGCTCATTAGAAACAGTGGGGAATATTTGCTAAAACTTGAGGACATAGAGTCCTATGTTGATCACCTGCAACTATAATTGCCTGAATTTACTTAAAATTAACTCTTCTGGATATGGCCCACAGAAAAAGACCTGAAATCAGTATTGAAGAAAATCTTCAGTAATCAATTACTTTTTGGAGTTAAACGTCACAGACGAGTATATTAAAAAACCCAAAGTCAAACCAAAATAAAAAGACAAATGGAAAATCCCCAAACAAACAAAGAAAAAATGCAGAGTAAATCTTTTGGATTGATCTATATTGTACTCCAAGTTGTGATTTAAGTGTTAATATTATCATAGTCTGGAAGAAAAATAACATCATTGAGGCTTCAAAATGTTTGTGTTTACACACTCAAAGAGAGTTGCAGTGCATTCAATTCAGAAAAAACACAAAGCAATCTTAACTCTATCACTTCTGACTGGAGTGCAAAACTCAAATCAATTACTCATAAACATTTGTGATAAGATTAATTTATTTTTTTTTCTTAAACAAAGAGGATAAATTAAAAGAATCAGCTTTTTCCTTCCTACTCTGTAGTGACAAGATTAAAAATTAAATTTATACATATTTCATTTCTACATAATAAAGCCTTTTGCAAAAAGAAAAAAAATACCACAGTTCATCTAATTAAATCAAAGAAAATTGCCTGCAGCGATGTTGCAGTATTACAATTAGATGTCTGCCAAAACCAGCCATTTGAATTCTTAAACACCACTCCAGTCTTAAATAAAAAACACGGTTTTCATCATTTCTGTGATATCACCAAAATAAGGGATTTTTCATCACTATTACGTCAGCCTGGAATGCCTTGCCAGATTCGTTACATATTTTCTTCTACCTCACAGAAATGTTGTGAGAAACAAATGCAGAACACTTTTGCTTTGTTCGCTGTAAGTCTACACATGAATTTTGGTAATAATATTATGGAAATGAAATAACATAGTTTAAAAAAAATTCTGCATTAAAAATTCAAGTTTTGTGTAATTAGTGTAATTTATGTAATACTTAAATACTCTTTGGTACTAGATACCAAAAGAATAAAAACCACGAAACACAACCGCTACAAGTAGTTGAAGATGATTATTTACAAAAACTGAGGCTATCCACATTTACTATTCTTGCACAGCCTGATTAGTAACTCTAATTTAGTATATATTTCGATGCATCCAAATCCCAAAGGCCCACACCAAATGCTCAGCTCACACCCAAACTTCCTCTGTGACCTTGCACAAGTCCCGACTTTTTCCCGTGTTTGTAAAATGGGAGAATAGTACTTCCTACCTGACAGGGGGGTTGTCAGGTTAAAATCCACAGAAGAGTATCAGACACTGAGATACTGGATGTAATAAGGGACAGAGAAGGAGACAGGCTGAAAACAGTGAAGACTGGATAAATAAGTTGCTACGCTACAGTAAAGGCAATTCATTTAAGCATCGTTCAGTGAAAGCAGAGTTGAGTTACAAGCTACTGCTGACTGACAGATGCAAAAATGTACTCCAAAAGCATTAAGCTAAGTTTCAGCAAAATTTTTAACCTCCCATTAAAAAAAACCACATTTGTAAAGCTTTGTGGAGTATAGACAGCAAAATAATGGAGATAATACATGGCTGATAGACTAAGTTTGCATGCTCTAGCACCTTTCTATGTGATTACATTTTACACATAACTAGGAAAACTACAGTAATGTTCACCTTGTCATCTTTAGTCTCTTTTGTGTTTTCCAAGTTCTTATGCTCCATGAAGTATGTCTGTAATCTCTGCTGACCTCTCCCAGGTCACATACAGGCCTACTCCCTCTGGATTCTTCCAGTTGACTCAACTGAGCTTCAACCTCTGTATGCTGAAGTAAAATTGTATCCAGCCCTCCAGGGAAAGTTCCCATTGACCATCTGATGATACCACTTCCACTGATCTGTGTTAGAGGAAAATGCTCATACTCCAGTTTCATGCTTGCCTGAACAAAAATTGGTGACACATACAAGCTCAGAATAATGAGAGTTTTGGGAACCACTTGGTTTCAACTTGTTTCTGTAGTACTTTTCTAGATATGAGACAGATGTTCTGTGCTGTGTGCACTTACCTTCCACTATCCTCCCTAAGATCAAAGAAGTTTGAGGGAAAAAAATCTAAAAAAGAAACAAAACAAAACAAACCCAAAAAACAGAACAACAAAAAACCAACCAACCAACCAACCTAAATAGTACAAAAATCTCTGCAGAAATGGATTTTATTTTTTTTTCTGAATTAGATGCCACAGGCAAGTGACCAATACTCTGATCAAGTGAGCAACTCCTCTTAAATGACTCAGTCAAATAGAATCCCCTTGCTTCATTTTGTCCCCTGCTGCTACTGTCTCACATGGGATTACACGCAATACAAATGCCTGAGGGTTCTATACTCAAGTTTAAGAACAGACAGGATATGCAGGCAGAATACACAGCACTGGCCACATTATAACAGCACATTTAAATAAGACCTAGATGAAGTTACATGACCTAGCGGGTGACCAAAGCAGGTGACCAAAATTGTTTTGTTGACAATTAGCCGTATCTAATTGTCCAAAGCTGGACAACTAGAGACTAATAATAAATGATAATATTAAGGTTTCATTATTTAACTTCTATTTTTTGTGGGTTTTGTTCATACTTTATGTTCACACATAATGCAACACGAAAATTCTTTGACTGCACTAGTGAGAATGTTAGGATTAATTAAAATTCATTATGAATAATTGGATAAATGTTGTCAAGCAGCTGAAGACCAGTCCTGAGACTTAGCATGGGATACTAATTGCAGAAAATGTTGATAGCACAGGGAAGAATGAAAGTTGTAGGATGCAGTCCACAATAAAAGTGGACACCTGCATTTCAATTAGTAATCAATAGGACCCTTTCAGAAATCCATTACTCTTGACATTGTCATGAAAGCTCATTATCTAATTCACCACCCAAAGCCACTCAGCCTCTACACGAGGTGTTTTCCCAGAGGGATTCATCCAGTATGTTTACTTACAATACAGCCCACAGATCTGACTCTGACCAAAACATGACTGGAAGGCAATAAAGCTTCCTATTAAAATCCCAAAGGACAAATGTTTGAAAGTTAGGTTGAATTTCTTTCTCCGATTCCTGTCTGAGAGTCAATTCCTGATTGCACTATTTGTACATTTTTGTAGGGCCTTGTGTTTCTTCATTCCTGTGGCAATGAACCTTTGCAGTACAAGCTTTCAGCAGTATACCAATATCCAGGCAGGTCAGCTGTACATGTTCAACTTTGACAAAAGGTCCATATCCCATTTGGTATGCTGTTTCATCACACTTCCCCATTCATCACCACACATGATAGAAAATTTTAGCAGACATTTCCAACAAACAAGCAAAAACTGGTGAAATAAATCATCAGTATTTGTTTACCTTGTTCCCTTTTTTGTCAGCCCTCAGATATTTGAAAATCCAATACTAACAGGGAAGATGAAGAATAGCAAATTCCACTCAAGAAACACAGAAAAAAAATTGTACAATACACTTGTAGAGAATTGTGCTCCCCTTTTCACCTACTTATTCTCTATGTTGTTCCAACTTTGAGAGAAGCCAACACAGAATACTATTATTCACATCTTCCTCATCATTTATGTAAAAAATGTGAAAGCAAGATTTTAGTGTTAGAACAAATATTTTGTAGCTGGCATTTTAGTATTATATTGTGCTTTTGGGAAAGTTTGCGAGATTGCAGATTTTGAACCATATTCTATTTACAAAATTTTATACTAATTACTGAAACTCAGTAGTTTTTTGAGAACTTAGAGTAGCTTATAGGAGTTTCTAAAAACGGAAAGTGTCTGTGAGTTAGTTGATGGCAGTCATTGTGGCTGTCTATTCAGGACCAGAGAATATTTTTTTGCTAATGACATATTTAGAATGCACAATGTCATTATGTCACTGAATTCTTCTATTACCTGGAGTGTGGACAAAGCTAGTCTAGGAATGGGTATCAAAAGAAAAGATCTGTTGCCAGAACTTCTGGCACAGGTACAGAAACCTCTCTCTTCTTTTCTGGGCTTCAAATGCTTGCTTTTTAGGATAAAAAATTGGATATACACTAGCAGCCTGTTATGTCATTAACAAAAAGTTTCTAAACAAAAAGATGACACATTACAAAAAATCGTTTCCGGTGTTTCTAGGTGAACTGCATTTCCTTTACCATCTGGATTACTCTTAAAAGGGTGCTTATTCATGCTGGAGTTACCTATGCTAATAGAAAAGCACTTTATGGAACGAGCAAGCCTTTTCTGATCAATCTTTGTCTTTCACGGAGTTGCCAGTCAAGCTGTCAAAAATCTGTTATATGCATTTCTTCAAAGAAAAGTGTATTTTTCTGCCCTTCCTAGCTTTGTGTGTATAGCTGGAGAACCCTACCATCCACTGCACTGTACAGTTCTCAGTGGAAAGTCTCTCTTTACCATTCTGACAGAAGGTTGTGTGCTGGTCTTGGCTGTGGTAGAGATAATCTCTGCAGTTGCCAGCTTTGGTTAAACCGCAACAGGTTGTTCAAGAGCAGTACCAGACACACGCTGCAACTTACAAAAGCAGAGCATTTGGGGGTAAGTATAATACTTGGAGAGACTGAACAATAACAAAAGTAAAAGTGAACCATGTTGTTATGTAATAAAGCTTAGCCCTTTTCATGAGTTAAGGATTACTACTTACACATTAAAAATAGAGAAGACCACAGAGACCACTAAAGCTGGGATTAGAATGCATAAAACCCTGAATCCCAGATCTCGCCTTCAACCACTAAACCACATCTTCTATAGTTAGACCTTTTTTTGAGTCATGGAGCTGCTTATTACTCAACATTCTGCAAGTACTTAGGCACCCTGCTGAAACAAGACCACCTCCTGGAGATTAGAGCCTGCAGTTCTTACTCAGCCATTCAGCCTCTGCAATCACACAACTGGAAACTACAGCAAAGCATACCCTTTTTCTGCCCCGAAAAAATAAAGTCATTAGCTCCTCCAGAGTTCCTTGCTTCATTTTGTCATGCATCACTCCATTTGTAAGCCCTAATACCTCTGCTACACTCATATTGATTGCACCAAAATGGTCACAATGTAACAGAATCAGGCCCAAGGTATCCAGTCAAATGGCTCTGCAGCCTTGATGAGAATACCATGCTTTCTTATCATAATCAGCTGTGTTTGTTATTGCTGTCACCACCCTGCTGCTAACTGGGATCTGTATTGGTACATTTCAGAGGTGCAGAATCTCACTGAGAACCTGTCCACACAGTCCTTTTTCATTTGATTGTATTTGATTTGCAAGAAATAATATATTAACTTGCCTTAAATAATTATCCACAAGCTGGAACTTGGTCATGAGACTTTGATATATGAGTTTCTAGTCATGCTTAGCTGGTTATAATTTTTCATCTGGAGGGTATCTTCACTATGTGAACTTGATGAACAGGTTATTTTATGTTAGATCTCCAATGAATACCCATGACCGGCTTTAAAGCAAAAAATGAAGAAAATGTATCGGCTCATGTAGACTCTGTCTTTCACACTTCCATTTACTCAAGAACCATTTGAAGCTCTCTTTGTGTCTTCGCAGGCAAATGCACACATTGGGGCAAGACGGGGGGTATTTGGTGTGATGACTTTTGTGAGGTCTGGTCATCTGCATGTTGACCTGCATCACTTTGCTAGCCTTCTGATCTCTTGAGTACTCTCCACTGTATGCATCATACTAAGAAGGCCAGGGCGGTTGAAAGGACAGTTTTGAACTCTTCTGTCTCTTGCTGGTGCAATCATAAACAAGTTTAAATCCCATGTTTTTCTAGGGCATCTTAGTTTGGGTGAGAAACAGATTTAATTTAATATGAATGGCTGCAGACACAGTATTTTGCCATACAATCATTTAACTCGTTCAACGTATTATCCCAGTATTCAGGGCCAAAAGGTGGTTGCCAGGTAGCTCATTCTTGCCTCATAGATAGAATTGCTGTGAAGCCTGTGGGAGAAAAGGTCATAGGAAACTTTTATACATTAAAGATTTTCCTGTTAATTACCTTCTTAGCTGCCCTCTAAGATGCTGTTCTGCCATCTCCCCATTAACCCAATGCAGCTGAAATTTACCAGTAAGCTCAAAATATATACTTCTCAGGACTTGTGTATAAGACCGTGGAATGTTTGGTAAAGAAGTGAAAAACTTGGAAAAGGATCAGTGTAGATGAAGAGCAATCACTCTAATATATTCTCTTTTTCCTAGATTTGAGAAAGTTTTCCTTTGCTCAAGTTTTGAGGGAAGGGTAAGCAGCAGACTGCTGAAATGAGCAGATGGATGGAAGGGACATACTTGCTCCAGGTCAACTGCAGATACACAGTTCTCTGATGTGTGGAACCTTGTCCACTGGCCAGTCATTTAGCCTTCCATTCCCTAAATCTGGTCTGGCTCTCAGTTACTTTTGATAACATAACCATCATGATTCACACTATATTTTGCCATGAAAACTTCTCAGAGAAGGAAATGAGAGGAAAAAACAGGGAAATGCTTCCATCAAGTCTACCTCCTTGGCTATAGCATCCCTGCTTGAAGCTTTCCCTGCAGCCACTATGGCAAGGAGGTGACTGACTGTATATTACTCAGGCATTGCTCTTAAGCCAGGGAGCCCCTAGTCCCTGCCCCTGCCTTGAGGCAGTATCAGGGTTGTTCTGCACTTTTCACTGTCCATCTGGGGAAAATAGAATCAGAGATAAACACGATAAAAATCTAAAAGTCTGGATGAGTTATTGCCCCACTCTCTGCTGAATTCTGAGCTCACAGATGAGCTGCCATTAAATTTGCTGCTTCTAAAGGACAACAGTCTTGTGCATCCTTGGGCCCGATAAGTTCTCTCAAGTATCAAAGAAGAAAATGAGTGCCCAGGAAGAGGACATCTGAATTTGTCATCTGCCTCACAAAATAAAATGGGGCAGAAGCTGAACTCTTGTAAGATTCTAAACAGGATGTCATGCTTTTCTAAACACACAATAAATACATGGCACCAACCCCACCCACACAGACAGACACACACTTGATCCGTGAGCAGTTTTTAAAATTTGGGTGGTAGAAACATTTGTCACACCCACAAGCTATATCTGAAAGAGGAGAATGGGAGAAAAGCCATCCATTTTGGCTTCATGCAAAATTATCAGCTTCTTGGCTTTGTGCCAGCTCAGTCAGCTTATAATAATAACTGGCTCCAGGCCAAGGTGTTTTGAGAGAGCGAGAGAGAGAGAACACACTGCATTCTCTTTCCTCAAAAATATTTGTTAATAATCTCTATATTACTCATAATCTGTGTAGCTTAATTAAATAAAATTTTATTTTAACTTCACTGCTAACTGAAAACTGGAGGAGAGATTAAATTATTGGGAGCCTGGAATCAGTCTGAATTTCAAACAGAAGATGTCACGGGAGCTGTTTGTAGCTGGCTTTCTGGTTAAGGCCCCTGGTACCCCAAGACCTGAAACACAAACACTCACTGATTGTGAATGGCATGAAAACAAGAAAAAGGATGATAATCTACAATGAAAGCCTACTGTTATATTGAAGCATGTCTTGAACCTTGACCTGTTACTTCTAAAGATATACCACAGTGTCTCTACATGGCACAGTAAACTCCAAGAGTCAAACTACATTTTAAATGGTAAGGACTGAAGGAGAAGCAAAAAACTCCTCTAATTCAAAGGTGTGTGTAAGAACTGTCAGATCTCACTTACCTAAATTCCATATCTTTTGGTCTCTGTTGGTATTGTTATTATTACTATTATTATTATTAAAACTCCCAGAGATGACCCTCTGTGAGTGTATAAAAAGCACCTCATTCTTCTGAGGTGCAACCACAAATAACAACAGTATGCACAAAAAAGCAGAAAGCATATTTCATGCCTTCTGAACATAAGATACAGCGAAAAGGAAAATAACATATAATGAAGAGGATTCCCTTAAGTTAAGGAAGAAATCCCAATGTTAATGCAATGTTAAATAAACTTGCTCAATATTTTTATTAATGTCTTACAATTTATTCCTTTTTCAGCTTAGCTACTTCATCTTTCTCCTGCAGTGCAAACAATGATCCTAAAAATTGTTCATGTACAAAAGTTCCTCTCTTGAGTTTTCATAGTTATCCATGGATAGAATCTGCATTAGATGCTAAAGCTATCACTGCCCTGTGCTGACCTGCAGTAAACATATGAAGAAGTGTGTAAGACATACATCAAGAAGTGGTTGAAGTTCAGTTCATGCTGGAAGTACCCAAATCCTTTCATGTTGAACCTTATCAACACTGACCTTCTTTACGCTTTTTTGTATCCAAAAGCTGCCTAACTGGGCTGCAAAACCTTCAAGAACAATTTTTTATTTTCAAATTTCCATAACCTCTTATTTTCTTTCCTTTTTTTTTTTTCGCAGTATTTTTAGTCCTTCTACTTTGGGGGCTGTCACTAAGGGGATGATGATATCACAAGAGGCACTCAGCATTTCACAAGATTATGTCCCTGGTCCTTGCCAAAAATTATAAGGAGATGAAGACTCAGAACAAGAAAATAAAACTTCCTTCTCTGAAACTGGTCAGATACAAAGCAAGCTGAAGTGCAGATGCTGTAACATCTTCTTTCATTGTCATTCTCTTTATTTATCACTTAAATATTCTGGATCCTATCAGACAAATGTCAGGATTACTGGAATGGAGACTATTTCCTTTGTTATTTTACAGTGCTTTGCAGAGTTAGCCTGTACAAACCAGTGCACTATAATAATAACTACCATCAATAAAAATAACTTAGCAGCATGAATTCTTTTCACTTTCAGAAAAGTTCATGTTCCATTATTGATCAACTTTATACAAGGGTCTTATTTTAACTGGAGAAAATTAATTCATCTCCAGTGGAGAAACAAGAATTGAACAAGAGTGTTTGTATTCTTCATATGTAAGAACTAAGAATCATGATGATAATCCTTTAAGATATGACTTGACAAATTTCATTCTGTGTAGTTTGTCTAGAAGTCTCATTATTCTCATCTTTTCTGTCAAAATTTCAGCTGAAAGTTAGACTGAACCACATAGGATGTGCACTAAAACTTTCATGCCTAGATGAGACTGGATGCTTCGCTCTGGTGGAAAACTCTCTGGTAGAAACCTCTCTGGTTTAAAGACTGCAGAAGAGACTGAATCTACTTTGTGCAAAAGTTGGAGGGTTTATAGGTTCAAATGCAAGAACACTTCAGAGACTGCTGCTTTATAATGCAGTTGATTAGGAGTGGCAGAGAGCAGATTTCTTGCATTCTGAGGTAAAGGTGCACCCAGAGTGGAAAGGCAGAGCCTGTTTGTCAGGTCCTACAAGGCATGAAGTGCAAAGGGTGCCCTGCAGCAGTGCACTGGCTTGGCAAAAGGCTTGTGCAGGGAGCTTCAGAAAAACTGAGGTACTCCTTGGGGTTCTTCTGGGGGACAGTGACCTTGGCCAGGCCTCCTGGCACAGCTCCCACTGTGGCAAAAGTTAAGAGAACCAGTTCTGAGAGGGGAGTGAGTGCACAGGGCTCTCCATGCAGAAACTGAGATTCCAGTAGTGGTTTGTGCTCATTATATAGTGTGAGATCACAAATAGAAGTTTTCACACTTGCCCATCTGCCACCAACTGACTCTAAAGAGCTGGTGAATCATACACTTAAAAGAGGGCGAATTTTTCCCCGCTGCCATTGGAATGTGTTTTGAAATTAAATATGCACAGTACAAAAGCTGAATAACAAGGTTGGGCTGATCACACCAGACACTGTGTATAATGCTACAGACATGGGGGTCAGGGGTCTAGGCCAAGACCATGGCCCTTAGTCACGGCATCAATGAAAGCTGATTCTTCCTTCCCCTTGGTGTCCCTTTCCATGTCTGAAGAGACTATTGAAAGAAAGATTTCTTTGAGAGGAGCCAGGGAAAGAAAAAGAGGGGAGGGGGGAGAGAAGTTTAACTAACATAAATATGGTAAAAAAATATTATTTTTGTGCTTGCATATGGTACTTTTTTTAATCTATCTATCTGCATACATTTTCCGTTTGCTATTTGTAATTATGGTTTTGGCTTTACAATGTATTCATCAGTGACACTGTGATCCTTTTGTTCTGCTGCATATTAAAATGGTTCAGAAGATAGATTCAAAAGGTCTCAGGTTCCCAAGAAGGAATATAATAGGGGTAATGCATGGCAAGAACAGTTTCTGCTTTCTGCAAAACAGGAATAAATAAGGGAGCTATTGCATTACACTTTGTGTACAGTACTGTACTCTTTGTCGAAGTGTTAGACAGATTTTTATCCATTGCAAATCCTAGTTCTTATTCTGATTTACGTCTTGAAATAATTTTTAATTTTCCCTGTGCTTACAATGGAAAACAGGCAGGATTTATAGAAGCATTATAAGCACATTATTTTGTGAAGAGCAATGTTAATATGCTCATTTTGGTCATTCAAGAAAAAAAGAGAAAAAGTACCAAAGAATGTTTTGTTTTTTCATTCCTACTTTAGAAGCAAGTTTTCTTTGGGTGTGACTAATCTACATGAAGTATAACTGTATCCATTACCCATTGTAGGTTTGTGCAATATGTGACAGCTGTTTGACCCCATCACTAAAGTCCCCCTTGCCATGGAAAAGAGACAGGGGTATGTGCAGATAAAACACCCTTTATTCAGACAACTAGACAGAAACAGGCTCCTTGGTTCTTTGGCTGCCTGAGAGGCTGTGTATCTTATGTATCTGTGTGCCATCATAAAAACCTTTCCAACACATGACCGGCATTGCCCAGCTGTGGATGGAACTAAGCACACTAAGGATGTCAGACCTCAGCTGCCTCAGGACTCAGCTTTGCCTCAGACATGCTACCTGCTTCCCTGGAAACATGACTCCAGCTTCCAGGCCTCCGGTTAGATACAACCACATGGGAGATGAGAAGGCAGCTATGAACACAGATGAATACTTTCGGATACTTGTGGTTCAGCAACATCACTATGAGTCACAAAAGTCTTATCCATGGCTACAGCTTCCTTGAATGCTTTGCTATTATCAACATATGTAAGATGTTTCTTTGATTGGCCCTATGATTTCTTCAGAAAAATTCCACATTAGAATTAATTTCCCATACTGCTACACTCAGAGGTTTTAATTTGAGTAGATATATGTGTTCAAGTGTTGAGCAATCTTTGTTGTGACCACAGTCAAAGCTGTTCCAAGAACATATAGGTGAGAACAAAAGGTACAAGACCTTCTAATGCCTATAAAGGGTGTTCTTCTCAAATGAGCCGTTTCATAACTTTCCTAGATGGAAATAATGATCTCGGGAAAATACTGCCCTAAGTACAAGAGATGAAACCTTTTGTTTCCTCTGATCCTCTAGTGTTGTGTCAATCTTCCCCTTTATGGAGAGAAAGATGGTCCACAGTCATTTGAGATAAGCATTTTGGGGTCCTCAGAAGACCTTTAAGGAGAAGTTAGAGAATTAAAAAATTGGCAAAATTCATGCCTATGTAACACTTTAACTGTTGAGGCATGCATAATAACAATCTACTATAGCAAAGGGGAATTTATATGATTTGGTTGGACAGAGAAACAGAAGGAAGTGGTTCTCTCACTGTCAATATTAAAGACTGAAGAGTAATGAAAGGGGAAAGAAACTCAGAAATGCAACAATGCAACATGCAGAACATACAGCAGCAATACGAAAGCTGCCCCTGTTTGACCTTCTTGCAATTTGAATCTGGTCATCCCAGTGTGTATGGGATTTGGAAATATTAAATACTAGAAAAATGTAAAATATTCATAGAATCATGAATGCTGCCTCGAGAAACTGTTGTGAAGGTTTTCTCATTACTGATACTTGGAGAGGTTAGTGATAGAAATGACTGCGGGATGAGTAATAGGTAAAAATATCTACTCAGATTGATTCAAACCAATATGAATTATGCCTGAGTCAATAATGAGTGTAGGATAGACATACTGGACTTGATTTTCCTCAGGTTTACAACATTGAAAATGAAAATTAATTCAAGAGACTACATACCACTATTAAATGTGGGAACACCTACTTCCAGTTTGTAAGATCTATACTGAAGAAAAAGCTCTGTTTTGTAGTTGAGTTCAAAAAAATTGGGTTGAAATCCCAAAATTTGTCTCAAGCCAATAATTTCTGTGGTCTGTCACAATTGTTTTAATTTACATTCAAAAGTTGTTGAGATCAAAAGCACTCAAAATAGGGACTTTTCTTGCTTAAAATCTGCTAAGAGTACCCAAAAGTTCTGCACCAAGAGGTACAAATGTGGAATATGCATGTTATAGTGGGAATGAATCCAGGGTCTTGAGGAAGACAGCAGAATGAGCATGAGTGCTCAATGAGTGTGTCTCCTGGTTCAGTGTTTCTTGAATGAAACACATTTATGACTTTGGTTTCTTATCATCTTTTGGACCTATCAACCTTTTATTTACTTTTGCTCTTGTTATTTCACTGCAAATAAAGAGATCTTTGTTTCCCTGTAATCTCTGACACTACATGGTACTGTGACAGAAAGGATCATAAAGGGATAAGCTAGAATGGCACATTACCAGCCACTGCTGGCACAGGTTAAAAAGAAGGGAGACTGAAACTTTTTTTGCTTATCTTAAAAAAAAAATCCTCAAAAATTTACATTTTGTCTTTTAAAGACATTTATTTTTAAAGGTATTTTGTTTTGGTTTGGGTTTTTTCCCTCATTTATTTGAATATATGCTGTTTATTACAGAAAAGCAATTCCTTTTAATGTACCTTTAAAGTATTTTCTCCCCTGTATATTATCTCCTTAAATTTTGTAAAATAATTACAAATTTTAAAGTGCATGGATTGTCTGGATTTTTGAGTTGAAAAGCAATTAAACCTCGATGTGTTTTTTGATGAACTCCCATGATAAGGTTGCTTACCACCCAAACCCCTCTCTTGTTATAAAATTTTAAGCAAATATCTTCCTGTCCATTCTGGTGATCAGTCCCTGAGAGAAACTCAACAACACTCTCAAATTCTGTGCAGGAAAACAAGGGGACAAGATGGGCTAAAGGATGGTGTGCTCTGCCTGGGTCACCTTTCTATTCCTTCCTAAGCTTCAGTCTTCCTATGTGACCTTGGACCTTATCCCACTTCTTGTCACTCTGTGAAATAGAGGTAGAAATACTTGAAATTGCACAGAAAGAGATAAACATCAAAGTCTGGGAGGTGCTCAAACACTACAGAGATAGAGACAAGATAAGTACTGTACATAGAAAAAACTCTATTATGCGACTGAAAATGCGAAACAACAGGGCTTTAATCTTTAGACTTACAGTTTAAATGAAGCCTTGTCACATCCTATTGTGCAGTTTTCATGAATGTTTATTTCAGTAGCCCTGTTGCAGTGACCATCTGGAATCATTCGATTGTACAGTACTTTTCCAGGCACTAATTAGCTCTATAAATCCTCAGAACAAGGGCCCAAGCCCTACCAAAATCTGATCAACGTAAGACCTGAAGGGTCAGGTCAGCTTAACTGATGCCAAGCTCAGCCAGGAGCTGATTTGGTATCAATTTGCCATGGCTTAAGAAGTTACTGGGCTTCTGTTCATACATGCACTTTACTCGTGGAAAATGCAAGGTGATATGACCTATCTTAGCTGACTTTCAGTGCAGGCTGAGGGCGTGCATGCATTGTTGAATCTTAAGCATTTCACATGGAAAGATCCCAATCATTAAACAGGTATAATTCTGTGTGTACAAAAGCTTTTTAATTCCACCCCAACACAGCTGCTAAGCAAGAGTTAGTCAGCACTTCTCACTCTTTTTCTGCTGCTGGAAAATAGGCTCACTCTCGTATGTTCATTCTCCTCTTCTATGACTCACTCTCATCTCCAGAAGCTCAGAATGATAGGGAAGGATCAGTCTCTTTAGGCCATTAGGTCACTGGTCCCTCATGTTAAGCTGGGATCATGCTAAAGTGGGATCAAGCCTCTAGTTTCCTCAAAGCTTTTTGCAGGTTCCAGGATTCTGTCTCAGGACAGAAACTCTGCTGCTGTGAACAGCCTCCCAGCTGTGAAGACTGTGGTGCCATATGAAAGTCACAGTAGAAAGAAAAGATAGTAGAAGATGAATGTTTGCTGCAGTAGCATTGTTTGCTTCAGACACAGCCCTGTTTAATGGGGAATTCAGAGGAGTTTCATAAAATCAAATGGCAATAAAGCCCAATAATTAGTTCACATATAGACAGCGAAATGCATCTATAGTATAATAAAATAGACAATGTAAATAAACATCATTTGAGCTAAAATGGCTGATCAAAGTTGCATTCTCCTGAGCTGAAAATAAAATAAAAAAAAAATCAGTGTGACTTGAAAATGACAAAGACATCTGCACATTGCTGCTCCAATGAAACACTTTAGAACAAATCTGATTGGAAGCTGGTCAGTTTGTGTCTGATGCCTAATCAAGAGCTTATATTTACCACAGTCCCTAGGGCACTGCTTTATCTTCAAAGCTCGAGCCAAGAAAATTCGCTTGTTCAAGTTGTCTGCAGGCTGTTTTTCTTTCTTTCTCCCTTTCTTATTTTTTTTTCTTTTCCCTCCCCACTCTCTCCCTCTCCAGATCTCCATCCTGGCTCAGTTAACAAATCTATTAATCCCTAGTCAAGTGCATACATGCAAAACTCCAATGAAAGAAAGCAAACGTGGAAGAAAAGAAACAACTGTACAGATCAACACCACCACTACCTTCTGGTTTTATCTCTGTTTTTAGCAAAAATTTATGCATGCACGTATTTTCCAACAATGTGGCAAGATGTAGCTTTGATACATCAACTTGACTGTGAACTTGGGCCAACACCTATCTCATGTCAGCGGCCCCTACTTTGTTCAACACATGGCATAGAATGATAGAGCTGTTTCAGGAGCAAATTTTCAAGATTCCAGTGGTGTGCTATTAACATAAATTCTGTTGTGAGTCAATAGGATTTGGGCACTTACTTCCCATCTGTATTTTTGAAAGACTTTTTTTAACTGGCTATCATTCTTTCAGTAATGTATTAGGGAAGGAAACAGATACCAGAAATATTGTTTAAAAAAGTACCTCTGCAACTTCGGCTATAAATTAAACAATTAAACATGTTAGATCTATGGTTAGACACCTACAGACTCAATTGAATAAACAACAGTCAAATAGGGTCAATTAAATCTACACAACAGTAGTACTCATAACAGCATGTGAGACTGAAGATACCCATCAGTATATCCTATTACTTGAATGTGCTAGTGTTTTGAAAATTTTACTCCCTGTATGTTTATGGCTATTTATCCCTTCCTCCCACCCATCCGTCAATTATTTAATTCCTCTGGAATGTGACTTAGCATGGAATACTGAATCTCTTCATTTCAGGGCATGCACAGTGTTTACCTGTAGCTCGTGTGCTACTGTATCTTAATGGGATCTTGAAGGAGGGTTCAAGGTTATTTCGTTTCCATGTTTAATTCATTCTTGAAGAGCTTTAAATAGAGACTGACAGCATGCTAATATTTGATAATCATTACCATCAGCCAAGGGGAGAATCAATGATCATCTAATACTTCTGTTGGTTTTAGAAATGGATCCCATGACTGAAAAGTCAAAGTCATTAATCAGCCCCTAGAATGATCCACATAAGACAAACTACATTCTCTCAGCACATAAAGCATGTTGTCTCCTGTTCATCCATGTTATCTTTCAATTTACATTTTATGCAGATTTGCCTAGCTCTATGATCTCCAATCAATTTTCTGGCTTACAAGGATGTTTTAAACACTTCCAGCCCCTTTTCAGGTTTCACCATTTTCATCTACAGTAGTAAATGCTGCTGGCTGAAGCTGCAGCCAGGAGTTGGCATGTTCTGAGCAGGGGGAAATCCCTGTCTACATGATACAAAGAACAGCCATTTGCTAGGAGAAATTCTGTTCAGGAATGGCTGTTAATGAGCATCAGCTTACTAGGACTACTGTTTATTTAATTTTATATTGTTCATATTACTCTTTGTACTGTTTACATTTATTAAGAGTTTATGTAAACAACAAATAATGGAACAATTATCTATTCTATTATACTATCAGTGTCAGTTGTCCTTACTATTTTTTTGCACTTGAACTGCATAATTTCAGACCCAAGTTTCTGTCCTAAACTGATAGTAAAGAATATAGTACTAGATATCCAGGCAGTTCAACAAAGTACAGAGGAATATATTTCAAAACATACCAGTGGAGGACAGACTTATTAGTACCATTGAGCAAAGAGACACAACTGATCATAAATAGATATTTTTGCAGGTTTCCATTAATCTGGGGTCTGGAATTATGCCATCTTCTTATATCTGATCAATTACCTTCTCAGATATATTTCCTTTCTATCACTTCAGCCAGCAGCCTGTGTTTCTGGTACTTAAGGTCAAGATTACTCTCAAGTGACAAATGATGATGTACGTACACAGAGTTCAGTACTTGTCTCTTGGAGTTTAACTCACTGGGAAATGCTATGGCTCTCAGAAATCAGACTCTTTGCTTTTTTGGTTTTGGTATTAGAGAAGAGAGGCATCCTGCTTCAGTATGAGACTTTAACATTTGGTTTGGAAGCATTTCCTGACTTTCACAAGCCCAGAGAAAACAAGTCTCTTGACATGCACCTTGTGCTTTAATCACAAGAACATCCTTAATTAGAGGCAAATTCTGACACTGAGTCAAACAAATCACTTGTGGAATAAGGTAGTCCTCAATGAGAGTGACAGTGGCAACATTTGGTCCTTGATAAATGAAAGACAAGGCTGAGTACCTCCCTTGGAATTTGATGAGAATACACAGTAACTCCCTTGTCTAAAAGTCTGAAGCTTTCCTGTCTTTTCTTATGAATGCAAAAGATTTCTAAAAATGTTCTATTATTATTATTTCCTAAAAAAGCCATAGCAAACTATTTATTTTCTTTTTCTTCTTATTTGAATCAAAAAAATATTCACATTTCCGTTATTAATTGGTTGAGATTTGCAAAACTGCAGAATTACTGAAGGAGTGGAATTGAAACTCTTACTTTCCATTCATTCACTCACATGGCACTCACTATTATTCCAGTTCTAAGAGTTCCTTTTCTTATCTATATGTTTGAATTGTTTGGCTTTCTGTGTTACAACACCACCTCTGTCTAAAAGAGATGACTGCTGTTCACTTCTCAGCTTTAATGCATTTTGTGTTTATTTATTTCCCAATACCCTCTTGCCATATTTATTTTTACCATTGGAAAAATCTCGTGGCAATATGCCTGATTCTTTTGTCAATATACTGGATGTACTAGACCACTGTGCATCCCAAGAGGTTATGTAATTTCTACAAGGTGCCATGGAATGTCATTTATTTTCAATGTTTTTAGTCACAGCATACTGGTTCAGAGTGAAAATAGGGTAAAAGTTTTTAAGAAAATAAGTAAGCCCATTTATCACTGATAAATTTCAAAATTCGACATGCTTCAACTTGCTCAGATCTATGGTTAATATTATGCATGGCTTCTGCTGAAAGACTCACTGCAGATAACCCAGGAGTTCATAACTCTCCAGCTGCAAGCTGAAAATTTATCCAGTGTATGGATTGTATGTCACCAGTGAGCATTCTGATCACTTGTCAAACCTGGTACTCTAACCTTAACAATTGCATAAGATCTGCAAGGGTTTTCTGGCTATGAGGTATTTTCTTGCAAGCAGTAGAAGTTCTCAAGGCCACACAAAAAAGTAGATCAGAGTAGATATTGCAGTGATCCTTCATGCATTGGGAAGAAATGCTTCCTCTGGAGTGGAAAGAAGGCATAAGGGGCCAAAATTGTAATAAAGACATGAAGTTATAACAGGAATAAATTTAGCTCCATGAGTTTAGATGAGCAGCCTGGACAAAATGGTACGTGACAGCTCTTCAGAGACAGGTTTTCCTCTGAGTCTGTACTGCCACTTTAGCACTACATGTTTTTCTTAGCCCTAATCATATGCAGTGCAAGAAAAGAAAAGAAACTCATCTGCTTCTAAGTGCTGAAAAAGACACTAGCTTTAAAGTTTCAGATGAATGGGTAGATGTGTAGATGGACACACAGTAGAACCCCACCAAATAAACTCCTCACAATATGGGCTTGCCAATTTTCTGGTTATTTTTCTCAATGGGTAAAAGAGAAGCACGTGGTTTTAATACCTGGAAAGTCAAGCTCCATGTCATGGTGTTTTGATATTGACCACATCTCTTACGCAGAACAGTTGAGTTTCTCCATCTTATGAAAAAGAAAGGCAATAAAGAAAAGTTTCTCCTTTTTCCATTCTGCCAAGATTCCAAAATAAAGTGAATTACAGATCGTCTTAGTTAACCAATGTATTGTGCTATTATCGTTCTAAAAATTTTTCATGAAGGGTTAGGGAAATCATATATACTGAAGAAAATAAAAACTATTTACAAATATAGAAACGTTGTTTAAACCAATTACCGTTGGATGAACTAATTAGTTTACTCTATTAGAATTCTGGATTGACACCAAAAAAAATTAAAACTTTCTAAAATTGTAATCACTCAACTAAGTGATTAACAGATTAGAACCAGTCATTAAATTTAAGAAATTGTAACAATGAATATGTATTCAGAGGTTTCCTTTGTGCAAGCAACTTTCCACTAACATTTTTACCAGCACTTCAATTTTAAGCAGCAAAAGTTCTACCTTTGGATATTCTTTCAATAATCAAAAGCCAGTAGTATGGTAAAATTATTCAGATTTTTCTAATTTGCCTTTTGGGTTTTCATCTGCAAGTGTTTACATGTACAGTTCATTGTAGAAGTTTAGATAATTCTCCTCTAAGTACTGGAAACTGGTTCAAATAAAGGGGTAGAGAAACAACTACTTTGATTTACCCTTGCAATATATTTTTGGTCACAAAAATATTGCTATATTTTTAATATATGCAAATTGCATGAACATGGACCACATGCCTGAATCCTTTGAAAAATTCCTTCCTAATCTGCTAAACAACCTTGGTCATGTATTTGGTAAAACAGCAAAATTATTGGATGAAGAGAAAGTGGCACATATAATGTGTTTGAATTTTAGAAAAATATTTGATACAGTGTCCAACATTACTTGAAAACTTAATTGAAGTTGTCTTAGAGAAGAACGGTGTTATGTGGATTGAAAACAAACATTAATGGATAAATACGTAAATAATACTGCAATGAAAGGGTA
This sequence comes from Trochalopteron elliotii, assembly GCA_024734555.1. NCBI lineage: Eukaryota > Metazoa > Chordata > Aves > Passeriformes > Leiothrichidae > Trochalopteron > Trochalopteron elliotii. The sequence goes on from JANPWX010000050.1 coordinate 826,327, forward strand.
ATGACAAACCACAGTGTAATGATTGAGGAGAGATGCCTATTATGGCACCAGAGGGAACAGTCTTTGGTCCACTATAACATCTTCATTAACAAACTCAAATATAGAGTAAGCAACATACTGACAAAGTTAGTCGATGATGCTAAAAGTGCAGGAGATATGAAGAAGATGAATCAAGACTTAGATTTAATTATAACTGCATGAATAAAGAGTAGTTATAAGAAATTTCCAGTCATTTCAATGTACAGCGCAACAGATGGATACAAGAAATACAGCAGAGAAATAATCTGAGGAATATAGTCTTCTGAGAAATGATCCAGAAGCAATATCTAGAAGTAGTACCTGACAATTAAAACTTAATATGAGCTCTACATATAACATAGAAGTAAACAAGGTCCATGTCAAATGTGGACCAAAGGCACAGAAAAATAATTTCATAGAAGACCATATAATGAAGTTATGGTCTTTTCTTACATAACTGTGGTCTTCTACACTAATGGAATTATTGGTTTGGTCCTGGAAAATTGATAAGAAAGTATATCATGTAGATATACTTTCTTTTTATATAAATAAAGGATCAGAAGGGAGCTACATAGGAAAATAATGGGGAAAACTAAAGCATGGTAGATATTTCAGAATATGCACACAGAAATCACAATCCTTCACTAAGTTAATAACTTCAAATGCTTTTTAAAGAAAAAAAACCTGAAACCAATATTTAGGCCATGTAGTGTCCTTTCTGGATAGACTGAAAGAAGGATGCCAGCTGAAGGAAGGACAATATTCCTTATTGACATTAAGAATGACTTGCAGAGTTGTTGTCATAGAGGAATGATGGAGCAAACATGCATAGGTCTCTCCTTTGAGGTGGCACAAGTCCCCACACCTGATGCCTCTGGCCTAAAAAACCAGTAGGGTTGAAACTTCCACATATGGTAAGTTAAATTGATTTAGAACATATGCATGCAGGAGGTCTGTCTTCTCCAAGGATTTGCTCAGTCATTGAAAAACTTGGATGGAAAAAACAGAAAGGAAGGTCAAGTAGCATCTGGAAAATTGGCTATCCTATAGGGAGATCATGTAGCTCAAACGCCCCGAGTTGGGTTTGGAAATATGATTTATGTTTCCCTGTGCCAGCTTTGATGAATTTGGTGCCACATTACATTGCAAAGGGTGTCTGGGAAGTTCTCTGACTATCATGTGAGGTGTCAACATGTATGTAGAGGTGTTATGTAAAGTCTAGTACGACTATGGTAATCAGACGTATCAAGTGACAAGCTGCTCACAAAGTCTTGGAACCCGGGAGCTTTGCACATGGAGATGCACCTGGATTAAGAAGCACACAGTCTCTGCACAAGGTCAGAGGAGACAGGAACTGGGCTTCTCAAGCAGGTGCTGCCCCAACCTACAAGGCTGCTCAGGGACCATGGGCCAGGGCTTCTTGCAGAATCAGCTGTGGTGCATTGCCCAAGGCAATGAGTTGTGGGCAGTTCGACCAAACTGGTGAGGCAAGTGTTTTGAGAGGCATGGTGCACCGGAAAGCCAAAATGACTCTTCACATGTAGGAGAAGCTGGAAGACATAAAAAGCAAAAGTAGGATGCAGTGCCACTTGTCTGACAACAGCTTTTCTTGGGAGGGAATTGTACATTTCTTTCCACATTTCAGTAAAAAGGGTCAGATGTCTGTGCCTACTAGACAGTGGGCACTCTTGCTGGATGTCGACTTTGAGGCCAAAGGGAGATTGGTGTTATGATAAGTTTCAGCAAAAGTGATTTCTTCACTTTGAGAAAAAATTCAGTTTTGTACTGTCACCATATGGCATTAGCCTTGTTAGTACAACTTGGTAGAGGTCACCTTAGAGACGGAATGGCATTTATTTTCTGCCTTTGCCTGAAATCTCTTTTGAAGCCATATTTGTTCCTTTTTCTGATGTATAGGAGTTCCAGACCACAGCATATGAACATATCTTGTACCACCCCAGAAGTATAAAGATCTACCAGAAAATCAACATTAAAAGCATCCAGAAATTGTGCAAGTACTGCGTGAGCAACACATGATTTTTGTACAGTTCTTCTTTCCTCCCTAAGGGTCTTAGAGCATTTTTATTCCCTCATCTGACACTGAAATGCAGCCACCTCTGGGGTGGAAGCCAGCAGCCATTCAGCATCAGGGACAGTGCCATATTTAAGCAAGATAAATGCACAGAAGAAAGACCATCTGTTAGCATGCCAGTCAATTTGTAGATACAAGTAGATCCAGAGCAAGTTGTGACAAATCCATGTGCCAGAGCCCCCTCCAATATTTCCAGCAGAGTACAGACAAGCATAAGGAAGTCATTTGTGCATGCCCTAATGGTGCTGTCAGCCTGCCTGGGTGGACTCTGCTCTCTGTGATATCACTGTTCCCCTCTGGGACAAAGGGCAGAGCAGAGCTGATGTTATCAGTCAATGGCTCCCCTATATAAGGGCATGAGGGTAGGCATGACAACTTTTTTGCTCAGCTCTAGTCGGTGGCTTTTGCCAAAGCCTTGAGCCAAAGCTCCTCCGGACGAGTGCCCAGAAACATTTGGCTCTAAAACCAAACTGAGAGATCTCTAAGAGCCAAGTTGTAGAAGCCTCATGGAGTCTCTGTGGCCAAAACCATGGAAAAGGAAATTAGCTTTGAATAGAGCCCTTATAGATCAAACACCCAGAGTAGACTAAACATCTTTGACAATGAGTCTAATATTTCATGGCAAGGCAATTTTGCTCAGTAATTTGTTCAGCTCTAAATGCTTTTAGTTCTCTAAGTTCATTTCTCACTAAATTATTTTCTCAGGACAGTTTGTTTGAACCTAATAAGGAATCCAAGCCTCAGCTATAGCAGGACCTTTGCAACACAAGTGCATGTGTTACAATACCTTATTTTCCATCATGGGGATTTAATCAAATTTTCTAAAACGATGGCCTATAGTAGAGATTTTTCAATAATGTATGTTAAAAAGCTTATTATGTAATGTCTTAGAAGTAGGGAGTTAAAAGATGATAGCGTGTTTCAGCATACAATATGCTATGAAGGATTAGCTAAACTATTGGGAGCCCACACAGGTCTCCACTACCCTCAGCACTTGTGAGTCATTGTGGTCTTGTTTGTTTCTCTGATAAATTCAGTAAACTGGGGTGTAGTATATCACGCAGCAGTGCCATATATCATTCCATTCTCTAATAGGAACATAAAACAACCATTGATTGCAAACAGGCTCTTTCAAAGATTCACTACACTATTTGGCATTTTCAAATGTTTTTATGTTGGCAAGCTGTTATAATAACTCATATGGGATCAAAATGCATATAACTTATTCCAAAGTATTCCACATGCTAATTAAGTAAACAGAAATGCACTTGTCTCTACCTCCTCTATCAAAAGTAAGCATGCTTATTCTCCACAACATTATTTCACTTCAACTTCTCCTCTCTATGTATCATTCCAAACCTTCCTCCCCCACCTCCTGCATTCATATTTCTGTTCACTGAGTCTCTTGTTACTGTCTCTGTCTTTTCATATATCTAAAATATTAAAGTAAAGCAAGGCAATGAGTCACTTTTTATCTCTCCAAGGAGGAGAGAGGAAGATGACACATTGTGCACTGATCTTACTAAGAAAAATGCAGTAAATGTGGAGGTTTTTTTGCCATTTTTATTTAATCTTTATCAAAACTGCATTGCACGAGTCATCTTCATTTCTGAAAAAAACAAACAAGAGAGAGCAAAACGAAGACAGGTGGAAGAATCACTAAGAATTATTCCAATTACCACATGTTTTTACAATTCAGTTCAGAGTGCTGGGTACTTGACTGCAGCTTGAAGATAGTCATATAAAAAAAAGTTTGATATTTACTAATTTCAAGAAAAATAAGCTTCCCCTCAATGTCCACATGTGTAAGTTCCATTAGTATTACTCATCCACATAAACCAAGGGAAGAACAGAACTCTTCGAGTCAATTGTATCTTCACATTTGAAGTCAGAACTACAGTCTTCCATCAAAATGTTTATGAGTTATGTCTTTTTTTAGAGAGCAGGCACCATTAATACCTTAATGCAGCATGGGTGAGGTGACCCCTGAGCTGACATTTTGGGATCCACATTATGCAGAATGCAGAGGGGGAATGTCTGTCCCTCTGAGTTTCCCTCCCTGCAGAGCTTGGGAGGGCCTTCTCAAAAAGCTCTCACTCTCAACCAATTACTTGCTTAAGCACTGATGGGGCTTTGGATCTCTGATGTATCCAAGAAGGAAAATACAGTGGGATGGGAGGACAAAGAGTGGAGTCTGGCACAAGTAAAATACTGGAGCTGGGACCAGGAAATTGCTCCCACTAAGGAATTTTCAAAGGAGTTCACCTGGGTGAAAATGGTCTTTGAGGTACAAATGGTTCACACCCCAACTTGTGGCTATAATTAGTTGTGCCAGAGGAACAGCCAAAACCAGCTGTTCCACGATGTCTCATTAGATCTGCCATTTTACACACAGCAGCCAAAGACAAAACAGGCAGTTGCTTGGCAGAAGCCTGAGGCTGCTTGGCACCACAGCACAAGCAAGCTCTTAGCTCCGGCTGTGGCCAACCCCAGGCATAGGGAGAAGGAGAAAGAGAGGAGGAGGAGGAGGAGGAGGTGGCGCCAACAGGCAGTGCCAAGCTTCATTATTGCAACAAGATTTACAGGTTGTGGGTTAGCTTTCTAAGCAGGTAACAATGCTTGAAATCATAGAGAAGGACACACAGCATATCCGAATCTCTCAGGAACGCTGTGAGGTCTGGAGAGCCATAAGCAAAGGAATTGTGTCATATCTATGGTACTCTCAAGTCTGGCAGTGGGCTCCCATCCCTGGGTGTTTTTGTGAAAACAGAGGCCTAGCAAGCCAGCCTTTCAGTGCTTCACAGCATATAGAAAGATTTGGAGTGTTATAATTGAAAGATTAGCTACAATCACCCCAAGCTCCAATTCAGATTCAGACACCCACCATGACTGAGTTCCATAGTGGCTGTGTATTTCCATTTACTGTTAGTCTATCAAAATGCATTTGTGCAAAATAACCATTGTAAAGGAAGCAGGCATTTTAAGGGGAAGCCCTATTATTTTATGGATAATCTTTCTCTTACATGTATGTAAGTATGTTTCAAATGTGAATTTGAAACGGATCTTCCACTCCGATGAAGGTTCCAACTTGTTGATACACCCTAACTTTAGTAGTCTCCTATTTATTTGTGTTGAAGAAGACAATACTAATCGCTTCAAAATAATATCTCAGAACTCTCATTATTGATCCTCGAGATCCCTCACAGTGAAGTCACAAAAATGCAGATCTTGCTGAAGGAATTAGTTATTTCATTAAATAAAGGTAAGTTTGTGGATTTTTTTTTTTGTTCTTTGCTGCCTTGGCATCTTACTTGTTTTTCCAAGACTGTTGTTAATGGTCCTAAGATCACTCACAACTTCTGGACGTTCTGGACAGTGTCCACCTGCACTAGAATGTAGAGTACAAATATTTGAATTTGGAATCCTCAAACTTGTCTTCCTCCTGTGAGATTTTTGCTTGTTTATTGGGCTCCATTGTGGCAAATGTCTCAGCAGCTCTGACATGAAGGACCAGACTGATCTGTGCAGTAGACCTGTTGGAATCAGGATGGTGAGGCTACATGCCAGATAATTCCACCAGGAATGGTATGCCTTGTTCAATCCCTTTACCTACAGAGGGAAAAATTAAATTCTCAAATCTACCCATTGCTTGCCCAGTTAGTTCATTTTTTCCAGTGAAGATTTTGTAAGGGTGACAAATTTTACTGCATGCTCAGCCCTTTCCAGTCACTCTTGGACACAAGAGATTTGGATCACCATTGCCTCCTAAGCCTCATCTTCAGACCTACAGGCTGAAGCATTTCTGCAGGCTTCAGGAGAATCCTTTGACCAAACTGAGCCAAGCAAACCCTGCTAGTAAACATTTAACTCTCATCTGTGCTTTAGGAAAAAATCTCTTGGAAAATCTGCCCCACAACTCTCTGGGACAATCTGCAGAATGCCCACATTGTATCCTGAAAACTTGAGAATAAAATACAGACCTCTGAGCACTTTGCTAAATAAATGGTGGCTGTGCTTGTAGAGGACATGTTTATACAAGAAATTATGAAAAGTACACAATAATGTCTAAATGAAATAAGCCCTCAAGGGCGCAGCTCTTCTTACAGGAGAAAAGCTAAAAAAGAATTATAATTTGCAGTGCGTATCCTTAATTTTATGCTGTACCCTTGAATATGTTGAGGTTTTGGAAGTTCCTCATTCTTACATGAAAATATATTCAAAACTTAGTCCTCTTAAGGTATTTATTTTTCTTTCCAGTGCAGGGCAGAAAAATAAAAAAAAACAGAAAAAAAAAAACAGAGAAAAATAAATATATTCTTGTCTAAACCATAATCCTTGCAGTGACAGTAAATTGGGGACTCTCCAAACAATGCCAAGTATGAAGAAGCAAAGATGGTTTCCCTCCCCTAATATTTTAAAGTCCCCTAATATTTTAAGGTCTTTTTCCCCCTCATAATATTAAATTAAGTCTTACAACAAATCTGACAGAATTTCAGGCTGAAGCAGCATACTCCCAGCACCTCAGCGGCAGAGATGGAAATCTGCATAACCCTTACAGGTACAGAAAGTGACACCATCCCTTCAGAGAGCATGTAAACCATACATCATGAACCTGTACTCCAGCAGCATGTGTTCTGTATGGAGAGGGAGGATGGATGGGAAGTGAACGCATTTTCAGGGTAGTGTAACACAACCCTCTCCTCTGCCGTTCCCTTCTCCTGGCATCAGGGTGGATGTAATTCTTCTCATGCATTATTGATAGGCCCAAAAGCCTGCCAAGCTTGCCTGCTTTTTTTGTGACAGACAAAGGAGGGTACACGGATGGCACCTCTCACTGCTCGGGGCTCTGCTTTCATTAAGAACATTTTCTGCCTGTTCTCCAAGGGCACCCTCTGTCAGAGACTGCCACGCAATATAGAAAATATGGCTTTGAAGTCCAGTGAATAGAAACAAAATGAATTAGCGTTCAGGTGTTCGTGCAACCTGATTACAAAGGCCCAATTCAGTGGCGTCCTTCACACCTTTTCACTTGTCCCTGCATAATCTCTACACATCTTTTAGGCTCTCTGCCTTTCTAGTCCCCCTCCTCCCTGTTCCCCCCATCCCTTTATTTCCTAATGCTTGCAGGTCCTCCAGGAAGACACAAGCACTTACAGTTGTTGAGTGATTAAATATTTATAATCAGGGCAATGAGTGAGGTGTTGAATAATAAATGCTAAGGTTGAGACGGCCTTAGATAATTTCTGCAGATTTCTTCATCCACAGTCTCTTTGATTCTAAGGCAAAATTCTTTTAATTAACAGTAACTTTTTCCCTTTTTTCCCTTCTTTTCTTTTCT
>JANPWX010000050.1:833873-957856 GCA_024734555.1 Trochalopteron elliotii
TTTCTCTTCTCTTTCTCTTCTCTTCTCTTCTCTTCTCTTCTCTTCTCTTCTCTTCTCTTCTCTTCTCTTCTCTTCTCTTCTCTTCTCTTCTCTCTCTTCTCTTATCGTCTCCTTTTCTTTCTTCTTCTTCTTTCTCTTCCTCTTTTTCTTAGCTACTATGATAGTCCTTTATCTTTCATGAACCTTAACATCGAGGAAGTGCTAGAGCTGTTATTAGAACCTTAAATAGATATGAATAAAATTTACATTGGCTGTTACTTGCTCACTTGTGGCTTTTATGTCGTGATATGACCCTTGGGGATGTCCTGGACTAGGAATTCAACTCAATCCTTGTGGGTCCCTTCCGATTTAGCATATTCTGTGATTCTGCAATATATAAAAATATACATAAATATTTCTATTTACCTACATTCATTCAAACTCCTCTACATCATCAAGTATTTACTTAAGAAATGAAAGTCCATAATAAATGGTCAGTCAACTGTTAGGGACAGTTACAACATGCTGTAACAGGGAAGATAAGTGACTTCTATAAAGCTTCTTTAAAGCGCTGTCATTGTAGCTAACACTGCACTTCACAGAACAGGCAGAACATCTAGATTATCCAGAAGTTTCTTTTGATTTGAACTAGGAATGAATTTAGTGTGTAATATATTTATTCTTCTCCTTAATTTCCCTAATCGACAGCATTGGGCTGTTTTGCATTTTATTTCCTTACAATATACACTTTAAAAACAGAAGAGTGCTGTTTTCCAGAGCCAATTGATAACTTCAGTTTGAGGGAAGTGAAGCTCCTAAAGAATATTTCCTTCTTTAGGAAATATTGCAGGCACTTTTAGTATGGAGAAAAAAGCTTGTAAAAATGATATCTCATGAGATCAGAAGTCCTGCAGCAAGTAAGAAGCTTTTTGCTTCCTTTCTCTCCTTCCAGTTACTCGCATCCTCATGGCTATGCAGCAGATGGATTTGTCATTTCTGAATGCTAGATTTCATGGAGAACTGCTGGTATAGCTCAGACAAAGCAAAATACAAAGCAATGACTCCTGTGACCAGGGTTCACAGAGGCTAAATGTGAAATGACCAAAAGTAGGAAAAATGCATTCAGCAATAGGATTTGGAAAAATAGCAAAAAGATATCTGACAGTTAGGAGCTTTGAAACATTTCAGTGTCAAAGAGGACTTAACCTGGAGCATAAAACTAACAAAGAAGCATTAGGAGCCCCATGGTCTGTCTCCAATCATGTCACTCTGAGGGCTATATCACTTAACTTCTCTCAAAATGAATGTCACTGTATTTCTACATGCAATGACATTGTTTTGAAACTTAATAAACAAATGTTCTATATTATTCTATGAGCTTAAAGTTACAATGGAACTGGAAAACATTCAAGGGGCAAGGCAATGTAGGGGCAAGGTTTCTGTCTGATGCTCCTTCCCTCTCACATTCTTTCCCTTGCTCCAAGGTGCACACTTTTCCACAGGTCACAGCTCCTTCAGGAAACACCCACCTGCTCTGCCATAGTCCTCCCCACAGGCTGCAGTGTGGCTATCTGCTCCACCATGCAGTACCTCATCTTTGTTCTTTTCCTCCTCCTCCTCACCTTGGTGTTCCCTCTGCTTATTATCACTCTTTTTGTTCCCTGCTTTTCCTCTCTCTGTGCAACACTTGCTACCCTTAAATATCCTTTCCCAGAGAACCAGTTTGGCTGATGGGTGTACCTGTGTCCTGTGATGGGGCTGTTGCAACCACCTCTTCAGCAGAGGAAAACCCCAGCCTCTTCTCATGGAGGCCACCTTGCAAACCCCTGATGCCAGCACAGACACCCAAAATAAGATTAAAAAAATTAGCAAAAAATTAGTTTTTCTGAATGTGTAATCTAACACACTGTAACTGGATAGTGATGAGGTATTTCTACTGATACATTCTGTTGTTTGACTTTTCAGCTATAAATACATATAAAGAGACATTAAACTGTCCACTTAAGCTCAGTCATTTAAATACAAAAGGGAATAAGGTTTGAGTTTAAATCAAAACATCTTCACACTGGTGATTCACTCTATAATGCAAACAATACAGCTGCTCTGGTCATATTATCTCATATCATCATATTCTCTATCATTATATCAAGTAATTTGAAATAGTATGACATTCAAAAGAAAGAAGAATTTTGGCACAGATATTTCAAGGAGGAAAATAGGGACACCTTGGCAGATGATTAAGATCACCAGGGATGAAAATATTTGCTCTATTTAAATGTGCAGCTTCAAACGCAGGTACAGTACAACAACAGAAGCAGTAAACTGAGCTTTCTGGAGGACTTCTTCATTGTTCTTGTTGCAATCCTATCCTCCTACCCAGCTTCGTGCTGTATGGCTACTTCATCTTCTTATTGCAGCTCACCAGGCTTCAAGAACTCAGTCTTCAATAAATTTGTGTGTTTACTTATGTGCATGCACCATTTATATCCAGAAAGATGAGAGGAAAGTATGGATCCTGTATGAAGAAATTTCCAGAAACTTATTTGTACTGTAAACTCTCCAGAGCAGCATGCGTGGTGGCAGTTCTTGGTGGTGTTCTCTACAGCTTCTATCTTCATCATATGTTGACAATAGTTGTAACAAAATTGATTTATTCAAACTAACTTGACTTCTTACACCTTTTTGGTATTTACAGAGGGGGAAAAAACCATCCCTAAGTCAATTCTCGTAAGTGAACTCAATCTTTTAACCTTCTCTTTTTTTGAGCTTACTATTCACTTCACATAATATTTTCTGTTTCCAGAGCTGAGTGCTTTACTGGAGATACTGTGTCAACTTTTAGTTGTAAAATGCTGTAAACCCACCAGTTTCAGGAGAGTTGCTTGTGAGTTTCACTGATCATAGAGATGAAAAGTTAATATGAAGAAAAAGTCCCATTTACACTTCAGACCATTGCACCACCTGTTCTTATCTCAGTATGTATAAGGCACGACAGAGTTAAGGCTGTGTTATCGCGATAGAAAGAAAGAATGAGTCCTCAATGTGCACAAGATTTATTCCTCCCTCAAAACTTAGTTTTTGCCTCAAGTGACCTATTACTCTTAAAACTGAGCCCAGTTTTGAGACAGATGAAATGCTTACAAGTAATTTTTTTTCTCCTGAAGAGGACCATTTGGACTGTATATGTTGGATAACATCCTGTACACAAAGTAATGGGAAAGGTTTCACAGAGGCGTTTGGGCTTGTAAGGAGACAGTACAGAACAGACAGACCTTGTAACTAGACAAGATCTTAGTCCTCTGCTCCATTCAGCCACTGATTTAACAGAAAAGTAAACCACTTCTTCCCTCTCCCGTACACTCATAACTTTCTGGAGTAGGAGCTGTCACTTTATGTGCATCTCCTACTAGCAAGGGTCCAATCTCAGGCAGGGCTTCTCGAGGATATAATAATACAAAAATATAATTATGAGGATGGTAATAAAAATGGTAATGGTAAAAGACAAGAAAAAGTCATTCAGAGCTCTGTTGTGAACATCTCAAAGTCAAGAGCAATATCCAGATTTAAAAACAAATCTCACTTCATGGTGAGAAAATGATTCCATGTAAATAATTAAGTTATGTCAGTGTCTCAACACAAAATCTGCATAAATATTTGGCTCCTAATAGCATTCATACATGTGATACTTTGTGCTCCTCAGTTTCCCTTTGTCAGGCTCATCCTTATATAAGCTTTCAGGCACCCTGAGATGGTGTATTACAGAGTTAGCAGAAGTGTGCATGCCACAACTAGAGCGGTGGATGGGAAAAAGTTGCCTAAAATTGCCTCCTAATTTCATTTCCTCTCCCCACCAAAGGGTAATTGCTAAACCACCAACAGCTAAATAGATCCATCAACAGATGCCAAGGCTGCTGCTAGGTTTCGGTCATGTCTTTCCCAGTAGGGGCCACTACAGAGCATCAAATAGCAAGGACGACTGGGAAGAGAAAATGAGTACAGTATAACAGAAGGAACCAGGTAAATATGAAAAATGCTTCACTGGAAGATTAATCCTTCCTGTAGTCCATCGTTAAAGTAATAAAAGGTTTATGATTCATTTCTTACATTATAATGGAGGAGGCAATTAGTAATTACTGGATTTATAGTATTTGTTGTGTTAACTCAGCCAATAAAATACACAGCAAAACTGTTTTTCTGAAGCACATTCATTGCAAAGTAATGTTCTTGAAGCATTAAAAATGCAATCTAGTGCACTGCACTTCATGTGTTATTACAGAAAGAAGGATAGTTCTCCAACATACACTGTGGTATTAAGAACTCAAATATTTTCATTTTTTTCCTATGCAATTTTTTTTTCCCCAAAGGAAGTTTAAACAATTGAAGTAATCTCCAGTAATAAGATTTAGCACAAAACCCTACATGTGCTTAATGTCTATTGTCAAAAGACTAAACACCCTTTTTCAAACTTCTACATCTTTCCCCTTAATGTACAATCAAGTTTGTGTCTTTTCTTCACATGGAAAAACAGTTACAAGATCTTCACTGGCTACTGGAATTTTCTTTGTACCTGCCCTAGTAATACTTTCTGCTTGCATTAAAGTATTTCATTAAAGTAGTATTTGTTTCAGTAGTGTTTTTGTCCTGCTGTAAATCGGAGTTCCATTATTATTCATTGGTCAGTTATACCTAAAGAGTTACATTCTGGAACTGCTACAAAGCAGATTTTATATTTAAACAGCTTTTAATATATGGCAGAATTTTAAACCGAATTAAAAAAAAAATGAAAGTATTATTTCTGTTACATTCTTGTATCTCACCTACATGTGCCTTGGAGCTCAAGATCTTGGAAAGTGATTGCTACATAATGTATCCATGTTCGGTTATTGGGCTTCTGTCCATGAGCCTAAATTAAACATGTAGAATAATAGAAAACACATGAATTTCCATCCAAAAAAATCATCTTTCACTTTAGCCAAAGCAAAGTATACAGTAAACACCACTCATCTAGAGGGACCCTACAGCCAGGGAGGGGAAAGTGAATGGAAAGAGGTGAAGTTTGAGGAAACCCCTCCAACCTAACCAAGGCATTTTTCTAAGTCATGACTATAAGGATAACTCCCATGAAATTCATGATTGGCAATTCCCCTGCTAATACATTTTCCTATATGCTCCCTAAATGTTTTCATTTGTGAAAATGGGATTGACTTTCTCTCCACTGAAAAAAGCCTAGCCACATTATCCTCTTTCATCATGGCAAGAACAGCCCTGTAATGCAATTTCCTTCTAAAAGTTCTTAAAACTGAATTCAGAGTTAAACTGTCATGCGTAGCACTCCTCAGGCGTTCCTGGAAAACCATTTCCCCATTTGAGTATGTAACTCTGTGAATCTAAAAAGGGAAGGAGTCAATCTTGTCAGCTGTTTCTAGTCAAAAGGTTTTTGACAGAAGATAGTTATAATTCTTAGAAATAAATTTCTGCTATGGAATTAAGTTCACTGGAGTAAAAGCTGTTGAGAAATTTAAAATTGTCAAAATTATTGAAATAAAATCTCTTTATTCACCTGAACATTTTTTTAACTCTATTGTTCCCAGAATTTTCATCAGTTGTACTGATTTTCATATTAAATGTGAATAAAAACCAAACTGTAATCTGAACTTTTTGGGGAAGTGAATAAAAGCTTACATTCTCCAACACTAGAGACAGATCTACTTATTGCAAATGCATTATTTGCTACATTGCAGAAAATCTTATATAAGCAACATGTAAAATACCCCAAACAATAATACGTTATCTAGCATACTCTTTATCACTGCTTCCTTAATATGGTTTCAAACCCGAAGATGAGTCTGTGTGCCTTAAAGCTTGTTGTTTTTTAACCAACCATATCAGTTGATCTAATAAAAGATAATGACTCTACAAACCTTCTCTTTAAAAACATTTCACACAGTCTAGCTAGAGACAGAGAAGGGAAAATTAAGTTCACAAGCCTTGCCTGTAAAGTCCCATCGAAGGGACGATGAATTTGTCTGGATGCAATATGTAATAAACAACCCTGTGAAAAAAAAAGGCAGAAGCTTGCACAGCATCTGCTTTGCAAACTTAAATAACTTGGCCATTTAAGTTGTTTTGTTTGGTCTATTACATATGGCAAAATGATCCAATTGATGCACTCAGTACCATCAGTATTTCATTTTAAAAAAACTAATCTGTTCTCTTCCCTTCCCCTCCCCATGTTGATGGAGGATCAGTTTAATATCTGGATTGTTGGCAGTGCACTTGAGTGCTGGTGAGTCAGATAGATGGGAATGCTCCCTCTGAGTCAGTGTGGAGCCAGCCTCCCAGCATGGTGCTTGGGGACACTGGTGCTTAAGCTGCAATCATTTAGATCAGAGAAAACCAAAGCCCTGAACAGTTGCGGTCACTTGAAATCAGATGGAAAAAAACAGAGATATTACGCCAGTACCCTCAGCAAACTCAAAAGAAGACAATAATTGCAGGAGGACAGATCTGCTCACACTCTGCCAAGAACCTTGATGAGATAAAGATAGTCATCTTTGTTTTCTGCCATTAAATAGTCAAGCTCATTATTTTTAGTATTGAAAAAGTTGCTATATTACACACTGTGGAAGTGGTTGCATTTCAGTGCTGAACAAAGTGACTCTGTTATGTATAAGCTGTAGGTTTGCATATGACAAGGAATAAATCAGTCCTAGCTGTGCTTTTGCATAGACTTTAACGGAGTTTAAAGCTGTCCTAGACTTTTTAAATGATCCGTAATCCAACTGGGAGAAAACAAAAGGCATTTAATCACAAATGAATTCTTTTAGAAAAAAAAAATACTGCACTACCAGTTCTTCCCCTGGCCTGTAGGCTCTTTGCAAGCAGGGCCCAGATCTTAGTTTGTGTTCACCCAGTGCATAGCACAGTCAGCTCCTCTGGGTTTTTGAATGATGTATCTCAACAAAGCTATCACAACGATAACCCCGATGACAATGATGTCCATGATGATAAATGCAACACTTCCCAGTGAATAACACATATAATTATTACACTCCATTTCTGTTTATTATTCAAGTATTTTTAATTTCCCTTAGCAAAAGTTCATGTCACTGACAATACATCCAATTAAATACACAAAAATAAATATCTGCAAAATTTCAAGCTACCAAGAAAGCACTGATACTTTCTTTCTTCAAGAAAGAAAGGGGACAGACTGACAGAGAAGTTTTTCTCTTTTTTTCATTCTGAAACATTACAACTCTTGTAAGCACCATCCCCCTCATTCACATAGTTGCATATTTAGTTGGCAATTTACTAGGGAATCATCATGTGCACAGAAAACCAGCTGAGAAGCAAAATCAATTCAGTGAAAGGGAGAATAACACTAACATTTTAAAGTGATCTGAGTTCTACAGGTCAGGGAAAAATGATTATGGCATTCACAGTAAAACAAATAAACATTTACTTTTGCACGGTTTCAAAATGGAAAAGCATGTTTCCTGATATGTGAAAGTTCATATGAAACTCCCAATAAAGTACATGTTGAGATCCTGACCTGAGAACTCACGTGGCAGGATAAACTCAATGTAAAATTAAAAGGAATGAGTTCTCCACCCACCAACTTCAGCAGCACTGCTAGGCACCATAGTAATTAATTGAGCCTTGATATTTCATCAGTCGTTGATTACAGAGTGGAGCTGAGTGGAACATTTCACACAGAAAGTGAGGAAATGTTTCAATAAAGTCAGGAAAAAAAATCTCTTTTCACACAACATTGTTTAGTGAATTTTTCCATTTGATTTCACTTAGCTGAATGAAGAATAGAGTGAGAGAAGGTGAGCATGCCAGAGTGAGTTCACCATTCTCTAAGCTGTTCACATGTTTAATAGTTGAAGAGATGGGAGCAGATTCTCCATTTGACCAAAATTTTGTTGCATGTAAAGGAGAGACTTTTTGGGGAAACAATCATCACTCCCAGATGTTTTGACCAGACTCAAGACACTGACTCCCAGACCAGAGCAGTAGGAAGACTGCTTCACATCTCTCAGGTTGATCAAGTACCCCCAGTGAAATGTTGAACAGCTGAGCATAGGTGAAACAGACACTGAAATATAGCCCTTGACATCCTGTGACTTGTTTTGGAGAGAAAGCCTTGCCCAAGGGCAGCTGCACCAGGATGTGGTGCCAAGCTGTCTCTGCTATGGGCATTTGTGTGGCAGCTCAGAAGCCAGTGGAGAGCTGGTTTATAAAGGGAGTTGAGAAATAAGTTTTCATTTTTATGACTGCCAACATTCACCTCAGCACTGCTCAAGTCCCTCAGTATCTCATGGCTTTCCAGGAGCAAAGCCTCTTCTGGTTTAAGAGTTTTGACATTGATTTTAGCATAAGCTTCAAGGAGTTTTGGAGGGTGTTGTGTGAAGGTTTTTTTTGTCCAGACACTTGATTTAGGAAATCTCTCTGTTCCTCAACAACATAATCCTTTGGGGGTATGTGTGGGGGTGTGGGGGTGTGTGTGTTGGAATTTCAGAGAATCAAAGAATATTCTGAGTTGGAAGGGACCCACAAGGATCATTAAGTCCAATTCTTAAAAAAATATCCCACATGGCGGTCAAGCCCATAACCTTGGCTTTATTAGACCAGGCTCTGACTTTGCTTAAATTTGTTTAAGTATCAGGGGAAAAAAGAGACATCCATGTTTTAGATATTTTTGATTGGTAAATTCTGTATGTACAAATGCAGTGAAATAAATGTATTACCCTCATACAGCAAACTTTTTATTCAACAACATGATGTAAACAGCTATTTTTGTTCTTTTTGCTAGGACTAGGAGTGCTTTGGATGAAAGAGGGTGGGGGGGGAGGAAATACTGGCATGTGTGAAATGTAGGAGAGGAAATGTAAGAAGAGAGAAATCAGAACATGACACATAATAGGGCTACAGAAAGAGCAGCTGATAAAAAAAAGATAAGCATTGAAGAGGAAATTAAAAGACAACAAGTTATCTACTTGGAATTGATCAAGTAACAAGAGCATGTATGCCTGTAATAACATCTCCATCTCCCATTGGCAGTTTCTCCAAGATCCAGGGTGTTCCCTGAGTCCTGGCTGACATCCAGCTTGGGTAATTATATTCTACTTACATAAAATTCCCCTTGCAGTTTCAATTGGACACCACTTTGCATCCCAAACTGTTCTGCAGTGTGGTTATGCCTGCTTCACAGCAGAGATGGCTGCATTTCAGCAGGGAGCAAAGTTATCTTTTTATATAGTTCATATACTCTGTTATAAAGCACCTGGGACCCTTCTGCATCAAACGTGCTGTACACATTACATTATCAGTAGTATTCAAGTTATTAGGAGAAATAGTATACAGTCATCATTTATCTACTGAGACAATAAATTCTCTGTTAAGTAGGGTCTAAGCTAAATCACAGTGCCATAGTAGTGCTCAGATGGAATTGAATGGCACAGTTATAAAAGTAATTGAACAAGCCAGTATGGCTACAGCTGGGGAAAGTAAATCAAAGGCCTAGATCCTCAGCTTAAGTAAAATAGATTCACAGAAGCTCAGTTATTTACACCAGTGGGGAATTTGCCTCCGAAAAAAAACGGGGTGGCAAAGAGAAGACTGACCATCCTTACTGAAGTTTTCATGCTTTTCCACGCAGCAGGAGTAAGGAGGCAAGTGCTAATGAACTGTGTTTAAGCAGTAGTTGCAAGCTTAGAGGAGGTTCTCAAGCCAAAAAATTAGAGAAAGGGGAAAAATGCACATGTACACACACACACACACACACACAGAAGAGCCAGTGAAAGAGAAAACAAAGGTTCAGAATGTAACTAGGATTGCAAAAATGACCCACAACCGTCAGCTGACACAGGTGAAGAAGTCAGAAGAGGGGAATTGTGCTGTTGCCCAGTAGCTTGAAAAGAAATGTGACTGCTTATTAGTTTGGTTTTTTGTTGTGTTTGGTTTTGGATTTTTTATGTTTAGATCAAAAGGGCATTAAGTAATTCAATCCATGTGTTTACACAGAGAGCAGTATTAGCATGGGGATGCATGGAAGCCACATGGGAATATCTGCTAAATGAGACTACACTGAAAACAGCCATTCAGCAGTCTTGCAAAACCCATTGTATGGAGGAGAGTTGACCACTGCATAATTCAGCTAAGTGAAAGACAAAGCCATTAAGTGACTGAGTTTAGCAGCTTGTGAGGCACAGGCAGGTTTCCTGTGTAACTGGTCTAACCTGTTACTTTTACAATCACTTCCACATCCTGAGTTAGGAGATGGAGCATGATAGGCTCCACAATGAAGAGTGTGACAGAAAAAGGTAATCAATTTGTGTGAAAGGTAATCAATGGTAGAAAAAACAAAATCAAAAGGTAGAAAAACCAGATCATTCAGCTTCTGGAATCTTTCAGGAGAATTGTATTTAAAATATTAAAACAATTAGTTTAAATAAATTTGTGGTAATTTGCTTTTTTTCTTGATCGTGCTTTTGGGCTTCTGAAGAGCCACTGGCGCTCCATTTACTATGTCTTATTGTAAAATGTAACGTGAAAAGGGCTGTATAAACAGAGAGAGACATTTTTCAAAGCATGCTTTTTCTGCTGAAGAAAGCTCATTTGGATCTGCAAAGCAGATATATGAGAGGAACCAAAACCCTTTCATCCCTAGTGAAGATAAAGATTAGGAATTTTTGAGGCAAAGCATCACCAGTCAGGAAAGGGAAGTGATTATCCTGCTCTGCTCTGCTCTGCACTGGAGCATCCTCACCTTGAATATTGCCTCCCCAGGCCCCTCAGGGCAGTGGCCACAGCCACAAGACTAATAGAGTTCAAGAGGCGTTAGGACAGCACTCTCAGGCTCATGATGTAAGTCTTGGGGTGTCCTGTGTAGGGCTAGGAGTTGAACTTTGATGATCCTGATGGGTCCCTTCCAACTCAGTGTACTCTGTGATTCTGTGAGGGTCTATGGAATACAACATTATAGACATATTTGTTTCAAAAACCTTGTCAAGGTGCAGGTAAAAATTCTATTTTGTGCTAGTATTTGGCATCTGCTAAAGGAGAAGGAAGGTCAGTTGAGAAGGTGATGAGTTTAGCTCCTACTGTTTTTTAAATGAACAGCCAGGCCTGCTACAAACTTCAGAAGATAGTGAGATTATAAAAAAATCAGTTGAAATAGATTCAAACAATTAAAATTGGAGCCCAGAGAACATACTGAATACAGTCAAAGAGTGATAGATTTACATGGGAAATAATGCTAGATTGGATAATTTCTTTCAAAATAGGAGAAACTTTAAAGTACAACAACAGCAGCTACTTCATACTTGGAAATAAAGAAAATTTTTTCAGAAACACCTAAAGATAATTGGGAATAAAGCTTAAGAAAATGGTTCAAGGAATATTATATTATTATTTTGTACATGCTGTGAAGTATTTTGTTGAATTACAGAACCACATATCTGAAAATCTTACTGAAGCATCGGAAAAAAGGCTTAATTCTTTATTGTGGGCCTGCTAATGCTCTTCAGAATTAAGTTAAATTACTGTGTCTTTCAAGACTCATATTTTTGACAAATGTCTAAGACTCCTTGATCTTTACCATATATTTCACACTGGTTCACTAGCTAACTTTTCAAAAAAATTAGCTTTTGATTTTGCGCCTTGCATTTTGTCAACTGGATTCTTGCGAGCTTTGGGTTAGCAACTTTAAGCCTCTGCTTCACAGAGGCTAATTAAATTAAATCAACTGAGTGAAAAGGCAGCAGCCTCTCAGGTCTGCAGCAGAACAGGAGCCAATCCCAGAGGGATGAGGAAGGGTAAGGCAGCAGCATGCAAGCTTTTCCCCTTCCCCCTTCCTCTCTGTGGAAGCTGTCCTAGGCACTGTCCAGGAGGCTGTCAGCTGAAACTGGCACTGCCATCAGCTAACGCTGGGCACATGAAAATGAGCCAAAAAGACAACAGAAGGAGAATGGAAGTGCCAATGTCCTCAAAATTTTGGCGCTGAATGGAAATAAAATCTCCTTTATCTACCTCACTAATTTGTTTGATTAAGGGGATGTGACTTATCCCCATGCATTGGGGACTGGTGAGAAAGCTGCTGGGAGATGGCTTTTGGAATCATGTGTGCCATTGATTGCAGCTCCCAGGCTGTGGGCAGCAACTACTGTATTATTCCCTGATTAGTAGAATGGCCTCTCTATAGGAAAGTGTGTGAAGCTGGGAAAACTAAGGATAATTTCTACTCGTATGAGCCACAAAGTTGCAATCAGCAGACATAATTTGTGGTCATGGTTGTTATCCTGTCAGGTACAGGTGGAAGTTTAGAAAACTCACTTTCATAGGACTTTTTTTCCTACTGCAATACAATCCCACAGGTTAAAGGTTTAAGCGTCCAAGACAGCATTCACAATAGGAACTGGAAATTATTTTGCTGTATGCATAAATATGGCAGTAACCTTTCCTCTTTGAATGTGATGTAGTCTTGTGCTAAGTGGCTGAAAACCTGGATGCATTGTGCTTAAAGAAGGAGATAGGTCTGCAGGGAGAAGTAATGTGTGCTAATAAACTGGTTATTAACATAAAGAGAGGGGGACATTTCAAAAAACTTAAGTGCTTTCAAGCACACAAGCTCTTCTTCTGGACTAAATTTCGTTTTCTTACACTTCTTAAACTCAATTGGAGCTTTAGCATGAGCTCATTCATCTCTCACATTTAAATTGCAAATAGAGAGGATATAAGATTCATCTTAAAGGAAATGAAATTACCTACCATTAAAGAAATGATGGGGTTGTTCTAAATAAAGCCTCGAGTGCTGGAGCATCTTGACCCAAAGTGGGTGTAGAGTTCAGAGAAGGCAAGTCAGAACACTTTTTAGCATTGGTTTACCCACCTGTTAAACGGGTCTAACAGTCAACCTCAGGAAAACAGAGAGGATTAATTAACATATCTGATGTTCTCTGAAATTCAAGAGAAGAGAAAGAGTACAGTGCAAAATACTATTCTTATTTTTGTCATTTTGGTGATCCATCATCCTGCAGCTCTGTGGGGACAGGAACTACTGTCTGATTCAGCAGGCAAACACATGCAAAAGCCACTGAGATTTGCCTTTGTTGTGGGCTGTCAAATGGGTTTTGTTTTTTTTTACTTATTTGTTTCATTATTGGCCTTTATTGGGAGTGAGTTCTGATTCTGAGTGCTTTCATGGGACATCATATGATGAGGTGGTACCAAGGGAAGTGCTGCAAAGTAGGTCAGGTACCACAAATGTAACCAGACAAGTCACTCAGGGGAAGTTCAGCTGTTTCAAATAAGTCAGAGACTACAGCCTGGAAGACAGTGATTAAAGCTTAGAAGCCTTTACTGAAGCCACAGCATGATAGGCCTGAATCACTCCAGCAGTCAGATAAAGTTGTGCTATTATCAGTTTTCAGCCATCATGCTTAAATTCTGATCCTGCCAACCTTACTCACATCAGGGACTATCCCTTGCCTGGCAAGGAGACCCATTTGCTGTGTTCACACATCATAATTGAGGTCTGAGCCTAGAATAAATAAAGGCATATGAAAGACACCCAGTGTTGTCTACATTGGATAAACTTTGCCTAGGCATTTGAATTTTTATCCAAATTGAGCTCATTCATTGAATCTTGTGTGGTTCTTACACAGGTAGGAATTAAATATTGTCAACCACCTTACACAAATAAATAAATAAATGTTTGTAATTAAATAGCCTCAAGACTTGTTCAATTTGAGCCATCTTCTTCACTCACAAAGGAAAAATAAATCTGGAAGAGATACTTTGATATATATTTTTTTCTTTTAAGGTCTATCTCCTACACACCTGTTCACATCTGCCTAATTTGACAGTCAGTTATAATAATAAATTCCCAGCCTTTTCAATCTATGTAATCATTCTTCACCTTTGGCAGCACAGTTTCTTAAAAGGGGTAGTGTTTGGTGTTACACTGCTCTGAAAAGGCCTACACTTCATCAGTTTTGTTACCTTACTGCTGATATTTGCTAGCTTCAGGTTTTGCCTGTGCTTACGTTTTCATAATGTGTTTTCTTTTCTCTGAAATGGAAAGGAGAAAAGAAGTCTTGGTTTGTTCTTGTTGTTTTTTTTTGAATGTTTTTTTGGGGTACTTTTTCCCTTAATGTACATTTCGATTTAGATATTAAATTGGTCCTAATGCTGATTTTTGACAAAATTAGTTGTACCAGCAGTGTTATATCCTGCAGTGCTTTCCCCTTGACATCCTGGGCTGTTACATGTTCCTGGGCAGGCAAGCCTTACAAGGATGCTGTTACACAGCTCTTGTTTAGTGTTTAGATCTTTAATATTTAGATCTTTAAAGTGTTTTGTGTCTACTTCTAGCAGGCTTTGTGCCAGTTCCCCAACAATGTAGCTGAATCAGTAACTTGGAGCCAATTCCATGATAGTGGGTCCAGCAGTCTGCTCTGGGTATGTATCTTGTGAGTCCTGCAGCCTGCATGCCTCTTTGCCAAACAATGATATAATCAATAAGCTGCCAACTCTTGGATCAAGGATGTATCCAAGATATTTTAGGCTTATCCAATTACCGAATAATTGTGTTTGCAATAACTAGCTCATGTTCAGCACATTTGGTTATTAGAAGAAAGTTGATTGCCTCTGACTCTTTCAGTGCCAGTACAGCCAGAAAAGCTCTACTTTATCATCTCTCCACTAAGCTGAGAAAAGTTACCTCTGAGTGTTTTGCTATTTTTGGTGTCATGTAATGACATGCAGCTTATTCACATTGCTGTCCTCCAGCGGGGTTAGTGTTAAGGTTTTAAAGATATTGGCAGTATGCCTCCAATTTCCTCTTCTCTCCCTTACACAATTACAGAACTTTAAATGATAGGCCCGAAATTCACAATCAAGTCCTGAAGCCACCCAGTGAGACAGCAGGATGTGGAGCTATTCCCGAGCACAGATAAGCACTGAGTGCTGTGCTCCCGGAATCCCCTCTCCCTGCAGCCGACAGCAAATCAGTATAACCCACCTGGCAGGTAAGGGTTCTCTCTTTGTTATGCAAACTGGTGTTTTTCAAGGCTTTTCACTCTGCAGACAAAGAAATAACTTATAGACACTTTGGAAAGCCAAAATCAAAGAATTCTAGCCATTTTGGGATCGTTCTTCTTCAGTGATTTCTTTGAATACCAGTGTAATAACTGCCCAAAACACGATAAAAATGTTAATATATTTTCATAGTCATTCTTTTGGACATTTTGCACTTCCAAGGAAATCCCAGGATGCAACGACTTTATAGCGTGATTTGGTCTCATGTTGATTTTCAGTCCACAAATTCAATAGGATTCCTTTGAGAAATTCTAGCAAAATTTTCTTTAGAAATCATATTTCAAATAGATTGTTCCACTCATGCACTTAGTAGGTAAGCATAAATAGGTTTCAAATGAAGCTGCAAGGATTGAGTTTTAAAAATGTTTTTGTAACCCTCGATTTTCTTTGGAGGACTTTAGTCTTGAAATTTGGGGAGAACATCTAAAAAATCACACTGGATATGCTGAACCAACAAAAGTAAATATTTACATATTTCAGAGCAATATGCATCCATTGTGAAAGGGTGATGAGAGCAGAAGCAAATATCCATGGATCAACAAGTGAGTTTCAGTCTGTATCCAGGGTTGTGTTCCTTTATTTAGCACTTAACATGAGCTCCCAGGAAACTAGAGGGTGAACACTGAGCACATCACAGATGTAAGGGTTTTCAGTGGCACTGGTCATGGTTCAAAGAAGATACAGATACCTTTCAGTCAACAGCCAAAGGGAACCACATATCCTCTTTGTCCTCTTTGCCAGAAACAGATAAAGTGCTGGGATAGTAGCAGCTCACTATGTAGAAGCAAATAAAGGAAAGGATTTAAGGAAAAAAAAAAAAGACAAACAAAGGCAGTTTAAAACAAGTGGTAACATCACTTTTAATTTCTTTTTTTTTTTTTTTTTTTTGGTACTGGGTTTTAAAAATCACTTAAAATCCACATAAAAGTACAGTATGTGGGATTCAAATAAACACAAGTGGCCTACTAATGCACTAACGTGTGTGTAATTATTTTAAAATCTGGTTGCACAACAATGAACTCTGCTTTTCATCTTAATCTCATGGAGGAGAAGAGATTTCTGTGGTCTTGGTAAAATGCAATCCACGCCAGGCTTGGACTAGTCTGGCCACCCAGGTTTGCCTTTTCATATATCTGATAGATGTGTTTTGACAAGTTATATTAAGTACAAAGCAGGCCACCAGAGCAGCATGTGGAGTTGATATAGACAGAGACAGAAAGGCAAATAACAGCATGAACACACTTTTGTAGGCAGTATTTGCCGTAACCGAGTATCCCCTCCATACATCATATTATCACACTTCATGAAGGAAAAAAAGTCAATGTAAGAAACAGAGCTTAAAGGCTTTCAAAAGGCAATATTTTATACAGGATTTACAGTCTTTGCATCTCCCTTATCTGTGTCAGGTTTGTTTTATTTTTTATATTTTTTTAAGCTCTGAATTGTTAGCCTTGGTGTACCTTTCACTTTACACTAGTTCAGTTAAGGGGAATGTCAGAGTTTCCATTCCCACTCCATCCTTCACTTTCTATTAATACCAGTGTATGTTTCATTTAGTCACTCCTCTGCAAACTGGTGAAGAAACTTCATAAGGGGAAAAAAAAGTGCTGGCACATGCACACCTGAATTGATTGCCCTTTTCTTTCACAACCATCTTGAGTACATCACCGTCACCCTCCCGAGCACTCCTAAACAAGTTTTGGCAAAAGCAAAAACAAACACTATTTTACAACATCTTTGGATGCACTTCCAAAATGCAAAACTAATTAATCAGTAGTCTCTGAGAGGCTCAGCTAAATGTGGCTGCCTCTTTGACACCGATCTCAGCTTTGATGTGAATATAGAAAGCATGTGAGCAAACCCCCTAAAAGAGGTAATGGGTTTCAATTATTTATTTCTTTGGAAGACGGGGGAGTAGAAGGTTAGCAATAAGTACACAGCTAATCCTGCTTAGGCCCTCCTAACCACGAGGGTGTTTAACTCCCTGCTTCCTTACACTGTGCCTGCACAGGATGCAGTAGGATGCCTTTCTTGGGCTGTCATGGTGCCAAGTTCCTTACCAAGCAGGATATACTTAAAGGACATGTATACTGTCAAGCCTCATATAAAGACTGTTATTTTTAATTATTCATTAGCAACACTAGAGAGCTGCTAGTTCAACATACAGGCCTTTCCCCTTGCTTCGTTTAACTGTCATTGGTTTTCAAGTCAAGAGTGTGTATTCTAAGCGTTAGCTAGTCATTAGCATCATATTCTCCAGACACAATATAATCATCCTAATAATTGATTGTAGTGAAGGTAGTCACTTGTATCCCATACAATTCTCAGCCATGAACTTTGTCCTCTGCAGTTTATTATGCACAGAGAAACATCTTGATGTTATAATCTATCTTCCTCAAAAATTTACATCAAAGGGCAACAAGCTACATATTGCTCCTTCAAAACATACCACTTGTATGATGCTGTAAAAGCACCTGCTTTTTCTGAAAAGCATGTTATTAGCAAATGTGAAATTAAAAAAAAAATGCACTAAGTGAAAGCCTTCTTTGTAGAGATTATGAATGTATGGAGATAAAGTACACAAAGGATTTTTCTTTGGAAATAAAACCTATTAAAATATAGTAGAGTGACTTTTGTGTCACAGTCAAGGGGGCTATATTGATACTAGACTGATTAAGAGAAACTGCCTGTAGAAGTAAGAGTAATCTACAATACTTATGTGATAAATACCTTGGGGAAAATGCCTGCTTTCCTTGTTGACTGGATCAATTTAAAATCATTTCATGTTCTTAAATCATTTATAAGTTCTACTGTTTTTCTCTCCCCCTACACAGACCTGTCTAATGCAATATATAGATAGTGAAACTTGGAAGTTTTCAAGATGTCTATTTATAAAAGTTTTAAATCTGATTTACCACACACAAATTCTCTAAGCCTAAATATAGTCCTCAAAAGGTGCAAATGAAAAGAGACAAAAAGAAGTCACTGAAATATTTATAAAGATGAGGAGAAAAAAGAATCTGTGGTAAACAGTACTTAATTGTAACCTCATTTTCATCCTCTCCTGCCTCCAGCTCAAAATCAATATGATAATTGACCTTTGGAAGATAAAATGGGATTCTTCTGTATTTACTTGATAGATTAGATTCATATACAGAACTCTTATTACAACAGTGATTAGGCACTTATTTATATACAATGAATAAGTATCTTAAAAATCTGGGAAGCTTACTCATCTGTACTATACTGATACATTTTCCACCATTTTTAAGTAAGAAAAGGGGTTACAGGAGTGTTGGACTGGAAAGATCTCAAAGAGGAGAACTGTCTTCTTGGAAATTTATAATTTATCTAGCTCTTATCACAGGAAGACATAAACACTACAAAAATCTTCAGAAACCAATCAGGTCACATGATGTCTACAAGCAGAATGAAGAGGATTTAATAAGTCACTGTTGCCAGTTGAGTATAATTCTGAAACCAGGATCTCAATGTGATAGACACTGAAGTATGAAAGATGAGATAGTCACAGTGGAGCCAGCATAAACAACTTTCTTATAAAATAGGAGAAAAGTCACAAAAATTTATAATGTTTTCTTTGACAGAATGGAAGGAAATTGAAATACTGATATCATCAAAAGTATTCATTTATTATTGTCTCAAATTATGTCCTTAACTGGTTACTCGAAGATCAGTCCAGCTTTTGCACATGTGCAAAGCCTTAACAAGTTTATAGGCTGTATAATTTCTGAGTTAATCATCAGACGCTCTTGACACAGAAAGCAATGTTTTCTCCTGAGGTCACGCAGCAGTAGCAGTTATTTTTTGAAGCTGTCATTCAAACCAGATGCCATTCAAGCAAACCTATTCCTATTTTTCCAACAGTAGTGACTAGATAGTTTTAACTTTGTTCTTGCAGGAGGATAAATGCTTTCATTAGTAGCTGCACACAACAGTAAGGCTTTAAAAGAGAAGTGGGAAGGCTAGTGAACTCAAGTTGTGACATTCTTTTTTACTGTAGTTTTTGTGGTTGAAGGTGCATATGTCTTCCTATTAATAAAATATATACAAAAAAATATGAATTAAATCAGCATTTTGCAGATAAAGTAACACTGTGCCTACTATGCTGTTAATTTGCAGTATGGATCTTGAAACACCAAGGTTAATATTCTGTCTGAGATATTCTAAATTATTATGTATTTTTCTTCTCTTAGTAAACTTTTGGAAATGCAATCAGCTGACATACTGCAAGAGCTTGGTCTCCATCTCTATTTCATTAGCTCTTACTCAGATAGATGAGATCTTTAGCAGCTCTTTAGCCTTCGGTCACTGAAGACACCTCTAAAACAGTCAATTTTTTAGATCTGATAATAAAACTAACTTCTACGTCTTCTTCTATACCCTTAGAGTCTGCTCTCTTCTGTGGCAGATTCATATTAGAAAGTACATTTCCAAATTCTATTTCAAGGAGCTATTTCAATTCTTTTTCAGTGAACCTCTTGTCAGCTTTACCAATTCACCAATCCATGTTTCTCATGCAAACCTAGAAAATGAATGCAGCACACTGTACATTCCCCTCTGTGACCATGGTTGGGCTTTTTTAACTGTAAATAGGTTATTATTTACATCTGATGAATGATTAAGCGTTCTGTAACAATGTAAAGAAATTTGGTCTGTGTGGTCCAGCCGCTAGCTGAATTCAATTGCTTCTACTTGAGCTTGGTACGTGGAATATTTAGTAGTCTTCAGCACGAAAGTCTTTGCTCAGGCAGGAAATGTAAATATTTCTTATTCCTTACAAGAGGAAAAGGTCAAATTTTACTAAATTGCCCATATCAAATTTCTCAATAGTATAAATTTTATCAAAAGCTCAAATTTTTGTTGTAATAGGAATATTCATTTATCCACAATAAATATATTTAGTAAGTGACTGTCTAGCATAATAATCCTCTTGCTTTTTACTTTTGTCACAATGTATAGTGTTTCACAGTGTGAACAGCAATAATGGTCATGTGCTCATAAGAGTAGATTCATTTTGGCAAGTCTTGTTAGTTGACAGGTATGTAATACACTTGCCTTGCGGCTTTGAGACCAGGTTTCAAATACAGCCTTCACTGAAGTGACTGAAAATCATTCAGATCTCATAACTGTATCAAGTGACAAGTAATGTGAATTCAGTCAGTATGTGTATGGGACCTGATGTACACTAGCCAGTCAAAAATGCTTCCCTTTATTCAGTGCATTGCTATCTCTGACCATCAGAAGACACTTAAGGCAAGGGATTAAGGCCAGCAACACATATCTATCTTTCTAAATATATTCATATCTTTCCAACAAGACATTTATGTGCCCAGCAGCTGTTTCTGTAGCTTTTGTACTCAGTGTCCACTAAAGGAACTCAAGTCCCTCACATATACAGTAAGGGCACTGTACTAATTGTCAACATTTACTGCCAAAAGCAGCAATTCTATCAAGTTGATGTTGAGGCAGACATGGACTTGTCCTGATTGGGCTACTTTTTAACGCTGCTGGACACCTCTCACTGCAATGTTTTCACTGCTCACCAAAGAGTGCCAAACGTTGGCATCTCATTCATGCTTGTCATTGCCATGATATCACACATTAAGCTATAAGAGGAAACAAGATTTCACCTTATTATATCATATACAAGGAACATGTCAGTCGTATGAACTCATGGTCAGAACAAGAAAATGGAGTTTATGTTCAACAGCCAGTGATCTTTCAGGCTTTAGGTAACATAATTAATTCCTCTTTTTTGTCCCATCTTTATCCACTACAAAATAAAACTATTAAGGATAATAATAAATGTGCTAGACACTTTGAGACGTACAGCTGATTTACAATGTTTTTTCCATGGCCACAATGTACAACTTGTGCAGGTATGTTTATTTTAAGAAGCTCAAAACCCATTTTATTCCCCAAAATGTTTTCCTTTAAGGAAAAAAAGCATAAAGCAGATGCAGTGTCTTCCAACTCAGAAGAGAAACTCATTGTGTTTTCACTTTGTGGCATGGTGAGTAGCATGGATGTGGCATATTGCTCCGAGTTGTAACTATGGTTATACCAACAGTGGTAGAGGGTAATGAAATGCCTGGAGGGAGAGCTCTCATTACACCAACAAAGAAGGAAGCCATAGGAAAGGAAGAAGGTGGAATTTGATTGTTCTCAGACTTTTATGCTCCTCTCCTTCACTACCTCACTTTAAAGCTTTCTTACTCAGATGGTATATTCCTTTTTTTAATTCAGGTCTGACCTTTGAGGTTTTCAAGCCTGAGTCCTGCCACATCTGTTTCCTTTCTATTTATTACACATATTCTTTCTTCTTTCTTTTTTTCCCCCCACCTTTGCATCAGTTTTCATAGTTACAGACTGAATCCTTCAAGATGTTTTCTTCCCTTCCTCCACCCCAACTCTCTGTGAGCTCTCTGAATCCCAAGGAAACAGAGGTCAGGCCATTACTGCTCTGCCCCAAGGCTCTCCACTTTATCTCATAGTATCTCAGTGTTCTCTGTGCTGTTTGCCTCTCCTCCCAATTAATTATCATATGCTGATGTCAATTACACACTGGAAGTAGCCACAACTTTTGAAGGGGTGCTATTTTTATTCTCCATTACCTCTCAGGCTGTCTCCTCCACAGTCAAAATCACAATCCCAATCCCAGCTCTTCCTTGACATGTTTCCCAATGAAAAAAGTAAATAAACTGTAAAATATATCATCCAGTGTGATTACACTTTAAGATTACTGAATTGTTGGGGTTGGTATCATTGACATTACTGTTAGTAACTTGACTACCATATCCTTTGGACTAAATCAAGATAAACCAGATTTTCCTCAGAGATAGTTGCACAGAAGGGAAAAACTTTCAAGTAAAAATATGCTGTAGCACAGTCACCCCCTTTCCATGCTGTGTCATTCAAGCCATAATTTTGGGAAACCGTAGGATGTCTATTCCTCATACTGATAGCTGTAAGCACATGAGAATTGTGTGTGTATTCATTTCTACCTGTAAAAAGCCTGATTTAAATTGCTTCTAATAGTCCTGTGTCCTTTTCTTTTTTTCTAAAATCACTGCAGTGATCGTTAGAGAAAAATCCTTTTCTTCCATAAATCAGTAATGTTAATGAATGTCTCAATGTACTCTTGAACCTCACCAGCATAAGTCAAGGGAGCTCACTGAAACCCAGTGACATTATTTACAGCAGCTGTAAGATTTGGGGGTTTGGGCCAGTATAATGATCTTGTTTCATTGAGCTAATTACTATGGAAACAAACACAGTAAATATGAATAACATCCACAACAGCATGAATAGGAACACACTGTAATTTTTAATGCTGAATTATAACTGATTAGGCGGGTAGAAAATATTAGATATTCATGCATCTCAGGCAACCTGCATAGAAGTTTAGGTCCATATCAAAACTGTGAAGAGCATGAATCCCTAATTTGTATTATTTATAACATACAGAAGTGAATTCATACTGTTGGTCTCATCTGCCTTGAAGTTTCTTTATCAGGATTGTTCTGTGTAGCAGCTAACCCATAAAAGATCCTTTACATACAAGTTTGAGAACTTCATAACTCAAAAAGTACATGGTAGAGCAATTAATTTGGCTACATGTCTTGTGAGGTATCTTCAAAATTTCAACATAAGTTCAAATGTTAGAACAAATATCCTGTTACTTGTCATGGCATCTGCATTAGTAAACAAATATTTGGGAAAAGCCTTTGATTCTGATGGTGGGTGGAATCCAGGAAAATGTGCAAAGAAAATGTAACTTGGGAGATTTTCTTTGTTCTTTATCTTTTGCAGATTTTACACCTCTGACATTATAAATCAATAATAGAAGAATTGTACAGATCAAGCATAGAATTATACATGAAAGTTTCCCAAAGATTTAATGTCCATTTTTTTTTTACCAGAAGTACATTTCAATAACAGGTCACTTTAAAAAATGGTTACCACTTAAATCAAGAATCAATTAGAAACATTAATAAAAAAAAGCCTGTTAACTTCCATTAGACCCTAAATGAGCTTTTTAATCTCCATTAATCATGCAGTTGTTAATCATTGTTTTTATCAAGATTGTAAAAAACAGGGATTTTAATTCCTTTCAAATAAATTAAAAATGAACTTTGCATTAAAACTACAAGCAAAACTTACCTACCAAATGAGGACAGGAATGGAATTCATGTGTTCAGTCACTTGTTTATGGACTGAGATAAACACTGGTGGAAAAACAGAGTAAGCTAATTGGTAACTAGTGTAACATCATCTATGATCAAGACTCAAACCACAAAGCTATTTGAAAGGCCCTGACTCAAGACTGGTGCCTAAGGAATGTAGAAAATTACCCTACAGTTTTGTCAAAATATTTTTATTTTTCTTAAGGGAAACTTAAAGCATTAGGAAGTACATGGTTGCTTCCTGATTGTGTCCTGCTCTTTCCTTCTAGAAGTAGTCACAGAATCAGTGGATCATAGGATGGTTTGGGTTGGAACGGACCCTAAAGATCATCAAAACCTTAACGGCTCAGTGAAGTTGTCAGATGTAACTTGCACTTGCTGTCATACAGTGGTCACTGCCCACAGACCTCACAAGTGGGGAGAAGGCTGCTGGATTTTTGGGCAGGTTGAGAAACCATCCCAAACCCTTCCTTTTCTGGGAATGATGTCACTTATTCTAATCCTATCTTCTTTTTATGTGTCATTAGTTATGATTGGCATTATTTGCATTAAAAAAATAGAAAATTGTGATGGGTATAGCAGTCAAGAAATTAAATCCTTTTTAACATTTCCTGCATTCATTTTCTGTGTTTCTGATAGAAGATCTGTATCATCCTCTGTGACATTGGCAGGCTGAGAAGTACGTAGGTGGGAATGAAAATATCCTGTGGGATTTTTGGGCTTGGGCAGTGCAAAGGGACATAGTACTTGTCTCTGTTAAATTTTTTTGCAGAAAACCATTCAAATTAGAGTTTAATGTCCAATCTTTTACAGTAGTTACCTAAGCCTGGCCTTTAAGGCTACCCCAACCCCAGTTAACACCAACAGCAGCTCACAACACAATAACTATTTAGCCCAGATGTGAAAATTTCCATTTTAAAAAGCAGAGGTGAACCTTCCCTCTGTGTGAAATGTTCATACATTCATGAAAACATCAGGAATTTTCTTCTTGCTTGGCTTACAAATATTCTCCCTCTCACACACAAAAGAACGGGTGCACTGCACAAGGCGTCAGAGGGAGCCTGGGGGCAGCAGTGCCATGCGTTCAAGAATTACCTTGGGGCTCCTCAAGACAGGCCACTGGAGGCGGAGGTGACACAATGAATTCAGAGAAAGTGGAGGAGTGCTGGCTGAATAGATTCTTATGCATTCTCTGTATTTAGTAATACCCACATATTGGCATTGACATGAGTTTCAGAGGCAGAAGGGTTGAGATGCAACATGGCATTCATAACGAAGACTGATAGAAATTGGAACAATACTAAATGGGACATCATTAAATATTATTATGAGATAAAGTTAAATTTACTTAGTACAAAAAATAAAGTTCTCCTAAGAACTGTATTTCAAAGACTGACATTTCATTGCTTGGCACATTCCAGCAAGGAGTGAGAATTGAACAAAGACATTGCAGTTTAAGAAGATCAGGGAGCAGAATATTACACTTCACTTTTTAATTCGTGAGTGAGTTAAGTGTGGGCTGAAGGTAGGAGCTGATAAAGCAAGGAGGTGCTATGCAACCTTCAGTCAAACACACTCTGTTTCATAACTGCCAGAGGCCTTCTCAGGTGCTCCTGGTCTCTCTGGCAAAGAGCATGGCTATGTGCACTTGTGTTCAGGAAGGACCAGGTTATTTCTCTGGAGTGCTTACAGAACAGAGATCTCCACCTAAGAAATGAAAGCTCCTAACAGCAATAACCTGATCCATCTAGACCATATTGTGTTTTTTAGATTTTATGAGCTCGTGAAAGACTTTCAGGATTAATCTTTCAGCCATAGTTAAGACTTGAGGGCAAAGGGGGAGGATGTGCTAAATATAGCAAAACAAAGAGAGATTCACTCTCCTAGAGGGAGTACGAAATCATGAAAATCCCTGCAAAAACCATGTTCTCCATAGTTTAAGAAACACAGTAGACATGTTAGTAGAAGTATTGCTACACAAGTGCTAAGCCACTCAATGACTAACTCCAAACCTAGGCCTGATTTTCCACACAATATTAGAGCTACTCACTGCCTACATTTATTCAAATGCAGTTGATTTGAACTAGAGAGATTTCCTTAAGTTTCCTCCAATTTCTTACTACTTGAAACTCAGTCACCACCTAACACCTGAAGCCCATTCTGACCAACTCCTTCCTTCCTGGTCCTTTTCTGTCAGGCCCTTCAATTATGTTTCCCAGGTGCAGGCAGTTGGTCTTCCAGCCATCCTTGTTCACACTGAGTTTTTAACAGCAGCTGTACCTCCAGGTAGAGAGTGTATCTATGAATATGTATCCTCAAAGTATTGTTCAAGGTTTTGCCAAGATAATAGCTGTCCTTCCTTAAGGTATGTTGTGCTTTAGTATTAGTATGGCCTTCTTAACCTATTCCATCTTGATGCAGTTATTTCACCCTTCAGTAGCCCAAAGACTGGAAAAAACACATATCACCACTTCTTTTTGATACGTCTTGTTGGTGTTATTTACCATACCCTGGTACATTGTGATGTTTTGTTGTGATTGCTTGGCTTCTCCAGGCTGGGTGTTATCAAGCATATTCAACATTCCCTGTCCTATCTGAATTGTATGAATATAAATGCTAATTTAATGAGTTCTGTATGTAACAGAGATTGCCTGGCAGCTGGGCAATCCTTTACCAGCAAGGTGCTAGGATCCCTCTTCCCTTTTATCTGTCTTTCATTAGTAAAATTAGATTTATGCTGCTGTCTAGTATTGGGGTGACCTATTTAGTCTTCTACTGAGGACAAATGTGTGTCCCGTGGTTTGCTAACCATTAATATTCAGGAGATGCCATCTCATCTCGCAGAAACATGGCCAGTTTGAAATAGGAAACTGCTCAGTCTAATTTGGTAGAAGTTTTCTGTTCTCCTTTCTTCACAGTGGTTCACTCCACTCTTACCTTGCTCTCAGCTACAGCTATTTGTACTTGTGCAAAGAGTGGATGGGGGAAAAATGCAGTTTGGGATGGTATGAATTCATATGAACTTTCTGCCGAGGTAACCAAATGCTGAAAGCAAGGAGGCAAAAGTGAATAAAGCCTTGCCTCTTTCTTGGGAAAGACCCTGGGAAACTAGAACTATGGGAGCCGTACAGAGAGAGCTATTGGCCCTGAGAAAGGCTGGTATTGAGTTTTTCAGCTATGTCTTCAGACATCTTTTGAAAGCAATATCTGAAAATGAGGTCGTTCATTAAAAATGACAGAAAATCAGAGTTACAGTGTTGTGGAAACAAAATGGGTGCCTTTATCGCAAACCTCTACCCTTGATGCAAAAGTGCCAAGAAAATAACTACTCATAAAGGTCCAATTGAAACATTTTCTTTTTACACTCGCATTTTATTTTGTACCTTACACAGCTCAGTCTTCTACAATTCATCTGAAATGCACCTCTGAGTTTCCCTGTAAGTTATTGTCTTTCAATGTGAGGTATTTGAACTGCCTGTAGTATGCATCCAGCTTGGGTGAAATTCCTTTTGGAGTTATCCCTATTGTACAAATAGGCAACTACACCCAAAAGCTGAATGCTTAAGATAAAAAGTCACTTATTCCCAGGTTTCTGCTACACCGGTTTTATGCTGGCAAAGGTAATGAAATAGTGCAGCCCAGCTGGCTGGTTTTAGTGATGAAGGTCTTGCACTTGGAAACTATCAACTTTTTGGTCTTCTGAGGAACAGAAGTTCCCAGAAATTTACCTGCCATGGAAGTTTCTTGGAATATCAGATTAATTTTTTTTTCAGTGAAGAAGGAAATTTTTTTAAATTAAATTGTGCATAGATTTTCATTCCATATTTCCTCAAATCGAAGTAATTATTTCTTTTATTATTTAAAACAAAATATTAAAATATGGTCTTCTTCCCTGTGCCTTCTCTCTTCTCTCTGCCTGTCTTATGGAGGAAAAAAAAAGACAAAAATAGAGACCTAATTGAAAAGTCACTTTAGGAAAGAATCTTTATCTATTTGCAAAAGACTGTTTTTGATAATCTACAGAGGGAACTATGGTGACCACTTATTTTTATCCTGTGAAATAAAAGACAACTCTTTTATCTCCAGTTCCAGCACTGCACTGTGGCCAAACTGTTTAGCCCACTAACAGATTCAGCAATTCACCATAAGTTATGGCTAAGGGGCTTTTCTTTCTCATTCATCAATTATTTCCTATTTTCCTGCTAAAATAAAAAAGCCAAATGCATTCTAAAACAAAATTGTCAGATGTTTTGCTTAGAGACTGATCTTTGACAAGCAATGTGTTTGTTCTGGGATTTTTTTTGTGAGACAAAATTAGAGAGAAGTGGCTACTTGACTAGGGTCAGTGTGAATGTCTGGAGAAGTCAAACAGCAGTGTTCTGTCACACTTAAGACTTATCTGAGCTTCTTATGCTCTTCAAAATAAAAATACATATAGTGAAAACCAATCTTAATATTCAGAAGCAAGAATTGACTTTCTGTGCTCAAGGTACATTGAAATTATGAGAAAAATACCTCCAGGCACCTTCCTCACCTTTCATACCTGCCCCTCTAAAACACCCTCTACTGAATTGATGATCCCTACAGTACAGTTGCATGCTTTGAATGGCAGAAGTACAATGTCTTATAATCAGGCTAGATCTCACTAATCTGGGTTATAGCTCAACTGTGAAGGCTCTTTTGAGTAAAATCATTTCTTTATTAATGATATTCAGCCCAATCTTGCTGATAAAAATTACTTTAAAGGATGTCCCTTTGCTGCTATTCAAATGAATGGGAGAAAACGGTGGGTGTTTTAAGAGCTGTCTTCCTGTCATATCAGGATGGATCTCATTAGTGAAGGGAATGATTTTACCAGGAAAAAGCTTCTACAATGAGAAAACATAGCCTACCACAGATGAGCAAAATTCGAGTCTAAAAAAAAAAATGCCCTTAAAAATCATCTCACTGCTCACACTCAATAACAGGAGAAAGGAAATTTCTCTCTCTTTCTCTCAAATAAAAAAAAAAAGTATTTTTTAAGTTGAACTGGAGAGGATCTCATTAGTATAGGGACTATTTTACTTAAAAGAACTACCAGAATTATTCTACTGTTCAACCTAGATCAATCAAACCAACATTATTGTAGGGGAAAGGAAGAAACCGCTTTAAGAAATAGACATGGAGGGATTATAATCCACAGATATTTTTAAAGACTCTGTCATACATTTGCCCAGGTAAACTTTTAAACCAATGCTTGGAATGTCAGGTAGATCTGACCAGCCACAAGTGTCTGACAAAAAAATGGCAAATACAAACAGTGTTAGGCCACACAGAATCTACAATAGCCTGATTATCCTTCTCTTTGGATGATTAGCAGGAAAGGCTACAAGAACTATATAATTTTAGCCATTCTTGATTTCTCTTTCTATCAAAGGAAAGACAGTTTCAGCTGGGTCCTGGGCTGCAGTCACTGTGGGAGTCTGTGCTTTTTCCTTCTCACCCTTTATTGGATTATGAGATTCAGCTAAAATCTTGCAATGGGGTCTCTCAATTAGCATTGCTCTGAATGTAAAAGTCAGTGTTGATAAAGAAAGATCCTGTGGTGAGGGAGTGGACATGGTTATCTTCATCTCTAAAGCACTTCCAGAAAAGAGGAGAGGCTAGGAGGGTATACTCTGGATGTGCACTTGAGATCCTATCTGGACAGGATCAGGAATTTGGAGAAAATATAACACCCAGCTCAGAATATTACCCAAGCCTGGAAATTCCTATTTGAACAGAAACTAAGCATAAGAGACTGTGTGTCTTTCACAGACTATGGTTGGCATTGCAGTATTAGACAGACAACAACAGTGACTGCAAAATCCTATTGATGGACTTGCACAGTGTCTCTGGTTTCCTACTACAGGGATTTTCTAATATTTGGATGCCTTTATTCTTCTCTCATAGCACTCCTCCATGAAGCAATATAGCCAGCTGCAGATACTTATCCAAGCTGCAAACACAAACCTAGACAGGAATCAGCTTTTGATTTAAATAGCCCTAAATTAATTTGAATCACTGTAAGATTACACACACCTGTGCCCATGGATGCCTTTTTCTGTGTTCTGGCCCTGAAAATTTTGCAGAGATTTCTCAATGACTCAGTGCACCAGCAGCTCCAGAGGTATGGAAAGATCAGCGTGTAAGTGTGTGTTCACCAGAACCCAACTTGTGAGATGTTTTAAGATTAATTTTCTCATTATCACCACATAGCAAATATTAACGTAATAAACACTCATAGGTTTTCTTCAGTGTGCTAAAAATAATTTCTGATCAGCAGATTAGTGAACATACATGGAATTTAGTACAAGCTAATTGCAAAGAAAAAAGAAAGTGGAAAAACTAGATTTTGTGTGAGGCTTTTTTTTTTTTTTCCATTCAAAGACTGTCAGATTCTTTGACATATCTACAGGCTGGAATTTTAGTACATCTTAACATATACACTACTCATAGCTTTACTATCACAAATTAACTCAGTAACATACTTTACAATGGTTAAATTTATTTTTATCTCTTTCACATAACATACATTCAAGCACACAAAAACTCATAAAACTGCTCATACATATGTGAAAATCTATAGTGATATTTTATTTTAGCCCACCTCGAGGTGGGCTGGACTTCTATCATTCACATTTTTATATATTCTGAACATGTTAAAACAAATCTGTTCATGTCAAAAAATGTGAATGCTGTGGACTTTATTTTTCCAGATGAGAAAGCTGCTCTGAGGTTTGATTGCAGCTATCTGAAATGAAAACACTGTAGGTGTATCCCACATTAAATGTTCAGCTTGAAGCTAGCAGTTTAGCATGTCACATTATAACATGCATAATAATATGATGAGCTGAAATGACAGAATGCCAGCTTCCCACCAAAAATTAAAGCAACAAACACTGATTTCTTCCAAGGATACCAACTATAACTTTGCGCAGTGGCTTTGGGAAACGAAAACATGTGCTACACAGGAAAAAAAGGACATACCAATGGAAATATGTGAGAATCCAGCTGGCTGGAGAAAAGACCTGCTTCTCTGGTGGTGCTCTCAAGTGCTGCCAGGCCAAGCAAGCTATCTGAAATACCACATCATGGTTAAGGAACACACCAGATTTTAAATGGTGCAGCAAGTATAAAATGTAAGCAAGAATGGCAAAGTCTGTTTAAAATTATTAGTTTCATCTCCTTTCACTGAAATAAAATTTACTCTTGATTGGGTCTTGATACTTGATAAAGAGCAACCAGATATGTTTGATGTATTAGAAGATGACATTTTGGGCAAACTTAGCACCCACTCCTTCCATGGAATTTTGGATATGCTCAACACTCACATGTACGACCTCACAGGCTTTATCAAGTTTTAAAAAGACGCAATTTAATTAGGTTAATATTTTATTTATGTTATAACTTCCCCCTAGTCATGTCTAACAGAGGTTCTGCTCACAATCTTGCCAAATACCAAAGAACAAATCAACAGAACCTAAATATACTTTTTAAAAAGATGTTATTTGGATAAAATTTACATTTGAAAGTCTAAATTTGCATTTCTCTCTATCCCCCCAAATATCAGCTTATTAAAAATAAAAGTTTCCAAGAGATTTTTTGGAAGCAAAAGTTTTCTTTTATTTTTAGAATGAATTAAATACTTTTGCTGGTGCATATTTTATATAATTTTGCTGCAATACATCCTAATTTTAGTTATTGTAGAACTGCAATTTTTTTTTCTTCTTGAAGTAGAAATAGGACGTTGTTTGTAAACAAGCAATCCCACAAAAGAAGTACATTCTTACTAAAAGCCGAAAACAACCAAATCTCATAAAAAAAGATTAGTCACTGATCAGAAGTCTTTCTACATCACATGCATGACTGTTAATTGGAACAAAAAAATCACCTCAAAATTCTGCATAAATCTACTCTAGTACATAGTTGTAGAACATAGTGCTGATTCTCAAGAGCGAATCTCAGGTGTTCCAGTCCTGTCACGCTGTCACAGCCCTTCATCCCGTGGCTGCTGGGTGTATTACTGTCAGGAACAGATTTGCCTTCACGAAGATAGAGAATATTCCAGGGTAGTAAAATGATTTTTGTATTCTTAAAAAAGTAACACACATTGGCCTCTTCCATTCTGTCTGTGTATACATCACCTGTGCAAGTAATAATAAGGTAGATATTGTTATAAAAGAATATATTATATGACAGTTTTGGCACTTTATTGATCAAATACAAATGAGAAAATAGTGTTTTATTTTATTTACAGCTAACAAAAAATAAAGACATTTGATGTCTTGTGGTTTTACAACTAAAATACACGGTGACTAAAATCCAGCAAGACTAAGTGGTCAGCCCACATGCTTCTTTATTGCTCTCAGAACAGAGCTCTTTGATATGACAAACTTCTTTGCTCTCTGTTGTGGGCCCCTAGGTGACCAGGCTCCCATTTTCATCTTGCACATCCCTGATTTAAAGCACTGAAAAACTGACATGTCTGCTTTCTGGCAAACTACAGGGAAACACAAGTTCCAACCTCAAGCATTTCCTTGGAAATCGTTATGCCAAAGATCAGTCTGTGTCAGCAGAAGCACTGCAGTTTTCACTATTTTTTTCACTTGCACAGAAGTGTTGTCATGTAGCAGAATCCTGCACTATTTGGAAAGTTATGTGCTAGAGTGCTCACCCTGGTTGTATTTATAACCCTGTTATGTCATTCATAGATGTTGCCCCATGAGAGTACCTCAGCCTGGGCACTGTTTGTACACCCACTGCACAGCTAAGCCTCTACAAAGGTAAACACAGTGCAAAGTGGCACCCTGAGGAGGGGCTTCCTGGCATAATACCAGATTTTTAGTCCTGGAAATACTCTTTTACCACTCCTCCTTGTGATGCTGTTGTGTCCAACTCTATCTCCTTTTCTGTTCAAACAACAATCATGGACAGTCACAGTCTCCATGGCAGCTTCTCTGACAAGTACCTTCTAGAACATTTAATGCCCTAGAACAAGACTTGCTTTTATTCTCCAAGGGGATGAGTTGTGGTGAACATTTTGGTTTTCTCCAGCCAAGCCAGACAGGATACGTCAGAGCACATTTTGCCCAGAATACACTTGAAAGCAACACAGACACCAGTGCAAAACTTCCAGCATTCCCTCCTACCCTCCTGCACACTAAGGGGATACTCCAGAAGGACTGCCAAGGGAAAAAAGGTTTAACTGTTTGGTAAGCCGATTTCAGATCTGCTACCAGAGGTACTATAATGAGTCAAATGTGCATGGCTATTTTATCCTCTCTGGCTCATTTTTTGATTTGTGGATTCTCAGATGGGTTGCTAATTTCTACTCTGGTTTTCAACTTCTAGGAGCTCTCTAGATGCAGCATCAAGCACACCTCTTTGCAATAGCCTCATTTGTAATGTAATCAGAGCAAGGGTAACTGCAGTCAAGTTCACACATAACAGAAATGCCTGCACCTGTTCTAAAAGCAAATGAAAAAAAATAGCTTGGTTGACAAGAAGCTACACATGACCCAGCAATGTGTGTTTGCAGCCCAGAAATCCAACTGTATCCTGCTCTGCATCCC
The DNA here is from genome assembly GCA_024734555.1 of Trochalopteron elliotii. NCBI lineage: Eukaryota > Metazoa > Chordata > Aves > Passeriformes > Leiothrichidae > Trochalopteron > Trochalopteron elliotii. Next base: position 866,761 of record JANPWX010000050.1, read on the forward strand.
AAGCAGTGTTGCCTGTAGGACAAGGGAAGTGATTCTGTCCTTCTACTTTGTTCTGGTGAGACCACACCTCAGTTCTGCATCCTCAACATAGGAAGGATGTGGACCTGTGAAGCAAGTCTAGAGATCAGACAAATCCAGAGATTAAAGGGATGGAGCACCTCTCCTGTGAGGAGAAAGCTGAGAAAGTCGGGGTTGCTCACCCTGGAGAAGAGTAGGCTCTGGGAAAACCCTATAGCACTTTCCAGGTTACAAGAGAGCTGGACATGGACTTTACATGAGAGCATGCAGTCATATGACAAAGAGGGATGGCTTTAACTGAAAGAGAGTAGGTTCAGACTAGGCATAAGGAAGAAATTCCTTACCATGAGCATGGTGAGGCAATGAGAAAGGTTTTTCAGAAAAGTTGTGAATGCTCCATCCCTGGGAGGGTTCAAGTCCATTTGGATGAGACTTTGAGCAACCTAGTTGAGCAAATTAGTGGTCTAGTGGAAGCCATTGGAATGAGATGATCTTTAAGGTCCCTTCCAACTGAAACCATTCTATTAACTCTGTTAATCTGACTGGGGATGCTACATAAATCAAAAATTCCTGCCTGTGCTCAATCAAGACTTTCAAATCAAGACCACTTCTCATTTCATCCTTTCTGTATTTTAAGATATAATTTATTAATTGTCTTTATGTATCAGACTGAGTCTGAGAATCTTTCCTAGACTGTTCTAGCCATCTTCTTGAACTTCTGCAGGTGTTTTGCAATCCATGCTGACCTGCAGGGCTAAAGACCACTTATGTCCTTCTATCTATGTTAATAAGCCAGGACATACACTTCACCTTTCTTCTCCTATACCTCTTAATTTACAATGTCTGGATCTTCCACTAAATATCTTATGATTTCCATATGGTTAATATTATGCACAAATAAGTTTAGTACTTAAAAATTCAACTGTCACATAGAAAAGATGAAACTGTGACAGCAAAGCTAAAAAACAAACTCAGAGCTATAAACTGTGATACTGCCTGGTGTCAAACATAGTGATAAAAAGGCAACTTATTTTTCCCTTCCTCGGGATATGAGAAGCATTTCTTCCAATTAAGTGTGCGGCACATGTAGCAATCCAAATTATGGAGGTAACCAGATGATTCCTGCCCTCACTCACTCCAACATAAATCTGATTTTGTGTCCTGGAAGGGTCTGTTGTGAGTTTGTGCTAGAAAAAAGCCCTAAGAATAGTGTTTGAACCACTGCCATAAGAAGAAACAAAGAACCAAACAGAACATTATTAAAATGTCAGTGTTCATTTCTGTTCTCAATAGCTATGTACAACACCCCTGCTCCTTCACAAAAAGGAGCTGGAAGGTCACTGTCATTTCTGGTCTTGAAGACATGTGTCACTCATTTCCAGCCTCTTCTGATATTTGACAGTATGGACCTGCCTGGAGCACAGCAAGAATAAAGGATGACACAGCTCACTGAGCAAAATTTCATTAACAATTTTCCTCCTACTCAAATAAGAGTTCACCCCTGACCGTAAAATGTAGAATTTGCTGCAGAAGAGGCACTTGCAAGGCCTTCAGTTAATGCAACTCAGCCTTTAAAAAAGCCAGGTCTCTGTCTTGGAGGAATGCTTGAATTTAGAGCAATCTTTGATAAAATACTACATAATCTGTAAGAGAAGAAATGGGCTGCTTCAGCAGAGCAGGTCATGTTTTTCATTGTCTAGTCTGATCTGAGTTTATTGCACCAAGTGAAACTAAAAGCATGGATTTTCAGTGAAAACCACTGCGTGTCTATCAGCTATATTTGTGTGTTCATACTCATGTCATAATTAACAGTTCATTCAAAATTTGCAGATTGGATGCTGTTTCATTTTGGTAAAACAGGAAACTCCATTAACAGTTTAATTACTAGCTTGTCCAGTATATTCTGTGTTGCACTAAAAACTGATACTTTTCCTTTTACTGCAATATGACATCTTCAAAAACTGCCTGTTTTGGTACCTGGTTTGATACATGACAGATTTTTCTTCATGACAATGTTGCTTGGGTCAAGCAGCTACTAGATTCACCAAAATTGTCTGTATTTTAAGAACTATATATGACTGTCTATACAGAGTAATACATGATGTGTTATCATAACATATGACATGATAATTGATGTTTCATATTCTTACTGAGGACATAGCATGAAGCTTCAGTTAGATGAAATCATGACACTTGTCCAAACCCATAAATACTTAATTGAAAAAAGTCTCCCAACCTTAATATTTCTACATTTGGGGAAATTTTGGGTTTGAACTTTGTGGATCAAGCCAGCCTGTAATACTAAATGTCACTGGTTGCAAGGGTAGTGTACTTTAATCCACCTGCCCAGACACAAACTCAGATGATTTTAAAGCATTGATGTGGCAAAGAATTGCTGTTGTACCAGCAGACAGTGCTCTCCTGTACTGTAAAACATGTCCAGAAGACAAAGTCCTGTCACAATAACTTTAGAGTTTCCACTCAGTAAATAAAAGATTTATTTCTAACCGGTTCTATAGAAGCATTTCATAGAATATCCTGAGTTGGAAGGGACTCATCAGGATTATCGAAGTCGAACTCCTGGCCCTGCACAGGACAATCCTTGAGAGTCACACCATGTATCTGCATTGCTCAAACTTTTCTTGAGCGCTGTCAGGCTTGGTGCTGTGACCATTGCCCTGGAGAGCCTGTTCCACCAGTGCCCAGCCACCCCCTGGGTAAAGAACTTTTTTCTAATATCCAACCTGAACTTCCCCTGACACAACTCCAGGCCATTCTCTCAGATCCTGTCACTGGTCACTACAGAGAAGAGATCAGGGCCTGCTCCTCCTCTTCCCTTCACAAGAAGTTGTAACTGCAATGAGGTCTCCCCTCAGTTTCCTCCAGGCTGAACACACTGAGTGACCTCATCCACTCCTCATAGAACTTCCCCTCAAGGCCCTTCATCATCTTCACTGCCTTCCTTTGGACATTTTCTAATAGCTTTGCATCCTTCTTACACTGTGGCACCCAAAATTGCCCCCAGCACTCGAGGTGAAGCTGCCCAGAGCACAGCAGGACAATCCCCTCCCTTGACCTGCTAGTGATGCTGGGCCTGATCCTCCCCAGGACAGGGTTGGCCCCCCTGGCTGCCAGGGCACTGCTGACTCATATCCAACTTTTAACAAGGAATGCCAGTTTCCCTTCCACAGCACTGGCCTCCAGCCTCTTCATCCCCAGTCAGTGTCAGCTACAGAATCCAGCACTTGTCTGTGTCAAACTTCATACAATTGGTGGTTGCCCAGTCCTCTGATCTGTCAAAGTCTCTCTGCAAGGCCTCCCTGCCTTTGAGAGAATCAACAACTCCCCTCAATTTTGTATCATCTGCAAAATTAGTGCACCTTTGAGCTCTGCATCCAGGTCATTTATGAAGATGTTGAAGAGCACAGGACTGAGGATGGAGCCCTGTGGAACCCCACTAGTGACATGTCCCCAGTCTGATGTCACCCCATTCACTGTAACCCTTTGTACCTGACCTGTGGGCCAGTTACTCTCCCATCCATGATGTGTTTATCCAGCTGTGTGCTGGATGTTTTGTCCAGAAGGATCTTGTCAGAGACAGTATCAAAAGCTTTACTGCAATCTAAAAAAATTGTATCTACTGGATTCTATTGATCAGACAGGTGGGTTACCTTGTCATAAAAGGAAATTAGGTTTGACAAGCAGGACTTTCTTCATGAAGCCGTGCTGGCTGTGAGCAATGACTGTGCTGTCCTTCAGATGTTTTTCAATAACTCACATGTATTCCTTATGGCAGGGGAGGGTAATATCAACCATTTCTTGAGAGAAAAAGTAAAAGAAAGCTTAGTATTACTTTAATATTTGGTTTAAATTTAAAATACAGTCTAAAGACAGTTGCAGTGTGGGAGTGTAGTAATTTTAAGCAAGTACTGTCTTATGTTGTTCTTGATTGTAATGTTCTTAGTAACTGAGAGGAGAGAGCGGTGACTGATAAATAATCAATATCTGCAAGACCATATAGATAAAGCAGAATATTAAGATGAAAGAACTCAAGAATCAAAAGAGATTTTGATATAATTCCCAAGGAATTAGATATTTCCTTTGTTGACAGACCCTTTTTAAAAATCTATCATCTTCTTTCTAACCAATATTTACAGTTATTAAGAACTGCTCCAGGAGCAAACAATTGGAAGAATCTGACACAAGGTTCAGTTTCTCTTATTGTTATTTCTAAATATTAGAGATAGCGATATTAATTTAATTTAAATTTCTTTCAGTAAAGAAATTAATTTAAAATTCTTTAAATTTAAAATTTTAATTTAAAATTCTTTCAGTAAAGACTATATTGATGTAGTCTGTACATAGGAGTCTTAAAGCATGAGATAAGGCTGTATGGGGGAGATCTGTTCAATGTGGGCGACCTGTCTCCCAAATTCAGTTCTTATACTTCATCTTTTAATTTATTCCGAACGCCTTTGCAATTCACACCCTCTGATCTTCTCTTGTATAAATCACACTGGCCCTCCTTATTCCTTTGATAACATCATGCTGGTAACTACCACGAGGTGCCCAGAAATGAGACAATGGTGCATCTTCACATCTTATCACCTGAACGCACTCCACCAGATTTGCACTTTGGATTAAAACTTAGCCCAACGAGTGCAAAAGCCAACAGCTGCTGGGCTCATATTTCTCTTGCCCTAGTAAATAGGGCTTAGGAAAGCTTTGAACTCCACAGAGACAGATAAAGAATGTAAAGGAGCACATTATGAAAAACAGATCTCTAAAAAGTTACAAAAAAGATATCAATACAGTTACACCAAGTCTCTTTTTCCTTAAACAATATTTATAGAGAATATAGTTTTTCACTTTCCTTCTATTTTTAGCTAAAATGCCTACAGTGTTAAAAATAGAAAGGGCACATCTGTAGTTTCTTTAACGTAGCCTAAAAAAATTAGATCTGCATCTCTGAATGTGAGTAAAAATCTCAATCATTTCCAAGGAAACTGTAGTTGTGTTCCTCTGGCTGCTGGTCACTCTTTTTTTTCTGACCAGAAGGTTGATGAGCACTTCTCAGTGCCTATCTATAGCCTTCAGTATATAGTTACTGCTCCATTACAGACTGTAACTTCAATACCCATAGCATTTAGTGAGGCTGTTAAAGTATAGAACTAGCCCTTAATTGCATTAGCCAGGAAAAAGAAGGTCTTTGGAAGAGTGGCTTACAAAGACTTTGGATCCAGAACACTCCTGTAGGACTCCATGCCTCCCACGTTGTCCTCTGTCTTTTCTCCTATTTACTGCACTTTTTAAAGCTTATTGTTTACCTGGGAAGAAAATTCAATCAGAACCATGAAGTATACATGTATACAAGTAATCATCAATGTTTTCCAATAACCAAAGGGTAGTAAATAAGGTATTAGCTACAGAACATCAGTTACTAAATGCCTGGAGAGGGGCCAGTCTGGCTGTAAGTATGTATTCCTTTCTCCCCTGCTGTCATTTATGTCAATCTTGAATAGATTCTGTTTAACTATGCAGTGGATTACACCCAGAGCTTATGGATATGAATATGGGCTGCTTGATTTGCTCTCTCTGATCATGCTCCAGTGGTATTAACACTTGGGGTCAATCTGGATTATCCCATGTTTAAAAGATGGCAATTAAACACTTCAATTCTTAATTTCTGAGATTTTTTTCTTGCTTATATGAGGAGCTAAAGGAATAGTTCATGCACACTTACTTTGCCAATTTTTTGTTGCTGGTGGGCTCAGTAGTGGTAAGGGGAAAAAGAAGTAAGATTGTTGCACAGGTATTCTCCCTTGGATCTGAACAAGTTCCAAGGAACTTAAACGTTGAATGGGTGATTTCACTTTTCAGAGACATTTTCTCCTCCTGTGTTGAGACACCGCAGTCAAAATTCAATAAGATGCAAACCTAAAGCAAAGTCTGGAGTTCAAATTTTACCAGTTTTGTGTTTAGAAAAGAGCCTGGTTTGTCATCACAGGAGCTAAGGGTGACTGCATGTGAAACCGTCTGGGATACCACCAAGTGAGAAGGAACTTGGGACCCACTTCCAAGCTGGAAGAAAAATGCAAAGAAAAGCAGAAGGCTATCTTTAGCATGCCAAGTACATTAGATGGAAAGATGAGATCATCCGAAAGGTAAAGGAGACTTTCCTCTAAAATATATGTCTCTGATGTCATGAAGTAGCTGGTGTGAAAACTTGCTTGATATGTAGTAGCTCAGATATTTTTGCTCACTATTTATTTTTATCCTCAGTATGTTAGCTAGGAAGACAGTGTCAGAACTACACAAAATGAAGACAGTATGAAAAAATATTATGAAAAAGTATAAAAAATTATTGTGAGAAAGAATTTATTTAAAATATTGCTAAATCCCTTTTCTAAATACACTGGTTTAGAACTCAGGTCTAATCAGGATTGAATACAGCAGCTTCAAGGGCCTAGACAAAGTGGGTGCCGGATAAATGAAAGAAAAATGCCTACTTAGACTCACTGTGCATGACCTTTCCTAGGGCCAGGCTATGAATTCCAAGTTTGACCATAGTTTTCTGTGCTTTTTTGAAGGCAGGGATTTTTATCTACAGAAAGAACTTTATGATGCAACTAAGTGGAATATAGTACATATTTTCTCTGTATTAAGAACAACATAAATCAATTATTTTAAAGATTACATTACTCTTTTCTCAAGTGGAAAAATGTGTGACCAGATAGCAGATACATGTCAGTACCAATGTTAAATTTAGCTTTCCAAAATTTGTGTCCCAAACTCTCTGACAGTATGCAAGAAATACGTACTACCCAAGGTTGAAAATAGCCCATACAATCATAGGATTCCAAGAGGCCATAGTGCCTACAAGTACTCTTAGCCATGAAGGTGTTAATCAGTGTATATACTGTCTCATCTGCATCTAAGAAGCTCTGCAATTAAAATTAGAACTTTTATGTCTGATCCCCAGCTTGCTGCTATTCAAAGCTCCTATCTGCATACACTGGGGATGGAAAAAGCCTTTTGAAAGTAAATAATTGGAAAAATTAGAGGGATTTTCGAAGATTGCAGAGCTTCCCTTTAGGACCAGTCCAGGAGCCCTGTCCTTCTGTCAAAGTACAAATTACTCCCATATGGTGATGACCATTCTCTCAACTGTAATTTATTCATTATGCAGAGTGCCGAATACCAAATGGTGAAAGCAAGGCAGCAGAACAATGAAACAGGCTTGGGAAGCTAATAAGTGTCCAATCAATGAGAACCTAATGAACTATAACATGTAATACTTTATAAGGCATTCAAATTAAAAAGGGGAAAGAAATCAACAATGATGCAATATCAATTTACTTATTCAAAGTCTAATCAAATGAAATAAGCATCATTCTCCAAAAATACAGTCATAACTGACATTTGGGGAGGGGTAATAAGTGGAAGATAGGATCAAGCCAAAATTCCTTTAAGAACATAATTAGTGCTAACCAACTGTCCTTATTTAATGTAAGCTCTTTGCACCAAACTCTTCTGGTGAGGTAATAAAAAATTGTAGGGATTTTTTTCCAGTACACAACCTTTGCCCTCCATCCCAAAAGCCTTATTTTACTGTGAATTCTATTACCACTTTTGAAAAAAAAAACAAAAAAAAACCTCTCAATCTGATTGTGTAGAAATAATAATAATTAATAGACTATGGACAAGGTAATCCCAGGAAGGTGTTCTGTCTTTCCTAAACAGCCAATAGGCAGAACATCTGGATAGAGCTGTTTTCATTTAAATGCTGGCAAGGAAGTTATTAACTCCTTCCCCAAAATGAGGAGGTGACGGCAGGCATCCAGGTATCTTGTCTGACAGAGCACTTCACAGGATTTTGTGTCTGCTGGGCTGCTTAGTCAAGAATCTCTGTTCTTCAGCCTTCTTCCACTGAGACACCCATCTTTAAATGAGAAATTTCAATTCATGTGTCTCTGAATTATTGTTTCTCTGTATTTTTTCAAAAAAGCTTGTTGTGGGCTTTTTTGTGGTCCTCGTTGGTTTAGGATTTTTTTGTATTTTAAGTACCCTTAATCCATCTTATATTGGCTTCTGTTGCCTTCCCTGACAGAAAAGGTGCCAACAAGATGGTTCATTCTTGACTCAGCCAGCTACACATATTAGCAATTCTCACAGCAGTTGCCAAGTATAACTGTACATCCTCCCCTTTCAGAGTGGCTGTAGTTTTCTTTTTCCACAGCAGTTGACATTCAGTGTCTTCTGTGTTTCCTGCTGCTCCTGTTCACATGTGATAGTGGCTAGTGTCAGCTTCACTATCTCACCATTTCTTCTTCTGTGTGAGTCTCTTACAACTTATAATTTTCTCTATTAAAAAGAATAAAATAAATCCCTATTTTCTTTTATAATTCTGTGCTTAAATTTGATGACAGGCGTTTTGGTCTCTGGGCTTCTGCTTCCAGCTCTGCCACTGATATTGTGGTCTTTTGCACTGGTCACAGGAATGAAGTCTCCGAGTTTCATTGCAGAAGCCTTGTCTGTGGCACAGCACTGTTTATGAGAGCAAAAACCCAAATTATGTGTGACTTCAAACACATGGTCATAAAAGGTTTTGATGCTGTCTATCCCCAGATGGGCAAACAAACACTATTCATAACACTCATGCATTTCTGAGAATTTTCTTATCCTGTGTTAGTATGAAACCAATGACCCCTGTGCAGTTTTCAGAGTTGCAATGCGTCTGTGTCCTTTTCTTCAGGACCACAGTAACCGGAGTGGAAAACTTCTGGGAACTAGAAGTAATCCTCTGTGTTGTAAGACAAACGTCTCTTTCAGAAGTGAAAGGAGACAAAAAAAAAGTGGATGATGTATGTATTCACCTATGGACAACCATTCAAATAGGTGGGTTCAAAGAACGATCCTCAGCATATTAGGAGCACTTGTTGTAACTCACATTCAAATGACTTAAAAGTCTGGCTAAGGAGCTTACATCAGTGAAATGTCCAGCAACCCAAGAAAAATTTCTGAGAAATCTAATCAAGTCTTTCAGTTTTTCTCAGCCTGTCTCATATTCATACCGAAGTAAGACAAAAGGATGCAAATGCATTAAACAGAAGTCTGACTGTAAGGAATAAGTTGTTATTATTTTGATGATTTTCCTTTTTCTTTTCTTTTTTTACATTTCTGTGTTATTTGTTGGCTCGCAGATCTTTCTTTTTCTTTCTCACACTTCACACTTTAGCACGACAGCCTAAAAGCAATTGCTACAGAGATTATATTAACAAAATTCACTCAGCAATGAAGGTGCAGTAAAACAAAATTGAAAATGAAACTAACAAAATCCATAAGAAAAACCCAAAACATGACAAGAGTTGTTTTGTTTCCCAAATTAACATCATACAGTACAGGCGTGGAGAAGCAGTGAACAGCTATTGCAGTGCAGACAATACAGAAAAACTCTTCTTAGAACAATATAAGCAGTACTCCCATACTCAGAACATGAGATGTCAGTGGGACTTAATGCCCATCACATCTTCCTCATTGCCTGGTGTTTCACTACTGGGCTGACCCAGAAGATGCACTCATGAGGTCAAGGGTGAAGGCAAAGCACAGAAGGTTGTAACACATCCAGTTTAAAGAGAGCATTGTCAAACCAAGTTGTCATTTTTAACTGCCCTTCAGGGACTGTAGTGCAATCTCAGTCCTTTTTTAGTGAATGGAAGCTTTGCCTGTAACATTAAAAACAGAATAAGTACTTTTGACTGTTTGACTTGGCTCTTTTATCTTCTCTATTACTATTACTGTTTTAAAGTGTGCCAGAGCATACAGGGTTAATGATATAAAATCTCCACATAATGAGATAAAACTGATACTGAAATAGTGTCCCCTTACTGTAGGAGGAATCTGCAATCAGGACTTCCAAGCACATGCAAAAAATAACTCTTGGATCAGCCTTCTTGTCTTCCAGTAGACTTGGCAAGAAAGACAAGCCATATGTGAAGCCAGCCATATATCAGTTATGTGGTCTTAGATATTTGCAATAAAACAAAGGGCTTTGCTGTCAGCCCTCCTGATTTCATGAAGCCTTTACAGCTCACAGCAATGTCCTCTATCAAAAGCCACAAAGTTATCTTTAGACATGTGCATTTCTCAGAGCAAATATTCTCTGAAATAGCTATTTATGATTAATTCCATCAGGGAAGGCGGAAGACATGAAAGCACCTAATACAATCAGTTTCAGCCATGCTGAATGCATCTAGATATAACGAGTGTAAAAACAATTAACAAGAAAAGCAGTAATACTAAAGGGTTGGGGGAGAGTGGGGGAATTAAAGTACACATGCACAAGACAGCAAGACCAAGAAGAAAATCTTTGTGACAGTGATGTGGATGCCCTGGTAAATTAAGTGGAACTAAGACTTCATCCCCGAATTCCTCCTGGCCATTTATTTAGACATTATTAACTGGCAGTTTCATACAGGGATTGTGTTAGGAGTGGGTTCAAAGAAAGAATTTTATAACAGGGGCTCTTTTCCCAGCTAATTCTGGGTGGACAGCCTGCACACAAGGAACCAAACGGAAGGCTGGGGAATAGTTCAGGGTGAGCCATGAAGTGAGGTCAGGAGCTAATGAACAGCTCACACCCCAGACGTGCAAAACCATGTGGATGTGAATGGCCCTATGTGTGTGATTACTCACACATGTGGAGTTCAGTGTGTGCTCAAGCTCAGGAAGAGAACTAGTAGTTTTATTTGATGTAGTGGTAAAAGGAGTCAGAGAAGGGATTTTAAAAGTGAAGTAAGATGATTATGGCAGTGTTTTTCAGAACTAGCCTTAAAGAAAAGGCTTAAGATAAAGGAATTGTTACAAAAAAATAACAGAGTTTATTATACAAAGCAGCAATGGCTTTGGCAAAATGTTTCTGTGAATTTCAAGATTATAATGGCAAATTCTGTTTTTTTAGTCAAACATATTAACTATTATGTCACAAAAACAGCAAAACTCAAATACACAATAACATTTCTGTTCACTTTAAAATACTATTTTGTATTGTACTTTTTGTGCACACCCTAAGTTTTTTAATTGTTTGAGCTTTCTAGGTCCAAGAAGGTGAGGCAGTTCAGGTTACTGTGTTTTGTCTCACTGGAATTAGCAGTTTACAACAATGTATGTACTTAAGGACCTTGCCGTGTCATGCAGGTTGTCTATTTTTTTTTTATTTATAAAATTTAAGAAGGAAAAAAACCCTTAAGTTGACTCCCATCCTAATTTTTTATCTCTCTAGATGAAATCTTTGAAAATAATCTCTTTAATCAGATTATGGATTTAGATATTGGTAAGATATTTGCTTTACAACAGGTATCTCTTACTAATGTCCTGCTCAGTATTATGCTGTTTCTGTGGACTGAGTACATAAAGCCTTAGGGCTCTTATTCTATAAGAATAAGATACTGCTATAGCTAAGTTTAAAATTTACACCTCTAGACAGGGTAACAAATTCTATTATACAAATATTTGAAGCTATCGTAAGGAGAGGAATACTATAAATTATTCCTTCACTCAGAAGTTGCACTTGCAGCTCTTTTCAGTTAATTTTCATTATTTTACCACCAGGGAACAGTTTCAAGGAATTATTATACTAACCATAATATTAAAAATGAACCCTGGAAGCCCACCCCCACCACAATAAATATCATTTAACATTCATTGTGGTAGAAATACGGAACAGGCAAGACAAGAGAGATTTTCTTTTTTCACTTCTCATGAAGGTATGAAAATATTAGCAAATGTTCAGATCTCCACAACTCATAATATTACGGGTCAGATCCAAACAGAATGGAGAGGTCAGTGCTCCATCATCACAGCTTTAAATCATTATGGGCTGTAGGGCATAATAGCCTCTGAGGAGACTTGGTTAAAAGATGGGAAGGAAACCTGGGAAAGGTTAATTATGGCACACACATCATTTGACAGTTCCTTTTCAATCTGATTCAGCTCAGCTGTGAATGCCGCTGTGTCCTCAGCACAAAGATCCTGGTTGCTACCACTCCACTGTCCCTCACCCCAAGGCTGGGACATGGTTTGCCCACAAGAATACATCCCAAATCCAAGCACAGCGTGTTTTCCAAAGGGTGAACCTGTTTTGCTGTGGATCTGGTCCTTAGAGCTTCCTGCCCAAAACCTTAACACCCAGCAACCTGTTCTGACCCTTTGGGTTGTGTTCGTTAGGAAGCCCAAGGATTTTTCTTGCTGAGGAGGGGGAGAAGGAGAGGTAGGATAGGGGAAGAAGCAAAAACAAACAAAAAATAGCAAACAACTTAAGCCTAAGTTTTAACTAAGTTTTTTAACTAAGGCTAATTGGCTGAAAGGATGTGAACAATTCCGATCCACTTAATTGAATGTGGACTCAAATTAAAAAGAGTAATTGCCTTCAAAACTTTGCATTGCAGACTGCTGGCCTCTTTTAAGCACCAAATGAAATCCTTCAAGCACATGTGTCAGTGGTGTTGCTTTCGGAATCTCAACTGCATTATATTGATGGTTTTATTTACAAGATGAATTTTCTTGAAAAAGGTGTCCTGATTTGGGTTGGAAATTTCAAATCAAGGCCATGCCTTCTAACTGCTGGCAGCTTTCCAAACATTTCCTGATCAGAAGACCTGAAAATGGTACTTTATATTTTGATGTAAAAATAACTAGGTTTTTTATTTGAAGCCAAGGCTGTATATTTTTACACAAATTTTCCACTGATTTTGGGAAGAGCTTTAGTTGAGCAAAACCATACCTGTATTAAAAATGGAGTTTACTACTAAGGAGTAGACATTCAAGGAATTCTCCCATGAAAATAAAGACCTCACTTATGAGGCTTTCTTAAATGAAATTCTTGAATTAGATTTTTTTGTCTACACACTGACATTGCCATTTCTTCCTGATATCAAAGCAACATCCACAACTTCTAACCTTCATTGTGCTATGCACAAAAACACAGAACAAAGGAATTGTCCTACCTCTCAAAATACTTTGTTGCAAGAGCAACAAAGACCCTTTGTTTGCCATTTAGGCGAGATCGGTGGACATCATCTCTGAGCAGAAGCTCTGAGAATCAGCCTTTTCTATTCTTTTCCAAACGTGTATATGCATATTTTCACATGAGTCTGCTACTGCAGAGAGACTCTTAAAGAAAAGAATCAACCAGAGCAAAAGGAAAATATTACTTCATATTAATAACAAATGGAGTGCACAATGCATTCCACATACAAAGGTTACCCATTTGAGGAGCTGGAAGCCAAGGGCATTTTAAAACTAAAAGAGCCCTTAAATAAACATATTGATTTAAGTACAAGGCAAATATTCTTAGCTCAGCAGGTAGTTGGTATCTAAATCACATTCAGACTTCACGTAAATACACATGTCAAAGCATTTATCTAGTAATAAAAAAACAACTCTTAAGGAATGCAGTTGAGATAGGGAAGTGTCAGTTATTTTGCACATTTCCTATTTCCAGCTCATTAGTTTCAGCTTTTGACAGGGGTGGAGCTGAAAGAAATCCTGTAGAGGTTTTTCTCTCCTCCCAATTTCACATGAATAAACAGAGGGAGGGAGTCCCCTGCCTGTCTGCCAGGCTCTTATCTATCATATTTAGATGCTAGATGCTGTCAGATTTTAGATATTGACGCCTCTAGGTATTGCCAGTTACTGGGAAATTAAACCTGGAATAGAAGGTAGTCCTTTCCTTTCCCAAACTGGCTTTGCTTTAGGACTAGGTTTGGACACCCTTCAAAAATGTTGATGTCCAGTCAAAGGTGACAGGATTATATTTCTGTCATTCATTCCTTGCACCTGATTTTCTGTTTCCTCACTCTGTCCTTGGTATCTCATCAGCACTCCATCTGCATATTTTCTTTCACCTACATTCTTACATTCCTCTCAAATCCAGATCCTCCCACTCCAGAAGTGGTAGGTGTAGATTTACACTGCTGATTTTTGTTTAAACTCTCCTCATGTATGATACCTCCTTGAGTATTAGAAATTCTTAGAAATTCAGTGTTCATTATTAGACACATTTTTCCTTCATTTCCTCCAAAAATATATTTCAGAAAATGAAGATGTTCCTCTAAGGACAAGAGGCAATGAACATATGAGATATTTCTATATAATTCCAATTCTTGAAAAATGTCTCTATGATCACCAACAATCAGGTCAGCAATTACCACCCTTCTGTTAGAAGTGACACCTCTGTAAGCTGACATAAGATAACCACATGGACTCACTTTTCCCTCCCAGAGATAAAGCACACTCAAACATCAGGAACTGTAAAATGGAAGTATGTGTGCAGCCAGGTATTGTGTTTCAGCTGGTAACTTCCATCTGATGGAGGAAACCCCTTAAGATGGTCTGACTGCCACTATCTCAGCATACAGTCTAAACATTTTGGTGTAGTCTTTAAGTGATGTAGCTTGACAGCATACCCACCCAGCTCATTCTTTCTTTTCTGATCTAACTTGCATAGGTTCTGTTCCGATTAGTTTTTAGTAGAATCCTTTAAAATAACTCCTAAAACTAAAATAAACATCTGTACATATTTGTGTACATGTCTTCATGTGGATATTTATGTGTAGACATCTGTGTGTTTGGGTTAGACAGGGTAAAGACAAAATCTTTTCAAAGAGGTCTCTTTGAATCTGAGAGATCTCGAATGTTACTTTACACACATGGGAACATCCACACATTTGGATCATCCTTTGAAAAAAACTTGATGTAGATCTTGAGGTGCTTTTACTGCACTATACAGGAAATACTGCAGCAAAAGGACTTTCATTTGAGGAAGCTGGATCTTCACTTTGGTTCCTATCACCTTCAAGACTTGTTCACATAATTCTGTTCTTAAAGTTTGCATGTTTCTGAAAAGAAGGATATTTATGACTTCTCTTAAAACTATTTACCACATAAAGATATAGGTGTAACAAATGAAATTTGTCACTAATTTTTAGGATGAGACTTCAGTCTGTATAAGTTTTGAACAGCAGCAACAAAGGCAACAGCCTGCACAATTTTTCTTTCAGGTTCAAATCTCAAATTTATTGTGTGACACCATGATAAAGAGGTTTAACTTCCTCACAGTTTTTTGAGCAGTTGCTAAGTGGCAGTTCTGCAGATCTGAAGGTGCTCTAAGACTTTTCCAGGAGTCTGCCCATTGTAGCTGATGAAGCATTTTAGTGTGCAAGAATGTAGAAATAGACCCAAAAGTAGATCTATTCTTAAGAAAGAAAAGTTTTAGTGATGGAAATTTCTCTTTTCTTTAGAGTAAAGCATAGACAGAAGCTCATCAGTCATATGAGATTATCATTAGGGACTTTTCACAAGGTCAGGCCACTGCATGATAGACAAGAGGAAACGGCTTTGAGCTGAAAGAGGGTAGATTTAGGTTAGATATAGGAAAGATATCCCTCATTTTGAGAGTGGTGAGGCACCAGCACAAGTTTCCAAGAAGCTGTGAATGTCCCATCCCTGGAAGTGTGTTGCAGGCCAGCCAAGATGGACCTTTGCGCAACCTGGGCTAGTGGAAGGTATCCCTCCCTGCCTGTCACATGAGGATTGGAACGAGATTATGAACACTAAAACAAAGTTGGATACATAAATTTTTTTGTGCCCTCCCTGTTTCGAGTCTTCCACTGCACTGCTCAGACTGGGAAACTAACACTAGCTAATAGGAGACTAAGTCACCTACATATAACTAAGATTTAGTTTACAGCCCATGAGATGGCAAGATGAGACATATCTCTTAGGTGTTTGAACACTGAGCTGGATGAAGATGCTGACCTAACTGCAGCAGAAATATAATCCTGCCACTGCTGATCACTTTTCACACATTCCCAGTTGGTTGTTTGACATGCAACTGGAAAGAGCTATTGTTTTTCTCTGGTTTTTTTCCCTTCTCTGTTAGCCAAAATAGCGAAACCATAGCATCAGTGTTGTTTGAAAATATATTTATGTTTGTTTTCCCTATAAAAAGAGATAATAATGTTATGTTCCAATAATATTAAGTTGCAATGTTATTTGCAAGATTGCAGAGCTTTTAATTTTCTGATTATTTCCACAGTGGGAGTTTCAGCTCAATTTCAACCAAGACACTTCTATCTGTTTCAGTTATTTTTTTATTACAGCTAGAAGCAACAATAATTGCCTTTAGTGTATGAAAACATGACTGAGGAGACAATTGTTGTCCCTAAAGAGCAAAATCATCAGCATACATTTTTGATGTAAAATTTTTGTAAATTAATTGCAAGATCCTATAAATATTATATTTACAAAAATTGTGTTGTATGCTGTCTTCAAAGAAACAATCTTTTTTCTTTTTCTTTTATTTTTTTGTAAACTATGCTTCATACACACTGCATTTCCTGAGGCAGAAAACAAAAACATGGAACAAAAATATTAGCCTTCTACTTTTGTAATTTTACATTCTACTACTTTTCTTTTCCAACTCTTGGTTTGGGGTTTTTTTAATATAATTCTGGAAGTATACAGGAAAAAAAAATCAGTAACACTGTCTTTAATCAAACCCCATTATCAGTGTTTTACTAGTCAAGTGATAAAAAAAAACCCCATAAATATATATCTCAAGTGTTAAGGCAGTGGATTTGCATATAATTTGGCCATAAATCAAGAAAGAAATTCAAAATATTGAATACTTTGTGGAATATTTTTTCACAATTTCTATTAAAAATGATAACAAGAAATCTCTTACATTTTCTCTAATGAAAAAATTCAACTTGAAGTATTCCAATCCAGTTATATCTTGGAAAAATTATCTATCAAGACTTCTAATGGAATTATCCTCTACAGCCACTCCATAGAGAAACCTGACAGACTGTTCAAGAACAGGAACTGAAGTTGTTAAAAGCCTCTGAAATAACTTGGGTTGATGCCAACATTAATAAGTGCACTACTCTTTTTTTCCATTTTCCCTATTAGAAAACTAAATAAGTCAGCTTTTTGCTGTGGGGAAAAAAAAAAAAAAACAAAAAAAACAAAACACATGAAAAAAACAACCAAACAAGCAAAACCCCAAATAAACAGAAACAACTGGATTTTGGGGCTAATCAGACTAACATCTTTTCAGTTGTGTTAGCTCTCAGTGTGGTGCATCCTGTGTAACCCAGATGTACAGAAATTTCATATGATTGATGAGTACACAGGACAGCACTCAAAGCACACATATTATGTCCTTTTCCTGTTGCTGCATTTGAATGCAGAATAAAAAGAATATTTTGGATAAATAAAGAGAGGCTTTTTTGAAGGAGATGGGCGGGGTTACAACTAACATCAAGAAGAGTGATTAGTTTCAATAGATATTTCAGCAGATTCATTCCAGTCAGAATTGTGGTATTGGCTTTTGAGCAGGCAGTACATTGCACTTATATCAAATAGTGCTAGCAAATTTGCTGCTAGAAAAAAAAATATACAGAAAACATAGGAAAATTCATTATTTGGAAATCAAATTTTCATAAGAAAATCTGATCTCCAGAGATGACTAGGGATCAGACTGCACAAACTACCAGAAATATCTGAGGACACAGTTTCATTTGTCACAGGCTGACAACTTCAGAGCAGGTCAGCCTGTGATTATTTACTTATTTGTTTATTTTTGAAGCCACAGTAGCAGAAGGTGCCTTTCTGAGCTAGTGATGGCAACACATTTTCTCACATACCACTGGAGACTGGTGTGATACAAGGACTCCAGCTCACCTGCCACCACTGGAGGGAAGGTGGGTGTGCTCTGGGGCAGAGAAATTAATCTCCAAGTAATACAAATGAGTAACAGAGCTCTTCCCTGACATACCATTGCAAGCAAGCTCTCAGTATATCTACCAACACTATGGGATTAACCAATAATATGCTGATTAGCCAATAAGTATTGAATTATCTTTTGCTTCAGAAAAGGATCACTGTATATGACTTGGAAAACTACTGGCTTCCAACCACATCCACTGTAAACAAAGCATGGTACTTCAATGCCAATAAACCCTGTATAGAATTTTAGTCCAAGAAGTAGCTCATATCTATATCATCTGTATCTATATATATGTCAACATATATATATATATATATATATATATATATATATATATATATATGAAGTTAACTAGGAATAGGGATAGTAGTTGAACCTTAAGTGATTGTGCTTCATCTGTCTGCATTATATTTCAGCATTTAAAAATGTTTCACTGCCAGAAATATGAAAGGGTTAAACAGCAGCAGATTTCCTGTGCTAGATAACTTAATGAAAAACATTCAGGGTGCTTTTTAAGAACAAGAGATTCATGAATGGCAATTATTAGTATTTTTTCTTCTTCTTCTTTTATTTTTTTTTCACAAGGAAAATGTAGGCAAGACAGACTTTGCTGTAATTCTTCCTAATTGCTCTAATGCATTTTATTTTATTTTAGTGTTCTCAGTTTATAAAAACAGTTAGCATCAGTTTGTTTTCATTTTTAATGGAGATAAACTCATTCTTTTCCTCCTGAAAAACTTCACAATATGGTTGGAAATGTCAGCAATAATTAGACAAAATGCTTGTGAAAACATAAAATAAAATAATACATCTTTTTATAATGGAATCAGTTTGTCTGATTATCTCAAAAAATGTACATTTCCAACTGCCCAGGAGGGTCATTAGAGCTTATGAAAATCAAACTCTCTTTTTTCTGCTTCATACATCATGGACAACAATATTGTCTCCAGGATCATTATATATTGCCTGGCTTCATAAATACACGTTAGACTTTCTTGAGCTACAGTGAACCTGGAGCATGAAATGCATTCAAAAATAGAAACAACAGGGGGAAAGAAAAAGAAAATAATGTTATTAACTAAATAACCATTACATAGAAATTATAAAAGGAAAGATAACTTCACTGAACACAGTACTCAAGGGACCTTGGTTCAATTCTGTCTTCAGTTACAGATTTTCAGTATAACCTCAGGAAAGTCATTTCTACCCTATGCACAATGAGGGCCATTTGTCCTTTAAAGAAATGGTTGTGACAGCACTCCCTTCTGAGCTCCTGTCAAGGTGTGAAGCCTAATTCAGAAGTTTTTGTTATCCCTTTGAGATACACTCAGAGAATAGACAAGAGTATCACTTTAGCTTTTTTTCCCATTTGTAGAAATGGGGCTAATATTCCCCTACCCTCACTGGAGATCTTATGGATGCAACTCATTAGTGTGTAAGAGGCAGATATCATGATGACAAGGGCTGTTTAGTGAATAAATATCTGGATGGAGTAGGAGGAATTAAGGTACAGTTATCACTTTGCATCAAAAAGAGTTTTTAATGAAAAACAGTGGAAGTCTGGTACGTTTATCATATGATCAATTATTATCCTGCATTCCAGGAAGCTGGAAGGCTATTTCAAAGATAACTTTTACACCTGTGTAGTTTGTTTTCTTGTAAGGTGTTGCAATATATTTGTTCTGTCCTGTAGTTTAAGCATCTTGCTTTTTCTCAGTGATCATGGGTTTTCAGTCTTCACTTCTCTCCATCAGATTCAGCAACACTGTCACCCAGCAGGAATGATGCTGCTTTATTTTCAACAGGGTCCCAATATGCCAGCTGCAAAGTTACCAAGGAAAAATTGAAGTGTACAGAAAAAGTTCAAAAACATGCAACATTTTCATTAAATTTTTTTAGAACCTTTTAAATTTCCAAGATCTTTACCTGTATCTGGAAAATGTGGTCAAAAACCCAAAAGCATTACAGAAGTAATCTGCTATAATCAAATAAAAAAATACTCTTCTGTAGTAGCAGTGCACATATGCTTTTGTAAATACAAGCAAATGCTTACCAATGATGAACTCTCTGTATATGCCCTCCCCTCAAAACCCTTCACCCTCTTCATTGCCCTCCTTTGGATACTCTCCAGTAGTTTAATGTCTTGTATTTTGGTGACCAAAACTGCACACAATATTCAAAGTGAAGCCACAAACATATTTATGTTTAGGTTCTTTCCTTTTTCATGCAGTTTTTCTCCTCTGGAAATTAGTGAGGACTTCTTTTAGCTCTTAGCTTTTTATTCTTAGACAGTCACACAGCTCCGTCAGGGTCACATGTCCAAACTTTATTTCACCTCTATGCTCACGTATTTCTTGCCCAATGAAGTGAAGATTAATTGTCAGAATAAGCACAGATTTTGCAGATTGAAACAGCAGAGGAGTCACAATTCTCTCTCTTGCTTCTCCTACAACACAACGCAGCATGGAAAGCAAAGCCCAAGGAAAACAAACCAGACTGAGACCCGAAGGTTCTGTAAAAAACATTTGCAGACTCATCATTGAAATAAAGATTTGATAAATAATCAATCAACAGCTCAAATTCATCAGAAACAAAAGGCCAAATTTGGGCCAAGACACACATCCACACATGAGGCTTCCATATGGTAAATAGCCAATGTTTGCAGATGCACACAAGAACAAATGTTGGAAGAAATATCAGCAGGGAGGGCTGGCCAGTTGTCATCGGTCTCTGGGAGAGACTGAAACAATAACGAATGACACAGAGAGATGGGAGATGAATTTTCACTTTGTGTTGGTAGCACAGTGTAAAAGACACTTTACAAACTCCTGAGAAGCTGATTGTCCTCAGGCCCCTTCTGAAATCTTGACTCCTCGGTCAGTGTTCTCTGCCATATAGACTAGGTTGTCTCAGCTCACCAGTCTGCTTTTCTGTATCTGTTTTTTGAGAGGGTGAACCTCAAGAAGCTCAACTGTGAAATTTTCTCATCAGCCTAATTTTTCTGTGTCATATACTTGGTTCTGATATTTTCCCGCTTGTGTTTTTTGCTTGCTGAAGCTTCACTATTGATGGAGTTCAATAAATGGTGTTTGCCATCAGAGCAATTTGGTTCTAGTTTTAATTATAGCAACAAGCTGCTTCCTTAAAACATGTTATGGGTGTTCCATTATTTTAAATTGTTATCTTCCATAATAATTACAGAAACAGTTGATCTTTTCTGAGAAGCCAGCAGCTGCAAATTCTCCCCTTTTCAAATGTCTCATTTTAATAGGTGAAACATCAGGTAAAAATCAAATCAAGTTGTAATATAATACTCCAGGAGAAAACATGTAAGTTACAACACATTGCCTCCAGATTCCATAGGGTTACGCTATTCAGAGGTACTGAACCGTATCCCTTAGTATAGATCATAACAAGCCCTATGCTGCACAGCTCAATTGTGAACACAAAGCCCCTAAATAAATCATGCAGCAATGGCAACATTACTAATAGGACTATCAGAATCAAAGGAAGCAGAGCAATGCATCTGAAAAGAGCCTATATTATTATTCTGCGTGGTTTGTTTATGGTATTGTTGGAGAGACTGCTTCTCCCTCCTCCTTTCCCTAGTTCCTCCAGATTAAGAATGGGAATGAAACGGGCAGCAGAACTCCCGGAACAGCCTGTACACTGTAGTCCTACAATCATAAGTGGTGATCTGGTACTCTCTGGAAGGCATTTCACTAAACTAACTCAATCTTCATCTTTATTCTGACACAGCTCAACATTTGAACTCCTTTCAGTTTTCTGCTGTCATGTATTTCTAGCCCCTGTTCACAGTGATCTCTGAATAGAACACAGCACAGCACACAAAGCAGTTACTAAGACTGCTAACATACATAGCGTCATACTTTTGGCCATATTTGCTCAAAGACCTCTGCCTGTTTTAAGCAGTGATGGAAAATTACTTGTATTTATAAAATGCACAGAAGAGAGTCTCCAGTAGGGGTTAAGACTCTTTCTCCCCACTAGAACAGCTGTTAAGAATCAAAAAGGAAAATTTTATGTTGGTGGTGTCAAATATTCTATCAGCGATGAGAAGTTGCTTAGTGTTTCTATAACATTTAAAATTAGTTTGAAGAAAACATTAGTATTTTATTTATCTCTTGATTTATTTCTTTGTTTACAAATAGTTCTCTAAGGATGGGAGACAAGTTGTATGACTTTGTGGATCTCTTCTAACCTAAATCACTGACATTGTGTCAAATCCTTTCCACTATAAGGCAGAGACACATTTATCTCATTTAAGATTGGAGATAACTTTTTTTAAACATGGAGTTACCTCTTTGCAATGATGAGGACTTAGCCCAATATAATTTGGAAGATAGAGACTCAAATTCTCAAATAAAGTATTGACTGCAGACTAAAAATTTTATTTTTGTTTTTGGATAACACTGTGATAGTTTTTTAATAGAAGCTTTCAAAATCCCTTAATTAATTACATCTACCAAATAAGACAGGGGAAAAAAGAAAAGAAAAAAAGAAGAAGAAAGAAAAAGAAAATAAATACCTTAAAAGAAGAATTGGAGAAAAAAAAAAAAAAAAAGGAAGAAAAAAACAAATTACAAACCCCCAAAATCTAGACCTCAGCCAATCAACTCAACATTCTCTCCCAGGAACCAATGTACCAAGAGCAGTATAAATCAGGAGCTCATAATAAAAGACTAATGCCTCTTTTCCAAAAAAAAAAAAATTAAAAAAAATCAATAGTACCCCGAAACACATTTCAACCAATAAAATAAGATTTTACAATTATGAAACATTTAAACTAATGCTCAGATCAACCAGATAGTTACAACTGTGGTTTTCTGCACTCCTCTTTCATTTTCCCTTTCTTACATGTCCCTCCCACTTTGCATCATACCAATTAACATCTTTCCTTCCCTAACTGTTCTCTAGATAATTCACAGAAGCATTTGTCTGTGTGGCTTAGAATTAAACAGAAACTATTAAACAGTCAATTCCTATCTCTTCTGTAGAATTAATGTCATGTTAACTCCTACCACCCCTTGTTGGTCTGTGGGATGTAAATGAGGTACCTTAAAGAATTTGTAAGGTATTTCTCTCACAGCCTCAGCACACTCTCACAATTTAATCCAGGATGCAGTAAGCCTGTTTTAGTTACAATACAGGAACTCTTCTTTGATTGCTAATTTTAGCCTTAGTAATCTAAGTACAAACCATATGGAAAATGCAACACTCTTCATATTACAGGAGCTGAGTTGAAGTATTGTTATTTTTGATACATGCACCACATTTTATGATTTGCTTTTAAAAACATTCATGAAAGACACCTGAGGAAAAGCTGGCTGTGGGAAGGAGGAGAAGAGGATCAAACTGTGTGACTGAAGCTTATGAGCATACTTTGGAGTAATTGCATACTCCATCCTGTCAATTTTACTAGAACAATGTCCTCTTATTCCTGGAGGCCTAAGCACATGAGCACTCACTCACCTCTCTAAAGTAACTGTGTTCATGGTCCCATCATATTCCATTATGATGATTAACAGCCTTCAATGCATTTGTATAAAAGCAGTCCAATGCATTGGGAACACTTTGATCATCAGCAGCACATGGCTCATCTCCTGTGGTCACATTAATGACATGACTCCAGCTACCATGCAAAATTGCAGTGCTGGATCAGTGCAAATGTCATCAGATCCCCATTCATCTCAGAGACTTCATTTTCTTCCTAAACCAGAGAGGTGACATCAGAAATGAGCCTTTTGACATTGTTTTATCAGACAGAATCAACCTGGTAAGGGGCCAGATGTGTTGTCCCTCCTGAAGTGGCCACCAAGCTGTGACCGCACAGATGTACACTGCAACTGCAGCCACACTCATAAACAAGATCATTCAGCACTTCAGCAGGGCAAAGATGGGACAATGTTTAATTCTATTCTGGTCTGATTACATTTTAAAGCACCAGGAGATGCCAAGAACTGTGTGTCACAGTGCTTGTACAGTACCTATGCTTTAACCCTAACATGGCTTCCCTTTTCCATCCCACTGCACTAGGCTTTAACAGCCCCCTTCTGTAAAAATGTATGGATTTCTGCTCTCAATCAGGCAATCGAATTAATAAACCTGCTGAGTGCAGAAGACCACGATTTCCTATTCATGGGCTACACTCTGATTCCAGAGCTTCCTCTGGAAAAAGCTAAAGCATTTTCTACTTCTCATCCCATGACACAGCCAACACCTCTGTGGCCCTTGGTGACCATGCAGCACGGTGTAGTGCAGGCAGGAGTTAGGAGTGGAAGAAGGAAGATTCCTTCCAACTCAGTCACTTCTAACTGATGCTCTGTGTATGATAAAAAGTCATCAGGGCATTTATCACCCTGCTGTTTTATCAGAAGAAAATCTGAGGTTTTTGTGCACAAGTAGTCTTTGTAAAACAAGAAGACAGGATGTAACTGTCCAAATAATCTGCTGATCTGGAGGATACCAACCTCCATCTGACAACTAACTACATACAGAGAAATATCGAGCTCTTACATTACAGAATCACAGAATCAATTAGGCTGGAAAAGACTTCTGAGATCATTGAGCCCAACTCTTGACTGAACACTGCCATGTAAACAAGACTGTGGCACTAAGTATCATATCTGCAGTTTTCTTAAACACCTCCAGGAACAGTGACTCCACACCTTCCTGTGCAGTCCATTTCAATGTTTAACCATCCTTCTGTGAAGATATTCCTCCCAATGTCCAACCTGGACCTTCCCTGGGGCAGCTTGAGGCCATTTCCTCTCATCCTGTTGGTTGTTGCCTGGGAGAAGACACCAACCTCCAGCTGGGTACAATCTCCTTTCAGGCAGTTGTAGAGAATGATAAGGTCACCTCTGAGACTTCTCTTCTCCTGGATAACACCTCCAGCTCCCTCAGCTGTCCCTCTTATGACTTACCCTCTGGATGATTCACCAGCTTTGTTGCCCTCCCCTGGACTCCGTCCAGCACCTCAAAGTCCTTCCTCAACTGAGGGGCCCAGTTTATCAAAGTCTTACTTGTGACAGAATCAAAAATTATAATCGTAATCCCGCAGATAGTGACTCAAGACAGGAAAATAAAGAAATTTGATGGAGACCAAAGAGGACATTACAGTCAGAGCCCAGAAGAGAAGGATTCTCTTTTTCTGGTATGTAGCTTATTCCAAGCTTTTGTGCACTCATTATGCACTCCCTGAAATCACTGAGCTGCAGGCAGCCAGATTGCAGGAAAGCAACCATGCATTCAAGCCTATGGAGACAAGTCAGTGCCTCTCAAAAGCCATACTTTGCTGCAGAGAGCACAGAGAGCCAGCAGCAGGCATGGCATCTTTTACTCTGGTAATAAATGAACAGAACAAGCTATGTAGAAGTTATCTGTTAACACTGACAATTGTTAGAGACCATGTAACAGTCTGTAATATATATAAAATTATTGACATCATATGTGTTTATATTTAGGTTAAACAACTATATTGTTTTCATAAGAGAAAACTGTTTCTGGAAACAATAGGCCAAATTGCTTTTCCTTGCTAAGAACAATGATGCAATGCTGCCAGCACCAACAGTTATTATTACAGAATCAGCTAACTGAAAACACAAGGTCTTTAACAACTTGTATCTTACAAAGCACTCCAAGGCTTGCTGATGCTGTTTTGCTTTGTTTGCTAGTCAAGATGGGTAAAAGCAGTTTGTATTTTGCATCTGCTCATTATTGCAGTTTTCCCTGTGTATGTTTCCTCCTGTTTTCATTTCTCTTTCATGAGGGCAAGTATACAGAGCCTCAGTTCTTGTGAATTTTTCACTATCAGAACTAGTAGATGAAATCAGAGTCAGATGAACAGAGGAAGGCTAATCCTTCTGGGATGTACAAGGGGTCCAAAGAAAAAGAGATGCAAACTGAGATGGAAAATACACCCCTGTTAACAGAAATAAGCAGGACTTCCCAAAAATTTGGAGATTACACATCAGGATCACTGCAGCAATCATATACATAGACATAAACAGTGTCTTGGGCCATCCCATTAAAAATATTATATCTACAACTGTAGCACAGTTTCCAACAGATCTGCATATTTGAGATGTTTTTTGATAGCTAACATTATGACGATCACAATCAATTCGTGTATGCTGAAAGTGGGACTACAAAATAGAGCTGGACAAAGAAGCCTTTCCATTTGCTACTTAGTTGCAGTTGAAAACTAAGTCTTCAACTTTTCACCATAGCTGACAGGTTAGAAATTCACCAGATGTGGACAAGATGCAGCATACTGAGAGCATAAATTGATTTTATATTTAGGTTTAAAATGGACCTCATTGTCA
Source organism: Trochalopteron elliotii (assembly GCA_024734555.1). NCBI lineage: Eukaryota > Metazoa > Chordata > Aves > Passeriformes > Leiothrichidae > Trochalopteron > Trochalopteron elliotii. The sequence continues at coordinate 892,918 of JANPWX010000050.1, forward strand.
CAGAAATGTTAACCCCTCAACAGAAAAATCCACTGGATTTTGCAAATGCAAATTTAAACTCCCATGCTTGGTACAATAATGAAATATACAGCATTCCTTGTTGTCCTTACCTTTGAACTGCAGGTAACTATACAGCAGTGTTACAGGACAAAGATACACTTGTGAAATATTCACAAGCTGATGTCTTTGCAGCCCCGTGGGACCTGTGAAGAGCTCTTTTTTCCCCCACATCTCTCTCTCAGACTTTAAATAATGAGGACCAGAAAAGGTATGAGACAACATGTCTGTGTGTCTCCTTTGAAATCTTTTCTTACATTACCTTGTTATCTGTGCTCAAGAGCAGCAGGTATTCCAGCAGTTCAGAGTGTATCCACAGCAAAAACACCCAGCAAAATAGAGTGCCAGTAGACACAGCTTTCAGTTCCAGGTCCAGTCAGCAAAACACAAACAAGATACATGGAGGGAGTGGTAGCACAGCTGAGTGGGGGGATGCATGTGTGAAGGGGTGGGAAGGCAGCATTTTGCCAAGCCAGGGAGTTAAGAAAATAGATATTTATTATCCATCCTGAAAAAAACCTCTCTTTCCTTATCTGAGCTCACAAAATGCCCTTCTACATAAAGTGATCCAACTTCCTTAGTATTACAGCCTGGATCAAATCCTGACCACCCCAGAAAGATAAGAGGTCTGGTCACTGCTCTGCTCACAAGGATTTGGATAATTCTTTTCAATTTAGCCCTCTTTGGTAACTGCTGAGAAACCCAGATACAGGTAAGGATTTGTAGGCTTTCCTATAGTTCTGGATTGTGCATCAGGAAAGACTTTGAACATGCTGTGAGGTATGAGCTGAGTATGAAGGACTTCACTTGTTTCCACACATCTATGTCAGTCTTGAGTATGTACAAGACTAAAATCAAGCAATTTTTATCAAATGAATTCACCCTGGCATTCAGGAATGCAAGCATAGTCCTTTTCCAGAAGACGCATCGCTTTTTTAATTTCCAGTTCTCTTAGGCTTCTAACTAACTTTTTATCCCCTCTGTATTTCAAAGGTGCTTATATAACAGGTACTTTCCCATACTGGCCTTAAAAGCCCTTATTCTCTTTCTTTCATTATTTCAACAGACTAGCAGTCGTTGCAACACAGGTGACGGTAAATCAAATCAAGTTGAAATGTGGGCTTGACTCATTTTCAGACGATATATGATTTGTTTGCATTACATTATCTTGGAAACCCATAAGCAATATGCACTAACTACATGCCCGCACATGGCAAGAAGATAAATGCTCTTAGTCAGTAATATAAAGTCTAAATAAAATTACAATCAGGTTTGGATATTAGGATAGCTTTGCAACACCCTTGGGGCATTGCTCTTATCATTAGCATTATTTGCATTAGAGTAGTGTCCAGAGATCCTGCCTGTGATCAGTTTCAAATTGTGCTAGGCTCTGGAAAACGTGGGAAGAGACAAAAGTTTTGAATGCTAAATAGATAATTACAGGCAAAGAGTGGGAGAAATAAAGGATTGTTATCATCACTACGTAGAGCTCTGAGGTGTGGAGATTAAATTTTTGTTATAGCCTAAGCACAGGCGCAGAGCAATGTTGGAGTGCAAGTTCGCCTTGCATCCAAAGAGTTTGCACATAAGCCCATGTTTAGGTTCCCATTGGCTTTTATTGGAGTGCTGATAACAGTAGGAAAGATAGCTTGAGCTTGCCTTTCCCCAGCTACATTCCTACAGCAGGGGCAGCTGGGAACAAGGTTGGCTTGGCTTTCTTGGCCTGAGGCAACCTTCAGATATGCTGTCATGCTGTCCTGTGACACCTTCCCAGTGCTGATCCAGCAAGTTTCCCCAAGTCCTTCCCTACAGGATTATAGCCCTGCAGTGTAGGATGGATGGGCAAGTGAGCACAGGAATAGGAAGCTCAAACACCTGAATGACTGCTCACACATTACGGGGGCGTTTTTTGGTTTGTTTGTTTGTTTATTTAGGGGGGGTGGCTTTTTGTGAGGTTTTATGTGGGTTTAGTTTTTCTCTCATCTCTGGAAAGACTCTATGTCTTCCTTAAGGTCACCAGAAAGTCAGAGTGCAGCTAAAAACCAGACCTCCAACTCCAGCATCCGAAAATTCATCATTAATCTCTAAAGATCTAAATATAGGAATGGAAATATAGAAGTAACCTGGTAAAAAATAGGACAAGTGATCTTTCAATCAGTAGTGGAAGGACTCTATTGACCTCCAAGAAAGTTTCTTTTCAAGGTGTCCTCCATACACAGTTACAAAATTTTTACAACTATTACACAAACACCCATCACAATACCGGGCTGATGAAAGAGGGGGTGGATGTTTATGTGCTGCTGTTTCACCCCATGTTGGCAGGGATAAGAAAATTACAAAGTGATAAGAAGAGATGCAAGTGGGAGGAGCAGACGTGAGTTCTTGATTATGTACTTAATTAAGCAATGCTGGCCACATCAAATTGCAATGAAGTGTGTGTCTATCTGTGGCATGTTTTTAGTCCTAGGCAATACATTGGCTACCTGCCTCTGAATGGACAGTGAGGAAGATATTTTCAGACACAGAAATGTTGACTGTCTGGGAGAGCTGGATGGTTACCTATTTTTGCCTTTGAAGACTTTATATGATCAGTTTAGATCACAATCTCACCAAGTGATCCAGTCACTCGCAGAAGTAATTAGGTTTAGATAAATGAGACAGCAGGCAGGGGTAAGGCATGTAGACCTAAACCTAAAATAAAACTCCTGGCACTCCAGGAGAGCAAGTTATTTCATCCTGTTTAAGTGCTTTAACAAGAATGTAAACATTTTTTTCTTAAATATGGTAGGAACTTCATTCTTTTTCAAAAATAATAATATTGTTTTTCTATAACTTCTATTCTTCCGCAATTCTAGGGGCTCATGTCCAATCCCACATGCAACATGTTTATTAGATGTAATATTTTATCTCAGATTCAGTGTCTGACACTATCATTTTGTTCTTATTTCAATAAAAGTGCTTTCCTTCTCCTCACTTTGTCAGAATCTAATGGTTTTCTTTATCACAATAGAAAGTTAAAAAGATTCTTCCTAGAAGACAAAAATGGACCATATGTGTGTTCATCTTAATTCAATTTGTAATATAGAATCCAGACCAAACAAAGTAACTTCATAATACTAGAAACTGCCAGAATTGAGCTGGGATTGTTTTTGTTGTTTGTTGCTTGTTTTTAATATATGGGCATGAGGTCTCAGTAAATCTGTACTCATTGGCTTCATTACCTGTGGCCTTGTGAACACAGAAGAAAACAGTACCAAATACTCCTGTGATTTCTTGTTCTCCTTGAGAACTCATTATAGTGTGCTTTAATCAAGAGGAAATACATAGAAACTATTCCAACTTTCAGCTGACAAAATCACAGTATTAGTTGTTTTGTGAGAACTCTACAGATAAAAATTCCACATGGATTTCCTGGGTTTTGTAAATTTTAAAAACATAATATAGTCTATACAAAATTAAACCATGAAAGTCAAAAGAGCTAGTAAAGTAATTTATTGGGTCTGTGAAATCATCTAGGAAATACAGGGGTTTTCATATAATTTTAACTATTGTATAATATTTAAGACACTGAAGGCACATGAAAACTTGGTATCCAGACCCAGAAAAGGTTCCCACTAAAAATGTGTTCCTTGTATACCTTCCCCTGGAACAAAGGACTTCTTTACCTTTATCATATCTGTGTAGCTTTTTGCAGAATGGTCAGTCAAGCACCGTTGTTAAATATAGAGGTTGGAAAACCCTAATCTTCTTTCAATATTCATTTTCCACAGCTTGTCAACATCTGCATAGCTTACCAGTGAAGATGCTTTACATGCAATCCACCCACAGGTTACAACTTATAGGTCAGGGATGGGAATTCACTTTGAAATCACCAGGCAGCTGAGCCTACACGCATTACTGAGGTGACAGGTAGCACACAATGATGAACCTTCTGTCAGTCACAGAGAGGTCACACTGGTATCAGTTGCCAACATGTCTTTCTCTCATCTTTTTTAGGAAAAGGAAATTAAAAAATGTCTATTTTTTTTTCTTCTTGTGGAAAATGGAAACAGAGTGGATGGTGTTTACTAGTGTCAAGTGGCTGAAAATTTAGGGCCTCAGAGCTCAGGAGGTCTCCTTTAACTGTACTCTCTGCAACAACATAAATTGTTGTCTGAACTGAGCCCCTCATAAGCTATTACAGGAGCAAGGATGGCAGCCACATTAACGTGAGCTGTACTGGAAACAAAATCTCCAGCCCAGTGTCAGGAAAGCCAAAATAAGAATATGGCTTTCTCCTGTTTCATACCTACTTTTTTTTTTTCCATTATAAAACCTGTAAAACAGGTCTAGTTTAAAAATTATCACATTAAAAGACTGAAAGGTTTTGAGTTTTGTTAAAGACATGCATGAGTCTTACGTGCAAGAAAGAGTAAATTGTAACATGAATAAAAAGAAATATCTGAGTTTGCTAAAAGTTCACCTACAATTCTGTAACTTTAGCATTATCATGAACAGATCAGAATACCAAATCTAAGATCAGTATTCATATCTCATTATGCCTTCTTTGTCTACTGTGTTAAAGAAATGCCAGAGCTCATCAGATAACAACAGAATATTAATATTGCAGAGGTTAAAGAATCATGCTCTCTGTAGTTATCTCAGAGTCTTTGGGCTAGTTGCAGTAAAATTTTGTTTCAAGGTCCTTAGAAGTTAATAAGATCAGTGCTCTCCAGTCTTTCTGTGAGACAGAAGAATCTTCCTATATTCTTCCATTTTCCCAACCTACTGAGGTACTTGATGTATTTGCTCTGCACAGACAAAGACTGGTTTTTCTAAACAAGGTAGTTTGGACGACATTTTTTTGTGTCAAAATGAAGTCTTTCTTCCACTAAAAAAAATCCGCCCTCAGACAAAACAAAAAAATCAGCCCTAGCATAAAGCAGTGTTAATACACATGAAATAAATTGATTTTGCCAAGGCTAAATTTTTCTAGTGGAGCCTATACTTGAGAACGCTCAAGTGCTCTCTTGAGTTATCTCATTGTATGAGTGTTTGCAGGACAGTACCTTGAATTTGTTTCTATCATACAAAGTTGATATATAAGGAGGCAGGATTTAATTGAAACTACTCTGAGAAGTCTTCAAAAAATCCTGTTTTTTTTTTCAGAACAAAATCTTTTTATGAAAGAAGAATCAAATAATATAAGGAGCCTTTAGGAGAGATTCTGGTTTGAAATACAACTATGATCTGTAAAAAATGTGATTGCAGTCTACAATAAATGCATCCTTTATTTTTGTATGTAAAGTTTTTAGATGTGGAAGGATTTTCTCATTAATTTTTTGTTTTACTTTACATATTGGATTTTAGAAATCCATTCATACTATGGATTTGATGAAGACAAGCCATAAATTTATGCAAAGTCTTTAGCTGCAGAAGACCCTGACCTTACAGAGGATCAACTCTTCCAGAGAGTTATTACCAAATTAATACAGTTGCTTAAATAATGTAATGCATATGAACATGAACTATGGAGATCTGCCTGAGGTTTTTAGCCTTCTCTGTATGTCCCCACTTCTTCTTCAATACATATGCACTGTCTTACTTGTTCCAGTATTTCAACACAACAGGGATTGGATCCAAACTTTCCATATATAGAAGTTTGAGGCTCAGGTTCTTCCCATTTAACCTGAGGTACTAAACTGAGAAGTATTTACATTAATAATGAAAACACTGTATGAAAACATGGCTATTCATGCTTTTTTACCCATAGACTTTTCTTAATTTTTTTTTTTTTTTTAATGGGAGGGCTTTAGAAATTCTAAGCGAATGAAACTATCTTTTGGGGGGCTGGTGGAACTGGTTTTAAATACCAATGCTTTTACTTCTGCAAGGTTTTTTTTGCCCTGTAACTATTAATTAGGAACATCAGTATACAGAGACAAGGAACATTTCTGATGCTCATTCAAGGACACCAATGCAAATGGCTTTTATCCTTTCCTGCACCAAGTGCCATGTTGCCTTAAAAGTTGTGTTTTAGCTTTATGTAGTGGTAAGTCCTGGTAGCCAAGTTACTTCAGGTATTCACTGCCACGAATGAGTGGCTGAGGGAATGAAAAGTTCACCCCAATAGGCTATAGAAGATAACAATAAATAGGTTGTCCACATCTCCATTTCAGTGGTCCTTCCCTGTGTCTTAGAGTTTTCCTTTCCTGTGGGAAGGTGACTGCAGCACCCTTTTCATACACAAGGGTGATAGACAAGGGTGTACACAAGGGCTTAACTGTCAATACCAGTTACAGTGATGAACATCAGGAATAACACCATTTAAGTCAAAGGGGTATAGAGGTGTAAAGCTGGGGAGAACAAGCCTGTAGCTAGAGCTCAGTAGGTAGGACTGCAGAATTAATCATGTTTTCAGACATGTCTGTCACGTGTCTATCACAATAAAAATTACATTTAGAAAAATTAAATTTTAACTCTCTTTTGTTAATTGTTGAGAAAATGTAACTCAAGAAGCAAAGCTTTAAGCTTTTAAGTTCAGTGTCCAGTCCTATGTTGCAGATTTTGCCATGATTACATGTGAATAAAGTCCATCATATCATTTAAATTTAGCTTTATTAAACTGACTCTCTCCCCCATCTCAGCATCCATTAAATTATTGTTCTTCTCCTCCTCCTCAGTTCCCCTAAAGATGCTATTCATTAAAATGTAGAGAATAAAATCTCTATATGTGCATTTTTGCTTATTAGCTGTGCTGGCTGCCTCATCATTTGCCAAAATCATATTTCTTGAACAAGGAGGGCAGAAACAATGTGAAATCAATCTTTTTTGCTTGGCCAGATAAACATAAGACAGTGAAAGAAAGAAAGGCACAGAGAGAGATATATAGGGAGAAAGAAAATAAAGCAAGAAAACAGCAACACCATCCCAGTGGTGATGGATAACTGAAGTGAATGTGTCAGGATGGTATTATGTAAATTACCAAAGCAGCTGAGCAGTGCACTGATGATTACAGAGGATGTGAACAATGTTGTGGTCCCCAGGTGCCACCATGCCTTGTTATTTTTTCTTCCCTCCAACTACCCTTGGGGTAGATTCTTCCTGACCTGAGTCCTTGAAAAAAATCATCCAAGAAATACGTTCCTAAAAAAAAAAGGTTAGAGGACATCTATGACATTTCTCTAAAGAAATAACTGCACCCTGTGTGTTGCCAGTTTAACATTCTAAAAAGTGCTTTTTCCTTACACTTCTGAAGGATTTGACTTATCAAACACCTTGATTACAGAATAGGCTCAAGGTCAAAATAATTTTAGACCAAAACAGGAAAGTGAAGGGTGAGGGATATGCATTCAACCTGTATTAAACTATATTTAAAGTTACTCTGTGTTATTAGGAAGAAAACTTTTTTCCGTCTCATTAAATATTCAGTGTATCTGTGTTTGAATTTGCAGGTTAATGTTTGTGTCTATGGTTTCTGGTGACTATGCATTTTGTTTCTCCTTTTGGGGATTGTTGATTTAAATAAATGTTGAGCAAGAGTGCAAACCAATAATTTGCTAATTAGCTCTCATTTGAAATTATTTCTTCCTTAAGCTGAATGTGGATCCAAAACCCAAAGTCCCATAGTCCATTGATAAGCTCGTAAATTATTGAGATAAACATCCAAACCCTCTGCAGTCTTCTCAGGATTGTACCTTAGGAAATAACAAACCTCCATTGGTTTAGGTCTTCCAAAACCCTTTGCAAACATGTCAAGGATTTCATCCAAATGTTTCCTTGCAAACCATGTTAGAAATGAAATAAAGCCTTAGAAAAATATAGAAAATCATTCAGAAAGATTCTTATGGTCCTTAAATTATTTTGACCATGTCTCTTTTCACAAACAGATGAAATTATATTTTCTTATTAGCAACACGCATAGAACATATTTTTACTTGATGGAGGTTGATCTATATTGGTTACACAAAGTGCCAGTTACAATAATCAAAGGCTCATGGAAGTCAGGAAAAGCTAAGCTGGCTACTCCTGCAGAAGGAGAGTTTCCAAATGCAAAAGAATTCTGTTGCAGCAGCCTGGGATTCTTAAATTTGCGGATCAATTTAGATGGCAAAAATTGTTTCATCTCTCCTTGAAATTTCGCAGAGCCATGCAGCCCTGTTAGATCTTTATTTCTGCACAGCACCTTTTGTATCAGGACCAGTCTCATGTCTGAGTTCACTGGACTCTGCAATACCAACAATAAATAAGACTCATTAGGCAAAATGCCTTCATGAGTTTCTTGGAGTAAGTAATGCAGTGTCTGCACAATAGCACACTTTCCAGCTGTGCTCTGGGCAGCCTCATGGGACTAACAGGGTAACTTGGTAACTGACACTTGTACAGGTTTAAATTTGAAATTGCATTTAATTTGTATATCATTATGTAATCGAGAACTTGAACCTTTAAGGCAAATATAGCAGTAAATGGGCATCCTACTAAAAATATTTGCAATACAATAATTAATTTAATGGGATTCATATCTCTGGAGACCACTACAAGGCCTTTTTGTGGCAGATTGCATTTGCTCTCTTTACATGTATACTCAGGGGGGCACTCAGTGGGTGAGGGCACATGTGAGCTGGTAGATGGCCAGAAACATTGCCTTCTGGAGAGAAAATTCCCTTTCATGGGACAGGAACAGCATGAGAAAATGTACAGTCTTTCTTGGGTTCAATGGCTCTTGAAGTGCTTTCCAAGGTGAAATTTATCAGTAAGGTCAGTATGACTTCTTCGGGTTTCCTTCTTGACTCCTTTTTTTGGAGCCTCTGTAGCTGTCACTGAACATATTGATTCGTTTAAATTCATGAGAAGAAAAAAATAAGCAAATTTGTGAGAAAAACAAGCCAGACCGACCACAAAGAGAAGATTTATCATGGTGAACTTACCTCTGGTTTTGTTGTTAATATACAGTGGTTTGGTACCCCAAGATGTCTTAAGAATGCAGAATTTAGTAATACATTTTTAATGGAAAAATTGCTTGAGAAACTTCTATCAGTTTAGATTTGGATAGATTGCTGAATCTGATCTCTGGTTAGGCGCCTTTTACATTCCTGCACTCAATGGTGAATAGTAAAATAAGCTATGACAAAACAATTGCTTCTTTATTGGTTCTTTACTATATTTAATTCAGGATTTTTTATATGACTTTAAAAATAGCTCCTATAGGAAGGATACAGAAAGTCTCCTTCATGTGACTTTGTCATTGCTCCATTGTGTAAGATCTCCAAAAACCCTTAAGAGCACAAGTCTTGCTAATTGTTAATTGGGACATTCAATGGGACTTGAGCACCCACTTCACTTAATTGCTTTTGAGCAGCCAACACAGCTCTGAGAAGTGGCAGACATTTGTGACCAGATTTACTCCTATATCCTGGGTCCAATTTGTCAAGAGCAAAAGCATCACTTACAAAATGCCATTGACCCTTAATTGTTCAGCTTTTCTGCAGGACCCAGACTACCTATTGCAGGAGTTATTTTGTTGCACTTGACTTTTCTTTACAGAAGCAAATAGATAGAGTATTTTTATACAGTTCTATTTCCTTTGTTTTAAAGCACTTTTTAAAATGTGATTTTTCCCTTAAAAAAAATGGTATTTCTGGCAGTGTAGTAATAACTTGCATTCGTATTGTACCTTTCATCTCAAGTGATCCCAAAGCACTTTACTAACTTAACAAGCTGAAACACACTATATTAAATACTGCACATAGGGATCACTTCACCCACCACTAAAACAACCACTTATGTGGTGAAATGAACCAACTGTTTAAAGGCTCAGTTCTGCGAGGTGTTGAGCTCTATTAGCCTGATACAATGCCCACTGAAGTCAATATAAAGACTCCTAAAGATTTCATTGGGATCTGAATGAGAATTTATTACAATCTTCCAACAAAGCATTTAGGAACATGCTTAAGTTAAGCACTTGAGCAGTTCCATTGACATTAATAGAGCCTGAGGTTGCTTAAAGTTGAGCTTGTGAGTTTTTGAAGTAGGGCCAGGTGTCTGAGTGCTGCGCAGTAGAGATTGCAGTGAGTGCATTGATATAGCATAGAAACAGAAAACAAGATCTGAAGAACACCCTAACTCATTAAATTCACTGCTGAAATTAGGTAGCACAATTTAAACACCCTTACCAAACACATGATCAAGACAACATGAAAGAAGAATTGTTAGTCCACTCCTTGAAACATTTTTGCATTCACTACATGCTAGTAAGTTTACATTAATACCTCTGTTTTATTACCAGTGCTTTGTTATTTAGAGATTGTAAAATTATGAATCTTTTTGTGTTTGCAAATCATAGATTCTTCTTAAGGTAATCCAGTAATTCATTACTTTTCTTCCTGCACTGTTAGCTGGATTAATGAGCATCTCCTACATTAGTTTGTGAATTAAAAAATGGTAGAAAAGAATAGGCCTATAAGCTGGAGTAAAGCATCTGGAAAGAACTATAGTAAAGCAACTGGAGGAAAAAAAATGTGGCTGCTCTGATTAGCATTAGGCAGCTCCAAGGATGCTACTTCTCCCTGCAAAGACAGTAGGGCTTTGTGATACTAGAAAAGATAGTAAGTCCAGGTCAGAGCTGGGACAGTAATAACCCTTCTTCATAACCTGACTGCACCCTTCCATGTTAACATACTGTGAACTGAGCACAAGTGACAAAACCAATCCATCACTGCACCGCCAACACAAAGAAGAATAGAGAGGTTAACAGAAATTGATGACATCCCTGCTCGAATTTTACACTGATTCGGCCAGCTTTACGATTGAAACAGACAAAGATTTATAGTCCAAGCTAGGACGCTGGCTCTCCTTGATTGCCTTGATTTTTTTTTTTATGCGCTTCTGCATATTTATTTCCAAGCTCATCACAGGCTTGTATCATTAGAATGCTGATTTGATTTTACATTCCAAGAGGAGTAGACATTATGCAGCCATTTGCATGATGTGAGAGAAATCACCATAACGGTTTGTGATATCAGCGACCAAAATGATCAGTAATGTTCACCTGCATAAGCAGGATTGTGTAATATTTTTTTTTTTGAAATTCAGATTTTTTCCTTTTGCTTCTCCCTCTGTGAAAAAAAAAAATAAAAAGAAGGAATTATTCCATATCCTGTGGATGAGAAATTGTGTTTTGTCATGCCTCCGAGGGTTACAGTGGTATTGAGCTTTTATGAATTCGTTTGATATTAGGGCTGAGCGTTACGACTTCCAACACAAATTTTTTTCCCCATGACATTATTACTGAAAGCTTTTATCAGTTCATTGTGACAAAAAATTGATTATTATCCTTGACATTTGATGGATAGCTTTCATAAAAGTGGGTTTTTTTCCTTTAGGTTCTTTTGTGTGTGTGTGTGTGTGAGCCTGTAAACTTTCCTTAGGAAGGTTCTATTTTCTGGAGAAAAAAACCAAGCAACCAAACAAACAAACAAACAAACAAAAAAAAACCCAAACAAACCCTAAGCAACAACCACTTTCTCTTTCTCTATGGCATATTCTTGAATCACTGCTATCTGTGGAAAAGTTAGAAGTGAAGTGAAAATTCTGCTTCCTTACAGCTTTTTCCACTTAAACACTAGGGCACATTCACACATCTTAGTGATAAATTTGGTTTACTAATATAACTGCTCTACAGACACCTGAAAAAGAGGTTTTGAAGTAGTTGAGACAGAGGCATTGATAGACACTCTATAGTTAAGGTTAATTTGGGCCTTTGTCTTTGCCGAATTCTAATACCTCTTTGTAGTTATATTTTAAACAAATGTTCAGCAGGTGTCTGACAGAAGAGTCTGCCTTTAAAGAGTTTAACTCTTGTTTATTGCATCGTAGCAATGAGAAGCAATAGGACTTGACTCATTCTGAGCAACGCCAGAAGCTGAAGCTAATGGTGATTCAATTACAGTCTCTCACAAATGGGAATATTCACCTCTGTGTGTGCATTAGTGTTGATGGGAGCTCTGTGCTTGCCTTGGGAGGAGAATATACTTTAAGACAATGTGGCAGAACTGTTTTCTTCTGGAGGAAATGGCTGCTTTCCCTGGTTGCCATTCTCAATGATGGATTTGTAGGAGTCTTCCCAGGGACCCTCACTGAAACAAAAGGTGGGAGGATGGTGAATTTTAGAGAAATTTGTGAAGACAGAAGGTCAGCCAGAGGCCAGACCAGCCATTTGCTAGAGAAAAGGGGCTTTAGAGAAGATAAGATTAGTTATAGGAACAGATTTTAACCTTTTGAAACAAATGCTGTTAAGTGTCAGATCAATTAAGAAAAAAAAAATATAGAGGAGTTTTCTGCCAGTTCCAGACATTTGGTGGTTCTTGAGATCAGGGAAGTCAGCATTAAACAGAAAAAAAAGACTATTCAACCTTACTGTTACTATTGCATAGAAGCAAAATTGATTTCTGGTGATGGACTGGTGTAGGGGTAGTTGCCATGTGTGAAAGAAAGGAAGAGGTGACAACAAGAAGCCTTGGTCTTATGTATAAACCCCAATATGTGCCTTGTACTGAGAGAAGCGATAAAATGGTTCCAGTCTTGTTAGTCCCTTCCCCCAGACTTTCCACTCCTAAAAAGCCTGTCCTGGGGCAGGTTCTGGGCCAAGTTTACCAAATGGGGACAATATAAATGTCAGTAACGCTGTAGGAAAGGAAGAATGCTCCAGTGTATACTTTGCATCTGTTCTTAGAAAGAAGGATATTGTTTAACACAACAACAACAGAACAGATTTTCTTACAGTAGCAATGAGTGGAAAGGAAAGGAGCAGCATAACAGTTTAGAGAAAAATGAGTTTAACTATGATGAAATACTTCAGCCATTTTAAGTTCAAATGAATACCAGACTGATGAACTAATCTTGGAAGACTGAAAAAATCTGGGGTTCTGGAAAAAAATGGTTCTTCTGCCACTGCTTAAGAAGGACAAATGCTTCAGCAAACTGTCACCTCATTAAATGGATACAGGGCAACTAAGTCAAGGTGATGGGAGATGAAATCAATGAAAAATTAAAATAATGGCACATTGTCAATCAACATATCTTAATGAATAAATTATCAAATAAGCTTGTTCTTTTTGATTGAGTTTGTGATTTCATTGGCAAAGATTTTTAAAAGGTATTTGATTTCTTTACGATTTAAAAAATACTGCAGGTAGAGAGTTCATTAAAAGTTTTCTAACTTGTCAGTTTTTGAAAAAGAATTCTAATGAGAAAATACTCTATTCCATTTTTCCTATTGGATTCCATCTTTTTGTCCTGATTCAAGTCATGACCTGAGCAACACTGTGCAAAATGATACACAGTCGGTCTTAAGATTTACACACACAAAAAAACCCTATATGGTAAATAATAGGAAAGACAGTTCTTATGAACAACCTAGTTATTACAATTATCTGGACTTGCTAGAAAAATATTTATTTTAACTTTTCATACCACAATATTACATATCTAGCAGTGAAAAATGCAAATCACAATTCCATTCTGAAGAAGAAACTGATTTTGAAAAAGAGTTAGAAATTACCAGGATTCATATCATATGGAAAAACATATGATCAAGAAGAAAAGAAAGCCAATATCAGTCCTCAGATATCTGGCCAGAAAGAGTAAGTTGATGATTAACCAGTGTAATAATTTATTTAAGGATTTCATGGCTCCTCCAGTTTTTGGTGTTTTAAAAAATGAAAAGCTTTGAAAAAGCATGTTCTGTCTTTCTAGCAGGCATGATGCAAGAGGTCGGGTCACATTGTTCCCTCCACTGCTGAGTTTAAATTATCTCTGAAATGTCAGCTTCATCAAAATAATATTATAACTACTCTTTTGACTGCCTATGAGTTTCATGGACAAAAAGATTGTATAAACTGAGATGCCCAAATTAGGCACTGAAAGCACACAGAAAGTACTATTAGAATACCTAAATGCCAGTTTAAGGGCCAAAAGAAAATGTATGTGAGGTCTTCTGAGTATTCTTGTATGTAATGTTGTCACTTTCCAGTTGTATTTCAAAGAACTTCAGTCGTTTATTGTTTCTCCTGGTACAATAGTAGGATTTTATCTGCAGCTTTCAGAGGAGAGAAAAAAGCATGTGTCTACTACTTTTTCAATATTAAAATAATTTTCAGACTCTGAAAACTGGAAGGTACTGCTGTTGTGCACGGAATCTTGGCTCCATTTGCCAGTACACTCACTACATGTGATTTTTTTTCCCTTGGCTGGATTGTTTTTACCTGGCAAGTGTAGACCTGGCAAACAGCCACACTTACACCAGTGACTCCCTCCTTCCTTCCCTCTGCTCAGCAGGACTAGGGGAGAAAACAGGATAAGGAACTTCACATGTTGAGATTGAGACAGTATGAGCTCTTACCAGTTACTGTCACTGGCAAAACAGATTCAATATGAGGACAATTAATTTGCTTCTTTTTTTTTTCCTAATTAAAATAGATATAGTTAGTGAGAAACAAAAAACAAGCATTAAAACACAACCTTTCCTCCCCCAGCTCTGCCCATGGAGGCAATGCCCTGCAGAACCCTTACTGCCAAAGCCTTGTCACAGACACCCCAAACAACATAATATAAAAAAGTTAGCCCTAACAAGTGGTTTGAAATAATGGATGGAGGACATTTAAGTTGCATGTGCATACTGCTTTCATATTTTCTGTTAATACTGAAGGAAATACTGTGGCAAATTTTCTGCAGAGCACACTTTTAATCAAACTCGATGAGCATTATTCTCTCTCTGTTTATGCAGTAACTTTATAAACTTCATTTTAAAAGGCTGATTTTAGTTTTGTAAAAACAAAATTTGTTTGGATTGTTCATTTGGTTAATTTTAACCCTATTCAAATGCAATGAAAGATCACATTTTTTTTTTCATTTTTATCACAAGTATTGCATTTGCAGTGAAACTAATAAAACAAACCTTTGTTTTTGATTCTACATGATATTTTATTTAAACTGCAAAATTGTTGCTGTATGCATTCAAGTAAATATCATAGAGCATAATATAAAGTTCTTATCTGGATATTCTTGTAAGCAATCAATCAGTTACAATGAATCTCCTAAGAAACTATTGTACTGTCCATATTAGAAATGTGTGGAGGCTGGAATATCTGCCATATTAGGGTTTTTCAGGAATTTAAAATTTATCTGCCAGCAGGAGTGATTTCACAGAAAAGAAAATTATGGTAGAGCAAAGGAGGGGAACTTCGGGTCATTCAGATATCTTGCTTCAGAAAATTAGAAGGATTTGTTTTGATTTCAATGCTTGAGTCTTTGTTCTATTAGAGCACTTGTCATTCTGTTATGATTATAATTTAGCAAATTATTTCTAATTGAAAATTCAACTTCCATGAAGAAATGAAATTTCTAAAATAACCTAAAACCCAGGCATTTCAAAACTGTCAGAAATTTTCTTTAGATTAGCAAGAGAAATCCTAGAAATACCAATTCCATTTCACAAAGCATTTCTGGTAGCAATAGTTTCAAATGAACCAAAAATCAGTCAAGTTTTGTCTTAAAGCCTCTAGTCTTACTCTCACAAATTTCTCTATTTTTCCTTGTCTGTTGCCAGTTTGGTTCATTTTGCAATCAAATCACTAAGTTTAACAAGTAGGTTTTAGATTTAGGTCTAATGATAGAACTGCACACAATATTTAAATTATTCCAAATTCAAGTGGGTTTTTAAATTAGAAGACAGTTAAATGAGGATTTGGGAGAAATTAACTAGTAGGATAAATTTAGGTAATGCAAAATGACATTACTTTTGCACTTTGATTTCAGGCCAAAAGCAGGCACAGGTAGGAAGACACCAAAAGCCTGACATATTTGTAGTACTTTCTATGAGAGGAATAATGATTTTTTTCTCATGAATAAAAGTAAATCAAGTTTAAACTGTGAAGTTGGAGACTATCTAGAGAGAAAGAATAATAAACTAAAAATAAATTGTTCTCCATTGTTGTGAGTGAATTATGCACGTTACTCCAAACAGATTTTGTCGAGGTGATTTAGCCATAATCCACTTGTTTTGTGCTTGCATGCCTAAATTTTATGTATCATTTGTACAAAGATGAATAAAAGACTGTTTCAAAGATATAAATATGCATATGCAAAGCCAAGTACAGTAAGATTGAATCATCTCCATATATTCTGTTACAGGAAAATAAAAAAGATGACACGGAGCATCAAATTACCTTATTTTACTAGCTTTTCCCTCAAACACATTTTTAAAAGTACAAAACAATATAATTTGTTGTGGCATGCTACTCCCTGTGTTGCTATTAAGCTATCCAGGTGATGCTCTCTTGAGAATCCACTCCGAACAGAGGCCTAATTCAAGACTGGATCACAACATCTGCACCAGATAGAATTTGTCATCTTCTGTCTTCAAGCCCATTGGCTGTTGCTTAGCAACTAGGCAATCTCACAGAGTATTTGCCATGACAAATTAGTAGTGTTGTTACCATGACAACCAGCTTTGTTACTTAATTAAATTGATTTGAATCAGAATTGGCTTTCAGGGAAACAAGTGTGTTGTGTGAAGTAGTAAACATGAGCTTGCAGCTAAACCATTCATGCTTTGATGTAGTAGTCCCTAAAATCAACACCATCAGGATGAAATCCACAATCAAGTCCTGAAATCACTGAGGACAGGACAGACTTACTTAAGATTTTAATTTCCTTTTCCAGATTTTATTTTAGAGAACTCTGGATATATTTACAATGGTTCAAAAAAAAAAGAAAAAAAAAAGGAAAGAACCCAAACACCAGGCTACTCCAATTTTTTTGATTAATGCTTTGACAGTGTAAGTAGGAAAGTTACTGCTCTTTAGCATCCAATTGTGGAGCCATGTTTCATGTGTCACTGGAAATTGCACAGCTTCACACAGAAAAAAAAGAAGAAATCAGGTCATGTGGAGTAAAGCGCTAGGAATGGAATTTCTTGACATTCTTTCTATTTCTTCTCCAGTGGCATCTTGGCTGCTACATGGAAAGTCTCAGTGTTCTCCATAATACGGGACTCTGACTGGCTTGAGAAAGTGAGGGAAATCCCTTCTTTTGCTACTTAGGGTCCAGGCAGCACAAAATTAAAATAAGGCAAGCTAGAAATTCAGATTTCACACTATCGGCAAATTTCTTTTAACAGAAACACCTACACACTTTTTAATTATGTTTTCTACCCCTCTTATCCTCTTTGCAGACTGACAGAGGCACAGGATTAGCATATTTATATCATACATATATTTAATGAATGAAACCTACACGTTAAGTATGAGGATAGCTGTTGCAGACTTCAGATATGCAATCTCACATTTTTTCAGTTTATCTCTATTTTATCACCAGTAATGTATGGGTGCCTGCTTTTGCTGTCCTTCCTGATCTTCTTGCATATTTAACTGTACAACTAAAGTTGCATTTTCCTTATGAAATATTAAATTAACTGCTTGGAATGATTTGAAATTTCTCATTATGTGTGACTGATTTAAAGCTCGAATGTGCTGTTTTGCATGGATGTTCCAAAGCTTAAGTCTATGTAAACAATAAATGGGAAACATCAACCAAGTGGTGACTCACAAGGGAAACTGCAAAATGTTGACAAATTCTGGATTGTAAGGTGCTGTGTGGCCTTGCTACATCACTTGTGTGCTATCTGTAATTCACACTGCTATCATTAGAATATGCAGCCTGCCTACTGAATTGCTCTGAAGTAGACTTTTATTTCTTTAGACATTATTAGCAGAGTCTCACTTTTTAAATGCACTTTTTTTGAGAGCTTGTCTTTGTTCAGAAGCTTGTGGAAAAATAAATCATTTAAAAGAAAGAAGAAACATTTACATGTGTACCACTAGCAAAACTGTCTATCTTTCACACCTCTGAATGAATTCATACAAAGCGTTTTTCTCCTTAGATTGGTTTCACAAAACTTAGTAATAGCAATACCTGGTTTACAGCACTTTAGATGTAAGTTCCAAATATTTTAATGTTTTCTCCTTGTAAATATTATACATTATATGTTTTACCCTGATACAGTGCTTTCATCTTCAGAAACCGTGGAGAAATGTTATATGGTCCTTCTCATATTTAAAGCAGAATTAATAATAGGAATTGACATCTTTATTATACAGAGAGGGAAAATGCAGAGGAAAAAATTAAGTCATTGTCAAAAGATCAGAACTCAGAATCACTATTCACAGATCTGTCACACACATCAATGTTAGGCTTCAAGTTTTGACCAGCTTAAATTTGTATACCATAAAGTATCTCTAAAAGCTGATTTTAAAGTATTTTGTTATTACAAGTCCCTTTATAATTTTTGTGGGGTTCTAACTGGAAGGAAAAAATTGACTATTAGAAGAAAAAAATTCTGATAAGTGTTTTTTGATAGATTTCATTTGTATTTCTCTAATTCTGACTGTTGAAACCATACACTGTCAAAAAATTGTTTTCTGAAAAATGCTTATCAATGTCAATAAGAGAAAAATCTAAAGAATAAAAGTGGAGAGAAAGTATGGAGTAAAATTTTGTTCAAAGGATAGATGGAAATCTGAAATATGGTGGTAATTCAGATTATCCACAAGTTACAGTCAATTGAGAGAAGCTGAAAATCCGTACATAAGTCTGGAAAAGAACACTTCAGGAAAAGAAATAAAAGAGAAAATGTGTTATCCTTTTTCATACATTAATGAGCAGAGGGGCAATGCCTCATCCATTCCATGGCTCACTATTCATTTTGGTGACCCACTTGTTACCAATCTTCTAATTAAGATGTAGTTTTTAG
Source organism: Trochalopteron elliotii (assembly GCA_024734555.1). Taxonomy (NCBI): domain Eukaryota; kingdom Metazoa; phylum Chordata; class Aves; order Passeriformes; family Leiothrichidae; genus Trochalopteron; species Trochalopteron elliotii. The sequence goes on from JANPWX010000050.1 coordinate 911,762, forward strand.
AAATGGAATTAATTTCTTTCCAGATGAAATGGACAGACATGTCAGCAGTTTTTATCCATTTAAAAGCAAAAAGCTAGCAATGTTGCAAATACTTGGATTCCTTCTTAAGTGCATTTAGCCTTCAGAGATCATGAACTAGACAAATACTGGGGGTTTAGCAAAAGACACATATTTAGTAGTTGTGGAACCTGTATACAAATATCATTGACAACTGCATGGGGATTCCGGGCACAGGTATAGAGTGGAGAATGACATAGGATTTAAATGTATAATTTCATTAGCATGGCTTCTCCTGCAAAATAAACACAAGAGAATTTGCCCCACAGACCTGTTGCATGGCATGGTCCCAGAAACAGGCCTTATGGCTGTGAAAAGCAGCAGCTATTTATTGGCTGAGCCATGTCTGAAATGGGGTTCTTGGCTTCCATGGCCACTTCACAAGTGGAGGGGTGAGATCAGTCCCAGAGCAACTCTGGGAGATAAACCATCTGACCACCAAGGCTGATGAATTTTGCTGCTTGCCCTTGGGCAAAGGGGGCAGATGCTGACTAGGCACTGTCCATTTCTATTTTAGTGGGCTTAAATAGACAGTAAAAATGCTGTAACTTGGCTTAGCCACAGCTAATGGATGTCATAGTCTTATAATAGTCTACTTTTTGATGAATTTTTTGAGGGAAAAGCCAAAGGAAGAATTTATAAGTATGGCAAACAGCTTTCAATAGTTTGTCATCACTTATCAGCCTTCTCAGTCTCTCCAAAAGAATTGGGGTTGGGGGCATATTTTTCTTTTCAAGGTTATTGAGTGTTTTTACATTGAAGATGAATACTTCAAAATCCTTCTATAATGATGAACTTTACAGTCCAAGAAAGAAACATTTCTCTTTCACAAATGTTTTAATATTCTGTAGCTTACTATCGTCTTCTGATTCACTGTAGGAAATTATGGGTTAGTGATATTTTTCCTACCCACGCGTTAAGATTAAAGGTACAATTGAGCAATTGAAAGCTTGTCCATTCTCTCCTCCATGAACAGTGACAGATCTGAACCATGCCAATATAAACAGATGCAGCAGGACTAATTCTGATTTTTCTTTAATCTGGGTAGTTCTAGTAAAATTTCAGGGAATTAACCCTATCGAGCTTTAATATTCTTATCATGAACACAAACTGCTGTTGTACTAGGCACTGTACAAACAAAAGTAAAACAATGTAGAGACTTACAAGTTGAAGATAAGGATATTGGTTTTTAAGTAACATGAAAGAAAGTCTGTACAGTCATAGAGTCACAAAAAAGAGTGGATTGGAAGGGACCCATCAGAATCATTGAGTCGAACTGCTGAACCTGTGCAGGATGCCCCAAGAGTCACACCACATGGCTGAGAGCATTGTCCAAACTCTGTCAGGCTTGGTGCTATGACCACTTCTTAGGGGAGCCTGTTCCAGTGCTCAGCCACCCTCTGCATGAAAAACCTTTTCCTGATGTCTATCATTAGCCTCCCCTGACTCACCTTCATTCTATTTCCTTGAGTAGTTTCACTTCAACTGATTAACATTTGAAAAGGAGTCTTCCTAAATGTTGGTAAATTACATTAAAAACAAGTGAGGTATGCTAAATAAGTGGGAAAAATTTGAAGATAAGGTTACCAGGTTTAAGTTCTGGTTACAAAAATGCACAATTTAACAAATCCTAGAATGTTACTAGAAGAAATTGGGATAGGATATCACAAAAGCTGAGACTAGTTTTAACTGTGAATGGTAAAAAAGGGTGTGTCTCTGATAAATTACATAGACAGTTTTTGGATGCATAGACCAAGAATCTGTCAGAGAGGAACCAGGTTACAAACCTGAGTGACATGCAAGATGGTGATGAATCTGATCAAAAAGAAGAAAGAATAAAGAATTTCTTTCCTTTAGGTCTATAAATAAAAAAATAAACCCAAGATGTTAGCTACATCAGTCTAAATGAATGAAGTGACCAAGACGTGTGGTTTAGAGGAAAAGAAGAATATCTAAGAGAAAGATAAGTATACCACCATAATAAGCTGAAAGTAACTGAAATAATGGACCAGAGAAGAGATGAAAGGGAGAATTATAGGGAACAGAAAAACAGAGAAAATAGTCAAGAAAGGAGGAGGAAGACAAGATTTTAAGTGTGGGATTGATTATGCTGAAGAGACAAACATGATTTTTAAATCTGATCTTTGACTAAGAATCTGTAACATTGCTGAGAGGAAGGTTTTCCTGTGAACGTAAATGTAAGAATGAGAAGATGAAAATCCCAGAAACATGCTGTATTTCTTTAAAAATCTGAGAAGACAAGAGAATAAAGGAAAAAATGAAGAGAAAAACAAGATCATAAATGGACTTACTAATGTAAGAAAATCAAAGGCGTGTTTGTACACTAAGAGAAAACTTAAGAAGTAGTGACAGAAAGTCATAGAGAATATGATGAAGAAGATGAGGCGATTCTATAGGAAAATATAATCAGTAAAACTCATGAGAGAAGGAAGTAAAAGGTCAGTATGGGAAAATAATAGTTACTCCAATATTAAATTGGAACATAATGGACAGATTATTATCTGATAAATAATCCTGGATGGTATTTTTAATTGTCTTTCAGTTTTCTAGATTGTACATAGAAAATTATACAAACTTAATAAATACTTGTGTGACTAGAAAGAGCTCGCTAAAAATTTTTAGTGGTATAGTTCAGATCATAACTGACCAAGTATTTATTAGAACAAGTTTATGAAGAAGATACAGCAGTGTAAGAGAAAACTCAGCTTAGAATAGGCCTATGTCTTGACTGGAAACTCAAGAAGAACCTGGAAAAGTGACTATTTTTCTTTTAAGGCTTCACATATTAGGGTTTTCTTTAATTCTATTGATCCTCATTCTATCCTCTAACATGAAAAACAGAACCCAATATCAAAATGACACAATGCTAGGCTACAAATTCCTTTTCCTACACTCATTTCTTATTTGCAGTATAATCTTAAAGTGATACACACACAAATATATATGTAAATACATATGCATGTATACACACAGACACTCGCAACACTAAGAAAATACCTTGCAAGAGCTATGAATGGATTTCATATTTACTAAGGAAGTAAATATAATCATGAGGACCCCATTTTTCTTTGCTAATTGTACCTTTTTTTCTCCACCATGCGATAAAAATGTACAGAAATTTATGATTTCTTAATGAACTTCAAAATTTTACGTCTTTTTCTCATTCTTAACAAAGCACTTAATGAATATTGCATTATATCAAGACAGTACCTCTGAAAGCATACTTTCCTAATAGAGCAAAACAGAGAACAAAGTTAAGGTTGAATGCATTACACTGAAAGGAAATGGTGTTGAGTGATGACGGATTCTATTGTGGTTAGGAGAGGGATGCACGTTTTCATTCACAGAATAACAAGGCTGAAAATTACCTCAAGGGGTCAGTTAGTCCATCCCTCTACTCCAACTCTACCCATGTCACTCCTGACTGTTGCTTGTCTAATCCTGCTCTTAAAGCCCTCTAACGATGGAGATTCCACAGCTACCACACAATCTTTTCCAGTACTTCCCTGAGCCTTCTCTTAGAAGACATTTCATAACATTCTTATGGACTACTCTTTGCCCCAGATAAGCCTAGAGCATCTCAGTCTGGTCAGAGAGGGATCTATTAATTTCCATGTATTTGTAGAATTTTTCTTAGAAAATTTTAAAGAATAAATTTGATATGGGATGTTAATTTTATGTCAAGCAGGACAGAAAGGATCCCTTAAAGTATTTTGTGGCTTTACAGTTATTTTAAGAAATTGTTTGGAGCCTAAAGGTGAAAAAAGGCCTGATTTATAGCACTATTTCTTTTTCCGTTTACATTCATGGAAATAAATATCTAATGAGTTGTAGGAACATAGTTAATGTATGCTAAGAGGGGAAATAATGAAGAAGATATATTTTTATATGAAATAAACATTTGAAAACATCAAGGAAGAGGACACTGTTAAGTACTGAGATTTGTATCCATGTCTCCAGCTGATAGAAGTCAATCCCCACTGGCAACCACAGAGAGGAGAGGGCAAAGAGCACTCTGAGGAAGGGTTACCCTTCACTGCCACCATCAACCTAAAGTGTACCTTTAGGTATAAGTGTACCTTTAGGTATAAGTGGTAACCTTATACTTGAATTTTTAGATTCCTGTGGCTGTAATTACATCAGAGCCTTTCAGGTAGCACACAGCTTCTGAGCAGTGGCTTTGGAAACATTGATTTATCCAAGACAGGGACTTTGTAAATAGCCACTCTAAATAAGAAGTTGCTACAGTAGCCTAAACACATTTTCTTTTTCTTTTCCTTTCTTTCTATACTCCATCACCAATCTAAGTTTTCATCTCATTCTTGACAATTCATTGACCATAAGAAAAATTAGGTCAAGGAACTTCAGAATTTACATCATTAGCAAGAAATTACAGAAAATGTGACTGTACTAGAAACAATAACTACAAAAAATAAAAGCTTAAAAAGTTAACATATTTCTGGTAAAACTTTCTCTCTTCTATTAAGGCAAGAAAAATCAAATCATTCATAAGAAAAAAAGATCTTTGTCCAACCATCTCTCATCAAATAATTTTGAGGAAGTTCTTTTACCTATTGTCTCTGGAACTGGCTGACCTTAACTCAGCCAAAGGTTTTCATTAGAGTTTTATAAAATTCTTGAATATTTACTTGTTTTGATCTTCTTTCAACTCAGCCATCCCTACATGCGAAAGTCTGTATATTCCATGCACTTACATGTTTGCACCATTTATCAAAGTGCCTGCAAAAGTTTTTGGTTTTTGTTTTTTTTCCAAATTAACACTTCTACTTTGCAGCCATTTTCTTCAGTTACTTTGTACTGTAAATTATTTTTATTTATATGGGAACAATGTAAATACATTGAATCCCTGTTAAAATGCTTAATTTAATAAAAATTAGGAAGCAGCTCAAATCTGATGATCTCTCATTTGAAAGAAGCACACTGTAGCACCTCTGTGTAAGTAGACAAGGAAGAGAAAGGGGCAATTTTAGAAAACTGCAGTGTCTGGAGACTGGAATACTTTAGATAGTGACAATAATGTTCATTTTCCAAACAAGCTGGGAGATTACTGAGTTTAGAAAAAGCACTGTTAACTCACAGCCCAGGGGCCCCACAAACCAGCCTGATTTTTTTTTCTGTACAATCTATATACCACAATCTAATCTCGTACAGCCAACAAGATTTACTGTCATGTTTAGAACATGTTTTAAATAGTGATTTGCTATCTCTTAAATAAATGTTGTTTGTAGCAGGCAGTCTCTGGTTTAGTTTTGTTTTCCCTATCTGCCATGAGGATCCCATTTTCCCGTTAGTATGCTGACAACACAACTTCGTTAAGGCTGGTTGGTTCCATTTGCATTGGACATCTCTTCTGCATATAGATTGATGAGTTTAATCAGCGAATCAGGAGAAAGACTTGGACATCAATCAGTGTCAGGTTTTTTTCTTTCTAATTTCTGATTTGCTACTTCTACTTATCAATGCAATAAAATGATGCCAATTTGAGATAAAGGCCTGGAAATAATGCAAAGTTAGTGTAGAATTGTCAACAGGCCCAGGAGCCCTACTGCATTTTGATCACTGATATTTTGAAAAAGAGACACCATCTTTAACAACCAGGAACAATGATAAATTCATTATTCACAGTTCAGTAAAGGAAACATTTACCAGTCTACTGATTAAAATGTACCATAATGTCTTTTGTTTTACTAGTAGAACAAAAATATTCCAATGGATTTCCATGGACTGATAATGAACCAAAAGGACACTTTGTGCCTCAAAACCCAGCCTCATCTATCTTTAGAAGTATCATACTCAGTATTGTTTCATACTGCCAGTGTACCTGTTCTTGTATCCATTTTCACAGCAAACTGAAGGAGTGGGAAATTTTTTTCTTCATTATGGACAGAGAGGTCAACTAAGGCATAATAAGACTGAATCTATACCCTCAAGATCTGAATGTTCATATTGTTCTTTAGGAATCTAATTCTGAGCTTTAGGAAGCTAATTCTTATCAATTTGAATACAAATAAGGTTTCCAAATTCCTCTAAGTATCCGGGACTAACTGACTTCTCAGTTCCTGTGAAGGCAGTTAATCAAACTAGACCCCCCAGGCTAATTCCAAGCATTGCACTGCTCTTCCCCAATGGAAAACACAATCCAGGTATACACCTTTGCCAATAGCAGATTGTTTTCCTGACTGTGGGGAGAATGGAGTGGTGCCTCCTTGTTGCTAGACCACCTTTATCGTCACACTCTAGGATGAAGAGAAATGTATAGAGCACTCCTCCCATACCTACAGGTTAGAGATGGAGAGATAAGGGAACTGGCACAGAGATCACTGCTCCTCATGCCCTAGCATGGCCATGAAGTTTTGGTCCACAGTGTGGGCCTAATTAAGGAATTAGACTAGCATCCTTTTTTACAGGTCTGTAGATTGAAAAACAATATAGTTAGGCCAATTACGCCTATACCTCATAAAATGGTAAAAAAAACCAGCTCAAAAGCCAGCCACCAAAGAAGATAAAATGTCTCATACAATTACACCTTTTGAAGTATATTTCTGCTTTTATAAATGCTATTAAATGTTCATGGAGATTCTCCTTTAGTTTACATGCTAGAAGTCTGTGGTTTTGAAGGAGTAAGTCCTGAGATTTTTCTCTCAGTATTGAATGTTTCTGATTTAGCTATTTACAACATTTTCATTGTAAGTGGAAATCACAAACATATTTGTAACATCAAGTTTATTTTTTTTAAATAAATAGCCAAACAGTGTTGCCAGAAATATCTGAGGAAATATCCGTTTGATTTTAATTTATATGCAGGCAATCACAGAATCACAGAATAGAATCACAGAATCCTGTGGTCAGATATGCTTAAAATGGAAACCACTTGCCTCACATATTAATTCATTCTGCAGTCTGCAATGTGGCACTGATTGAATATATACCATCTTTTTGCTTCATATTTTGTAAAATAATTTTTCAATTTTAACTTTTTTTTTTTTTTAATTCGGAATGATGCATCTACCGGGAATAGTAAAACCGTGATTATGAAATAATAATGATAACAAGATGATACAACTATCTGCCAAAGCTGTATGTACTACAATGTAGATTTCTTGTATATTTGTCTGTATTTATATACATATATAAAAATATGGATAGGTAGATGTATGTATATGTATTTATATGAGAGTATAAAAATGCACATATGTATGTATGCATATCTGAATATAAGTCTGTACAAAATAGTCTTGGTACTTCATGTATTTCAATACATATATTTCAGAAAGAGAGTGGGGGAAGACCCAACTGGGCCTTATTTAAGAGTTATGTGATCATCCTAGTCTGGAAAGAAAATAGTGTGATTGTATAAAACAAAGACGCAATAACAGAAGAACAAAGGCAAAGCATCTTAACTGTCAGACAGTAAGCTATTTGCATTAAGTGATAATGGTGACTGGAGTAATTCCTGCCTGTCCTATCCTACCCAATGGCAGGTAGCTAGACTTTGGTATAACAATACCTGGTATAAACAGAAGGCCTGCAACAGGATTCAGAGGATTTCATCCTCCCAGAGGAGCCTTGAAAACATGCTGAGGTGTAGGTACATAAGACCAAAATCTAAACTGGAAGACTTCCAGGAGGAGCCACTGCATTCCATGTGGATTTTTTTACCACCTCTGTAGCCACAGGAGACTAAAATTGGAAGCTGTGGATGCAAAATGATTAGATGGTGATTTTAAAATATATCCAGCATGCCAATATCACACCACCTAACAGAGCAGCAGTTCTCCAGGTGCTCTGAATTTTATCTCCCAACACCCATCAATGTTGGGTGATGGCTTTCAAGCCACCAACTTATACCTCCTATATATTCAGACTGTGCTTTGCTATCTTCTCTTACTACTTTTCTCGTAGAAACAAAGCCAGATAGATGCTTAGGGCTCACTTCTAGAGGCACTGAGCATTGCAAAGGCACTTAGTGTCATCTGAGATGCCCTAAAACATTCCTGCCCAGCCTCAGCTGCCACTTCAGAAAGACACAGGTCTGCTGTAGGTGCAGCATCGCATCTGACAGCCGTATGTGGATGCCTCAGGGTGTGTCAAGCAATGCTTGATGACAATGCATACAGAACCAAATCAAATCCTCCTGGAGAAATGCTGCAATAACAAGTCTTGCCACCCTAGGCAGGTACCTCAGGCAGCCAAATCCAAAAATTTGCCCCTAGAGAGGTGAGGCAGACGTGTCTGGATGCTGCTGAGTCTGTGCTGCCAGGGCTCCCATCCCCACAGATGGGGGTGTTGGGTGAGAAGCAGATGAAAACAGGCTGCTTGGATCTGCCATCACTGTGTTGAGCCCTCAGACTGCTGCTGCAGGCCTCGTGTTGCAGTAGCCTTTTCTGAGTGTCTTTGCAGTCAATCCACTGCTCAAGGGAAAAATTTTCCTTTTTTCCTTATAGCCTGCTGTAGAGACACTTATCACCCAGGCTATTCAAACTGGCTCAGGGGTCCTGTTTAAAAGCAATCAACTGCATAACATATGGGGCTGGCTGCCCCTATACCAATGTCTAATTTTAAAAAGGAAAGAGGTAGGGATTCAAAAGAGGCTGTGCTCTTACTGCAGGGCAAGCTCATATTCAGCAAGAAGAATCCAAAGTCCTTGGCTTGTACAGTTGTATTTACAATTAACCCTAATAATTGAGAAAAGGCAGTTGTTCTGGAAGTGACTCTGTGGGAACACCTGATCACGCAAACACAGAAGCTGAAGAAACCCCAGGGACCAACACACACTTTTCACACCTCCCCGATTAGTGACTGGAGCCAGGCCCTTTTGCTTGTGATAGATTAATCAGACCTTAACTCAGCCTCTAATTGGATGACAATCAGGTTCTCAGAGTATGCTGAATAGAGGAAAAAATTCTCCTTCCCTTATATTTTATATGGCTTTCATTTCTGGCCTAGCTGTCTTTTTTTTTTTTTTTTCTTTTTTTTAAATGTGATTCATTTACTTTGTTACAGCTTCTCCTCCTTTAAATGTGCTGCATATTTTCACCCAGCATTACTAACTTCCATCAGTTTTCCACTGAAGACACAACCTTTTCTTCTTATTATAACAGCACAGCTTGCAAAGTGATAGCTAGGAATCAGATTGTGTCAGCACTCCCATTACAACCCCCCATTTTCAGGGAGTCATTTTTAGTGTGGCCACAGAAATACACTCAGGACTTACTGCTGATATCTAGGTTTTGTTCAAAGAGTGAATTTCCTTTTCCTCCAAGCAGATGAAAACATTTGATCACTTTTAAACTCCAGAAATACAAACAAACCAGCATAAGGGAGAAAGTGACAGGTTTATGAGGCCAAGGTTATGTCAGTGGTTGTCTCCTCAACCCTTTTTCTGCCCCAGCACTTTACCCTCCCTCAGAGTGTCTAGTCAAGAGAACTGTATAACATTCTCAATGAATGAATACACAAGGAGCCCCTGAGACCATTTGTTCCACAGGAGATTTTCAGTTCTTGAATATTTGTCCAAATTTTCTACGGATATCCATTTAACTTCTCCTAACTCACCAATGTCAGCTGAATATGAAAGGATCCTAAAATTCTGTTTCCTGGACTTTGTTCAATGATTTAAATTTAATGGTAGGGTTGGGGTTTGGTTTTGGCTTGGATTCTAAAATTTGTTTCTTTTGTTTGGTTGATCTTGTATTGTTATTGTTTGGTGGGTTTTTTTGGTTTTTTTTTGTTTTTTTTGTTTTGTTTTGTTTTGTTTTTTTCCATTGACTGATAATGATTTGAATCTGAATTGATATGATCACCTGAACTCAATAGAAATGTTTTCATTTTCCCTCAATAATTTTTATACAGCCTCGAATTATCTATATCTCTCACTAACTGATTTTTTAATAAATATCAACATTCTTGATTCAAGAGGAAACAAAATGAAAATATTTCCAGAATTATTTTACTGCACTAGAATTAGTTCTAACTGCACTGAACAAATTTGCTGAATGAATATGATTTCACAGTCATGTAAAATCATTTCTACCAGTTTTCACATTCTATTACAGCTGAGCAAACAAGATGAAGAGAAAATGTCTCTGATTGTATGCATTACCTGTTTTGTCCTATGCGTAGGGAAACTGGGGTGTGTAGACTGTGGTGCCCCTGACAACAGAAGCCTGTCTGTACAGAATCTGTCTGTAACAGGCTATTCTAGGTCCCATGCCAAACTCAGGAATTTTCTCTATCTAGGGAGCCAATATTCCTTCTGTGGTAACCCCTTCTACCAACTTCTGACATGTGAGTTAATACCATGCTCACACTGTCTCTCTCACCTAGAGGTCTACCTAGGTCAACGTCATCCTCAAAACCAAATTATTTTTTCTCCTCAACATCACTTGAGATGTAAACATCATGTCTTTGTCTATAAGGTTTCACCTAACCATGCTCCTCTCTTTTTCTGACCAGCCTTTTAAGGTTATTTTTATACTGATGCTTTATATATATACACGTGTTTCTGCACAATTACAAAGGAAAATCGTCAAGCACCTTGTTTCCAACTTTGAAGTCATGTTCAGTTATATAACTCTGAACTGGTTCTTTCTAGAATTTCCCAGATAACAAGTAGACTGCAGTGATCAGTTGACTCCTGATTACCTCCCACATATCCCTCCATAAACACACGAGTTTTCCATAAGCTCTCTGTGAAAGAACCCTGATGTGCCATTACAAATGTTGTCCTGTGAAGATCAGATCCTTCACCCTATTTTTCTGCTCCACTTATACATTTCACCAATGAAAGAAATAATTTTCTTTACTCAATCTGTGACATCATTTCAATTGTGTACATTCAAATCCATGTGCAAACCTACTTCTTTTTGCTACACTAGGTGGTAATTGCTTATGTGGCAATCTTCCTATATGAAAATAGATTAACAAACCAACTGTGTTATTTAGACTTAAAATTCAACAAGTATATTAATTATCCTGAACATTATGGCTATACGATGAACTCCTCTAGACCTCTTTAGTTATTTAGACTGCTGAGACAAGGATCTTGTGGTGAGAATATATCCAGAAGGCTGTAAATCATAGTTTGCGAAACCTTAATTATCATAGCCCATCTTGGTAATAAAAGGGGAATTGCCCTAAACTCAGTTCTTATTTTCATCAACCCAATAATTCTTTTTATCGGAACATCACAGTAAGGGGTTTTGGTTTTTTTGCTTTATATCTAATACTTTTTACTCAAGAATTCTCTTCTAAAAAAATAATAAAAATTAATTTGGTTCCCAATTTTTGTTTTCCAGTTAATCTTAGCTTTTAAAAGTCATAAATATAATGTGGTTTGCTGATTTCAGCTTAATAATACCTTAATAAGCCTGGAATTATTACTAACATTCTTTACAACATCGTTCAAGTGCCTTTAGCAACTGTTATTTTGCTCCTTGTGGATAAGACTTTATATTCAACCAAAATTTAGAGTCTGATTTCAGACCTACTTTTTGAGATCATTCAACTGCAGAGTGATGGAAAGTAAGTAACAAAGCTGAGTGACAGAAAGATAAATGCACTAATGTAAATTTGGGCCTCTTCAGGTCCCAAACATTTCCCACAAAATCCAGTGTGTTACTACAGCTTTGCTGCAGCATGCATAGGAGCACATTTAAGAGCTGATGCTTATAAGCTGAATTGTTTGGGGAAATGATGATGGATTTTTGGTCATGAAATAAAATCTGAGAGTATTGAGCAAATAAACATATAGCTGAAACTGCAGAAGTCTTCTTTCTTCCCTCAGTAGTGGCTATTGGATAAAAATGTGTCCTTTTCCAGAAAAGAAAAGATGACCACTGAGGAGCTGTTCATTGAGATGACCCACATTAGAGTGGTCAGAGAAGCCTTTTACATATGGATGGTTGACTAAAGAATGAATGATCAGTTTCTGGTCCCCCAAGATGCCATAGGTCACAATGCCTCTGCTCTTATGTTTGCATAATACCATCCTTAACTTGGAATTGTCTAAAGGCCATACTCCCACATTCCCAGGTATAGTCTTCAGGGTACTTGCCATAGGTTATCCTCACACTATATTTCTTTGCTTATGAAGCTGACCTTTTAGTCAATTTTTACTCCATCATCCCCAGCAGCTTTGCACATCTAAAACGTTTTTCCTCCGAAGGACTCAAAGTGCATTATAGCCATCAATAAAATAAAGGTAAGATTTTCAAGGATGTGAAAGGCACTTAGAATGACTCCTCTTCCCGGTTTTTAGGGAGGCTTGAGCACCTACCTTGTGGTGTTATATCTTTGGATATTTCTCTTTAACACACCCCACAAGGATGCGGAGAGGCTAAGTGCAGTTTGTTCCATTTTACTAAAAGGGAAACTGAGGCACAATTCCAGATAACAGGCTATGTGAGGTTCACAGCTGTACTTTTCTAAAAGAGCACCTAAGGGATTCAAGTCCTGGGCTGCTATCTTAATTATTAGAGTGCCCTTACAGGCAAACCCTCATATTTCCTGCTGCTACATTAATTCAGATTACATCTGTGACATGAGAAGAAAGGACCCTTCTTTAAAGATATTCCAGCTTCTTCAAGTCCATTCTAGACTATTTTAAAAGAAAACTCATGGAATGTACCCCCAGAGCCTGGAGCAAGCTTTTTTTCAGCTGTTCTGGTCTATTGAGTTCATATGTATTCAGGGCTTCAGGCACTTTATGTAGCTAGTTGATTAAATATATATTTAGAATTTTTCAATATGCATATTAATTACCCAGTAGACTAGAATGACTATTTAGGAGAAATTTCTGCCCATTGCGTAGAAGCATTACAAAATTCCTACAAAAAATAGCAACTGCACATGCTTAAATGCTTCAAATCTTTCTGTGCTGGACCCCTCTTCTGCTTCCTAACATACCAGAACCAAGTTGGATCATACCTTGGAATAATCAAGGGAAAAATTACCCTTATTGCCTTACACAGATGCAAAATCACACCTTAAAGTGACTTTCTTTTCTTCCCTAGACCACAAACTGACATATCGCCTGAAGTACAAATTGCTACAGGATCAGGGCCCTTATAAAGCACCAGAGAGCAAATCTATCATTATTGTTCTTAGTGTTCTAACATTTTTTAAGATAAAGGAAATTGATGGGGGTCAGGAATGATGAGTGCATTGTCTTATGGCTTGAATCTGTTTTGTGTTCCCATATTCATGGGTAGGGGTGAGAGGGGATGAGGAGTAACAGAACTGCACCAGAGGTAAGACCACAGTTATGTCTGGATGAGAATAGCCAGGAAGAAGGGGTGTGGGGTTGTGTGTGGTCCAAGGAGCTGGTGAAAAGACTAAGAAAAACTTTGTGCTATCTTCTTTCCCTGGTCCTCTCACTCCTTCCCAAGAGCTCTGCATTTCATGGTGCATGTTCCCACATCACCCACCACATGCATGGTTGTATGTGAAGCCCCTCATGTCTAACTCCAGGAATACTCTTCTGATATGTCCTTCCTGACTAAACACCTCAAATGCTGAAATCCTCTTTCTCAGGATAGTCCTAGTAACCCTGTAAATATGTGTCTGAAGATGTTTTGAGGACAGTGTTTCACAAACTGAAAAACTACAAAATGAGAAAAGAAGGCTGGTTGCAGAAGAGTGACATAGGATCACTGAGATGCTTGCAGACATCTCTGCTCTTCTGGTAAATTACTGGAGACCAAATAATCAACAGAATCATCTCATCCCAGTCCTTCCCTGACAAATTAATAAACCATTGTATGAGGACCATAATGCAGCATGGTTGGTTGAGGACTCACTCCATTTCCTAGGTTACACGAGAAAGGCCCCAGCACTTCATATCAGGTTTTTTTGGATCTAATTCCCAAAGTATATATTTTTGTATATGAGGGAAGATTGCCTGGAGGACACTGAGCCACTTACAGCTATGAAATAAGGTGCTGCATGGCTCCTCTTGGAAATAAAGAATGCTGGGTTTCAGTCTCAAAACGGGCTCCTGAAATTCAAGAGTTAAGCTCTGCCTGCTGGTTTACACAAATTTGTAGCAATTCCTCAACTGACTGATCTGTTGGAAAAGTTTCAAAATGAATCCTGTGTTGTTTTAAAGCTCTCCTGGCTCTTTCCTGAGGGCAATGGGCAGAGTAGCACAGCATTCTCTAATACTGGCTGTAAAAGCTGCACCCTAGCAAGTCAAGTACCAAGAAAGATAAATGCTCTGTCAACCTGCTCTGCTGTTATGAAAGGAATAGAGCTGAAGTGTGTGCTGGTGGACCATGAAATCTGAGGAGAGCCACAAGTCACTCAAGGTGAGAAATATGTTCTGGGAGGTCACAAAGTATCTTTGATGTTTCTGTGAAATTATCACACCATAAACTGACAGACTAAAATATTAGATTTTGACCTTTTTAAGTCAATCATATCACTTTTTATCTCAAAGATCTTTCATTTGCAACTTGGTCACATATCAGAAAGTCTAACGTCCTTTTCGTGGTAAAAAACAGGTGCAAGCAAAGCCTCTGGGAAAGAGTCAGCTACGAAAGCCCTTCTTAATCTTGTACTCTTACCACACTATCTCACTTCAAATGTGGCATATACATGTTAAGTTGAAGCATAAATAATACCACTTGCACATCTGCCTGAAAAACTCAGGGAAGGCAGTGCACACTGTGCTTTTCACAGGCATGATCAGGGTTGAAGTGCAAACATTAAGGCCACAATGAAAGAAGCTGAATCCTCAACAAACAATTGTCAACATGAATTCTCAAATAAACATGAAATCCAGAAAGACACTAATATGAGTACAGAGTAAGGGTAGGCAAACATATTTCCTTTGGTTTTCCTGGACCCCAGTTGCACTCAATGCTTGTAAAATACTAGAAATTCTGATTAACACTTCTCTCTTTCTTCGACTAAACTAAAGATTTTTAAAACTTAAAGGACAATAACTGAAAAGAGTCCTCAGCATGACAAATTGAGATCTGTAGTACTGGTACCATCTGCATGATGGTCAAGGGTTACAAAGAAAATATAAAATATTCTCTAAATTCATATATTTCACCAGAGAAAGGAATAAGCTCATTATATTATATGAGATAAAATCCCTAGATTTACTGAAATAAGTTCAGATAAACAGAAATCCCATTAGTGAAATTGTGTCCATCATTGCTACGGTGTCTTATATGAAATGGCCAGTTTCTTGTCCTATAAATACCCAGAAGCAGGAGAACAATGATGCCTAATAAGAATGTTACCTCTGCACCACCATCACCTCAGCCACTGATCTGCTCCATAACTCTCACCAGCCTTTTTTCCCTGCTCCTTGACAGAGTAAAGTTGTAAGGCTTCAACTGCTGTATGATAGAAATTCTTTGATCATGAAACCAGCCAGAGCTCAGTGACATAGAATTCACTTATTCTATGGTGAGTCAGTTACTCCATGGACAAGAAACATTTATCTCAAAGAATACCTGATATTCACAATCTGTATCATCACGGTATGATGTGATGCCCAGGTAAGAAGAATGATGCTGTACATGCTATAATTTTTCTCAGATATCATATCACTTTAAGTACACTTTAGCCTCTGAATTAAATGGGAAAATACATGATTTAAGACTTTGAATGAAATATTTGATTTGGAGTGAAATAAAAGAAAATTATTTTATGATATTTTGGATAGCTAAAAATGAAATTTTTATAATATGGATTTTGTTTATAACATGGATATGATATTACAACATAATTAAAAACACCCAAAGTTAAATGAGAAGTAGAGTGAGAAGAGAAGCCAAGTGAATTGAAGTGAAGATAACAGATTTTATGATAGTTAATGTAGGCCTGATTTTTTTTTTCTAGCAAGACTGTTTTTCTGATTAATACTCTGTGTCAGATAAACTTCAGGTCAGCTTTACTGCAGATGAAAAGCTTTTTTCTTTTTTTACTTTTCTTGGAGAAAAGAATAGCCATCCCAGACATTAGCTTTCATTCAAGAATGGGAAGAAGCCATTTGTTGATAGTTCCATCAGTGTTGGGTGGCATGGCATATAAGCACAAGAATAATAGCTAGTGAAACCTTCACTGTTTTTCCTCCCATAGGAATTAGAGGTGTGTGTTACAGGTGGGACTTCTACAGCACTGCCCAAAAATACAGATCAGTCCAGGATCTGTAAAGGCCCTTTGGCTAGGTTTGAGGTTAACATCTTTGTATGTACTGTGTAAGCTTGGTGAGCAAAATAGGTGTGCCCATGTCATTTTAAAATTATTTGAATGGCCCATTCTCTGATTGGCTGCTACATAGCCACTGCTCATCATTTTTTCTTCCTTTTCCCTAGTTTAAGTCTCCTCCCGTTTGTGTGGCTTGCAGGTTTAAAAAATAGACAAGAAACCAAAACAAAACAAATAAAAAAGAAACAAGCTAGACAAACAACATTTAGACAAATGTTTGCTTTTCATAAGTTGCAAAAGAAAGGTCCCTTCCCATCTTCATTTTAATTTTTCTTCACAACTTACTGCATAAACTGCCTGCTTGCAGAGATATGATTCATAGCTGCTCACAGGACTGTCCTGAGCTTTCCCACCTTCCACTGAGTGGTTGCCAGTGTCATGGGACTGTGTGACAAGAAGCAGTAGAAGAAACACATCTGCAGGTCCCGCAGATATGGTGTCCCCATACGTAGAGCATGTACAGAATTTGCCACTCTGACTCATAACAGGATAATCGTTGTCATGAGTGAGGGTGTTGGATCTTCTTCTCATCTGCACAAGTCCCAGTGTGAAATGAATAATGCTACTGTTTCACTTTGAGGCAGCAGACCCTAAGTATGGTCCAACTGTACTGGCTACAAAAATGTTTGTCTAGATCTTGCTGGTAGAAAGAAAAAAAAAAAAAATCAGAGAAGAAAAAATCAGCCTTCATTAACAATTTTCTTCCAGTAGCTGAAAAGAAAATTAATTTTCTCTCCCTAGCCACAGGTATTGCATAGTTGGAAATAAAGACTTTAATGGTGAATGGCATTATTTTGTCCACCTGATGTGACCTCAGGGGTAGGGAGAGCAAGTGTGATGCCCTTTTATTTTGAGTTTGCTTTTACATCAAGAATAGGTTCTTAGGTGCTGCAGTCATAGATCCTGGGAAATAAAGCTAGTGATGAAGAGACCTGAAAGCCCATCTGTTACATACAGATGTCACATATTGTAAAGAGATGAGAGGCTTTGCAGGGTGTACTTTTTTGCTTTAAAATAGTGGGAGGAGTTTCTTATAATTGAGAACAGATGGTAAAAAGAAGGGAAAAGCACCCAAATCATCCCCCTTACTGTCATGCTTCAAGAAGCATGGTTTCTTTTTTTGTGTGTTTTCATGTACCTGGGTCTCTACCTGACAGTGTGTTGTCCACTGTTTAATTACAACAGATTTTTGCAGAAATTTCTTGTTTTAAGAGATGTGAGAAACTATAAATATGCTGTGTAAGGTACATGAACATGGTTGCACAGGAAGTCAGCTCTAGCACAAACTAGGCAGTGACTGATCCACTCTAAGCCAGAAAACCTTAAAAACTAGTAATGTGGTTTTTTTTAACAAAACTATATGGACTAACTATAGTCTCACAGAAGTGGCACCAGCTCAGTGCAGTGGACAATGAAAATGCAATCAAGTTTAGGAGAGAATATCTTGGGTGTTCAATCTTTTCTGGTGGAATTCTGTCCACATTGTGAAACCTCAAAAGCCACAATTTCATTTAACACATTCTTGTCATTGCACCTATGTCTGGTTTCTCAGACATTGTTGCAGAGACAGAAGAGGAACTTCTGACTGTAATCTCAGACATCCCTTCTGTTCAAACATTTGAGCTCCAGAAAAACCGATTTATCTTGTGCTACATTAGGCCCATGAGCTGTTATTCTGGAGTGGTGGAATAGGTATCTGTGTTCAGAAAATAATGCATCAGGTTGAAAGGTTGAGTGAATAGATAGGTGAGATAGTGAGCATGCAGTAATTCAGGAATGTGCAAAATTAAGACAATTATTTCTCCCTGTCCTTTTTGTCTCCCAAACTCCAATGGGGTTTGGGGCATTTTGTGGTGGTGTGGGGGAGAAGACTTGGTTGGGTTTTTTTAATCTCAGTTTTCTGCTCTTTTGAATGTAAAATAGCCAAAGCAAATCTATTCTGTCCAAGTAAAATCTGCATGCAAAAACTTGACAGTTAAGTAGTTTTCCAACAGATCAGCTGCATGACCAGACTGAGGCACACAAGCACACACACACACACAAGAGGTTACAGGTTCATGACTATATTGTACGGTTAGCTTATGGAAGGTGGGACACTGGAATGAACTATTGTCATCTGCTCTGCCATCAGTCCCACCTCCTCTAGCTGTGTTACGGGCCAAGGCACGCATGGCTCCTCATGTTTCAAGACATCCTGGTGTGCACTGGCAAGCAAAGAGAGCAGCCCATTGCAGCCATACCACAAGGAGCCGTGCTAGACTTGCTGCTGGATGTTTCCCTTTGCACTGCTTACATCAGCTGAAAATAATCATCTTTAATCCAAACAGGAAATGGTTTGCTCACACCACCACAGCCAACATGCAGGGCAGGGCGTTTCTGTTAGAACGGAGCTCAACAACAAGGTTCAAAATAGAGATAAAGGAAAAGATATGGTGCATCACCTCAGGTGCAGATATATTTGTGAAAAGAAAGCAAATTATGACACCAGTTAATCAGAAAGTCTGTCACTTGTGCAAATGTGGCAATACCCACTTCATGATCTTCTGTTCATCTGTTTTAAATCAGGTTTGAAGCTTTCCAGGCTGTGTTCTCTGCTTCTGAAAGAGTGCCCATTCTCTTGCAATATGGATTTGGAGTCAAATAGCCTTGGGGAAGACCAGTAAGTGACCATCTACAAGGCAACAAGACCTGATTAATTATTAGCAAATGACCCTTAAACTGTGTGTCTAGGAGTGGAGATGGATCCAGAAATTACTAATGTTTATCCAAGTTTCCTGAATAACCTTCAGGGGTAAATATCTGTACACTTTTCTCAGGATGCCTACAGCACACAGATTTGCCTCATACAAACATGTCCCTGTCAAGACACAGGCTGACTGGGAAAAAGAAGGTGCTAAAGTTTAGTTCCGTTCTCACTTTGGTGTGATCAGGTGCTCTGTTATTCCTGTGTGGGTATAACAATTGAAACATTCTAGAAATGTGCACATATTTTTTCAGAAACTGAGACACTTTAGTACCCTTGCAGGTAGATGTCTATCAAAATCACTAGGGTGAGGCTTTAAGATCTTTAATTACTTTTCTACTTTTTAAGTCCTCCTAAACACCTTCTGTGTATTTTAATGCCAAAGAACTTTTAAGGTTTTCTGCATCAGCTACCTCAGAATTCATGAGATCACAACTGCCTGAATATAGAAACTCCCAAGCTTTGAGGTACTAGAGAAATTTTACTTCCTCTCAAAACTATAACTGTTCTGAAAGGCCAAACATCTCTGCTTGCCCCTAGTCACCAGCAAAATAGTTAATGTCCCTTACTAAGAAACTTTTCTTCCTATTAATAAAAAACTGACTCAAACTTCCTTATGTCATGCTGTCTTGACCACATTCATTGTCAGTTATATTCCTGGAAAAAAGGATTTTCAACTGCACATTTGGAGTGGAGAGCATAACTGCAATAATTCACTGCGTCATCAAAACATTTCAGCAAACTTTAAGGACAAGCAAGGATACAGCTCTCTGTTTTGACACACTAAATTAGGGATCTCTGTTTTAGTGATCTTCATTAATTCCTTATTAAGCATGTTAAAGCATTTTCTAGTAGGAAACAATTGTCTATATTTAATTAGATTCTAACCCATTTTTTTCACTTTTTATTCTAGATTTTTGAGTCGTCTTTATCTCCAGAAATTTTGATAACAATAATCCAAAGTTAAATTTTAATAGCAAATGGATCAGTATTTCTTCTTCCAGCTCTAACATTTATATTTGCGTAGGTTTAGAGGGAAAACTGTCCTTATGTGACAGTTCTGGAATTTGTAATTTCATTACTTTTTTCCTATAAGATTTTGTCTATTCAATGTTTAAAAATCTCCTTTCTGTAATTAGGGTGAATATGCAGATCTTTGTGAGTGAATGGAAGAGAATAAAGAAAAAAGTTGAGAAGCTACTTAATAAAGCTTGAATTATGCAGACAACAACCAATTACTTGATTCAGTTTTTCCAACATTCATTTGAAATAATTCTTATTTCAGTTTTATAGGCTGGCTTGAAATTCTGTGGTCTTTGCAGACAATATGTTTGTATGTTTTTCTTGTCTATGCTTCAAGTGAATCTTATTTCTTGGAATTTTCACCCATTTTGGAAATTTTAATCCTCCTCTAATAATTCACCCTCTCCTATATCCCAGTTAAGACTTCCCCCAAAACTACTGAATCCCTGGATACAACATGATGAACATGAAACAAAGTGCAAAATGCAGGGGTTTTTTACAGTGGTAACTTTTAACTTTACAGTG
The DNA here is from genome assembly GCA_024734555.1 of Trochalopteron elliotii. Taxonomy (NCBI): domain Eukaryota; kingdom Metazoa; phylum Chordata; class Aves; order Passeriformes; family Leiothrichidae; genus Trochalopteron; species Trochalopteron elliotii. Next base: position 932,376 of record JANPWX010000050.1, read on the forward strand.
GTAAATTTATTGGTTTCCTCATTGAATAATTTCATCTAATTTAATTGCTGTTTTGTTTAATTATCAGTTGTGTGGCGTTTCATTCTAAGGAGGAATTTAGTACTAATCACATTTAATGATGAAATGTGGATATCTGGATGGCAGTGTTGATATAAGTATATTTACTAAATGTCAATGGTGCATAATTATGACTACTATAACTGAATAATATGGCAATGTGAAAATATTTTTCTTTATTTCTTGTTTTAAAGGTAGAAGCAGCAATTTTGCAATTTTGCTGTGGTTTTTTTATGATGCAAGGATGTCTTGAAAATATCACAGAAGTTTGAAGTTTAAATGATTTTTTGTATTTTAAATGGAATTTTAAATAGACAAATATAGTTACAGAGTGGCTAAGTGGTTGAAAATAGCAAATATTTTTTGTCATTTTTCCAAAAGTCAATCTCATACTTTTCTACTACATTGTCATTCCAATTACACTCTCAGAACATTTTCAAATTTTGGAAAATTTCAATCACCTTTTGAGTTAGTTTACATTAAAAATTGAGTTGAATTTTGTTAGCTTTTGATTCTATGCCACTATTCTGTACATGTGAATATTTAAAATATATATTTTTTTAAAATAGGTCTTGGAATAACCATCTTTTTAATATAGCATTTTTAAATGTTCAGCTATTCTTTTTAGTAACAGTACCATCTTAGAAAGCATGATTTTCAATGTTTATCCAGAAGTGTAAGGTCCTTACTTTAAATCCAGAACTACGCAGCATTTGGGCAAATCTCAGCTGAGCCACTAACATCTTCCGAATCAAAAAAGAAACATCCTGTAGTCACATCCCTTGTCATATTTCTTTCTGAACTCAGTGAATAACACATTTTGCTGTAGACCATTCACCCAGTGAACATCTTTGTCAGAACATCCTCTTCTTTGTATACGCACAGATTTTCTCTGAAGTGACTACGGTGTAAGTGTGGACCACTGAATGCAATGGAATTTAGAGCCCAGGAACACTTTGAAGAGGACAAGACTGAGCATTTTGTGATGCAATGAGCACAGGCACCAAAACAATACATTATCAGTGTAAGCTTTAGACATGGGTGAACCAGTTTCTTTTTCACTTTCTACACTTTCTGAGCCAGAGGTTGGTTTTGCTGGAGCAATAATGTCCTGTCCCTTCATCTCTGTGGTCAAAGGGTGCTGGAGGATGAAGACGAAGGGGTAGGTAGGTGGAATTTAATGCTGGAAGAGATGGAAAGCAATTAATTGTAAGGGAGTGAAGGATGTTGGAGAGGAGGCTTGCAGAGTCACAAAGGTACATAGCTGTGAGGAGTGAAGAGGGGAAGGGAAAAGAGACCAACCAGGATCCTGTGCTCTGGAAGATGGGAAGGGTGCTAAGGAGGGAGAAGAAGAGAAAGAAGGAAAAAGACCTTTGCTGGCACAGACACATCTCCAAAACTTCAATAGCCCTTTACAATCTGTTGGCCCATTTCAACATTTATTATATCTTTAGTCGGGTATTATAACAGAGTTAATTCCAAGGTCTCAACAGGAAGAAAACATATTCTTTTTTCTTGGTCTTTGGTATGATAGACCCCAATTTAGCCTGGATTTTGAGCAGCATGGGAACAGCTTGCCACATTTCAGAAAGAAGTACCTTCTTTCTGAGCCTATACCTGGAGCACTTACAGGAGCAAAACTTTACCCATTGAACAAAGAAGAGTTCAGGAAGAAAAAATAACTGCTAGATGACTGTGAGTGAACAATGTGTAGTCTTCCAGCTATTCTGTCTAATTTTCTGTGTAGGGATACTATTCCACCTAAACTTTTTATATTCATACCTAACTTCACAACATCCACCCATGGATTTTAAGATACAGGTGTTTATACCAGTCTGTTCAACAAAGGAATTTTCTTTGCAACGATAGATGCAGTAGCAGTTTCAGAACCCAATTTTATAAGACTGTATTCACTGATAGATGAGAAAGTGAAGTATTGAACAAGACAATCAAATAATTATAGAAGGATTGATGGATTGAGACCAAGTGAAAAGCAGAGGATAGTAATTTGAGATTCCTGTTTTCCATCCACTCATAGCAGAAGGATAAAAAGAATAAGGTAGAGATTATGTGAATGAAACAACCAAGCAAAAGCTCAGCTTACTCATATTAAACCATCTGTGATTAAAAATGAAAAAAGCCTTTTGAATAGTAAATTACATTGTAATTACTTTCAGTTCTGTGTAATTGTCTTTGTTTTTATGCTCAAAAAGGTATGTCTATTTGGATGAACAACTGGCGAACAAACTTCTTCAGGGTTTATGTTTGTTGAATCAGACGTGATTTTGCAAAAACATATCCAATAGCAATTTTAGAAATGAAGAAGATTTTCAGCCTAAAATATTTTTTACCAGAACTTTCTATTTAGTTTAGCAAATCAGTTTTAAAAAGTTTAAGTTTTAAAAATCAGGGATCTCAACTATTTGAGTTGTGCCTAGTGGAAAGCAGAGATGTTGGTTCTTTAGATTATCAGAACAGTCACAGATTTGAGGGGAAGTAAAATTTCATGAGTACCTAAGAACTTGGATGCTTGTACATTTGGGGGATTATGATTGTCTAATTCCAAAGTACCTTAGAAAGATATTTTTCAATGGAGCATGTGTGAATTGAAAATCAAGGGGACATGGAGATTAGGAACATATAAATGGCTTTTAAAAAGTCAAGCATTCACCGTGATAGATTTTTTTTTCATAAACTCTGAAAAATAATAAAAACTACATGAAACTGAAGTTAAAACTGAGATTCCATTGCATTTTCATAAATTCTCTGCCTGAATCTAGCTGAGACAAGCAGTGTCCTATCGAGTTATGACCAGTTTGGTTAATATGGCTTACTTAAAACAGGAAAACATGTGAAAGGACTTCATTTTGCCACTCTTTAATTTAACAGTGATGCCCAGTTTAGCTCTCTCAGATGTAGAAGATATTCCAGTAAAACAGGATTAGCAAAAAGAAATTAACATTTTTTTCTATTAGTACTTTGCATTTTTGGTTGGACTGAAATTAACAGCCAATCTACTTTCTAGTTGTATATGTCTGATGTTCAAAGCTTTGAAGCCAACCATATCAGTTTTAAAATTTAACAGACAGTCTCCTCATTGCATCAAGTACACCCATAAAAGAAAAAGACCTGAGAAAAAGAAAGGTCAAACTAAATAGCATTAAACTTTTTCCATCAACTTGAGGTGAAGAAGACAAAGGGCAAAGTAAGCTGGTAGAAGTAGCTTGATTCCTCTCTGAGACAGCTGTTATCAGATATGGGTCTGATAATAATTATGAGATTTATCAAAGAGCAGATTAACATCCCAACAGTCATTATTTTCATTTCATGTCCAGCTGGAAGCCTCTGGAATGCACACTGTTAATCTTTTTTCCCATTATCTCTCTCAACTCCATCCTCAAATTATTCAGACTCTATGTATGCTTTTGTGGGAAAATGCTAGCCTCATCTGTACAGCAGATGATACAGACGATTCTTCTGTGTCTTTTTTTCTTTTTTTTAACTGGTTTTATTCCAAACAAATCACAATGTTATTATCTATCATCAGCATTTGAGATAGTAGCGCAGGAAAAAGATGTATACTGTAGGTTTTGCTACTTTGTGAAGTTGAGTAATGGTGTTAAGTTCACGTTATGATGAAAATAAATGTACGTTTTCTCTTCTGCATAACTGTAAGCCCTGTGCCTCTTCCTGAAATACTGCAAAACATAACACCAAGTGTGGGCTTGACAGAGACTGTATCACTTTTCCCCTGGGCCTCAGGTGGTTGAAATGAATTTGGATTGTTTACCAGAATACAGTGTTTTTACAGTTACATCTACATTCTCAAGTACATCCCTGGTGTTGGTTGAAAGGCAATATGGATTGCCTCTCCCTCTGCTATTTTTTTCATTAGTTCTAAGTTTTACAGATAACTCTTTGTGGTCTACAATAGAAAATATTTATTGATGTAAGCCTCAAGTATCTGCTCCAAGATACCAGATATTTATTTTCTCAAAAATGACCATTATTTTTTCAATCATGGGCTGATTTGGTCTTAAGACTAAATTAAAGAAACATATGATACTATTAACAACTGGGCAGGGATCTTTTAACTTGGGACAAAAGAGTGTTAAGCCATTGTTCAAAGCTTAAAATGACTCTGCCAAAATGGCTTGTGGTCTTTCTGTTTCTGTAAAATTAATTTTATATCTGGTAAAGAGTGTGAGTTAAGTTGATTCCTTTAAAATTTAAATTAGGAGTTGCTGTGAAGCCTGAGACTTAGTTTTATGAGTGTTCACTGAGGTTTACAAACCCATTCAGCAAAACTCATGACTGGTGAGTGAAACTGTTCCCCTCAGAGCTTCAACCCACTGCTGAGACATGAAGAGCTCTATGAGGCACACAGAAGCATTTAGTGGAAATGTTGCTGGTATTAATTACTACAAGAAAACCAACTTGCATTTTTTAGGTTAGATCATAAACCCTCCAGCTGCGGAACACATCTATAGGTATCTTCCTGCTGCATTTATTTGCCTCCTAAAGTAGCACAATGCTGAGAAAATGGCAAGAATTAAAATGAACTAAAGTAATTTCTTGCATCTGGATGGCAACTGAAAGTCCAGATACGTAAAGTTGTGAGGAGTTTTTTAAAGATTCAGCTTCTGTGGTTGTTTATTCAACAGCAGTTTAGGCACCAGGCAAACTAATTGTTTCTCTCTAATGCCTTAAATTAAACTACAGACATCACTGACCTCAGGGTAAGGAAAAGACTTTTACCAAACTCACAAACTGCAGAAGTGAAAAGAATTCCTTAATGCTGCTGTGAAGGAAGCTTTATGCCAGGGTGTCACACTCAACAGGAGTTTCATGAGCAAAGGAGAAGAAAAAAAAAATACAACTCCATTGCTTCTAGTTAGTGGTTAATTCTGGTTTATTAGAATCAGGATCAAACCAAAGAGAAAAGAAGGAAAAAAAATAAATCAAGGGACAAAAAGAGAGAGAGTTATTCAAGGACCCTAAGCTTGCTAGAGATCCAGGTCTGTGCTTTGACCTCCCCTAAGCTATTTCAGCTTTTCCATCCAGCCTTTAAAGCAACACAAATGAAAAATCTCTTCATTTCCACAAAGCAAAGCTGTCTTTTTGTATCCCTCAGCTGCAGCTGATATATGTAGAAAATGATACCAGAAACCCTGCTACTCAGTGAGGGGTAGAGTTTTTTGGACTCCCCAGTGTGTCCCCATCCTCCTCCAAAAACGCAGGAGCGGCTGAGCAGGGTCTGCTGCCTTTTTGTGAGTGAAGCCGAACCTCTGCTCCAGTCAGTTTCCTGTGCAGTCTTGAAAGAGATCTGTAAAAGAAGACCCCAGGAAGGGACTTGGGACTGAATTTTTTAATTCTATAGATGCAAGATAAGGAGCTTAGATAATAGCATAACCTCCTCATTTCTGCTACCCACTTGATCTTACATAACGCTGATCCTCTCATTTAATAGTGATGAAAATTTCATCAACAAAATTTGCTTTTGCTCTGCCAAGTCATGACAACCTCAATTAGAGCTGAGCTGGAGAGGCATTTGGGTGATTACATCAGTCCAACTGGATGTCCTCTTCTCCCTGTGATGGCTCTTTCTATGCCATTCTCTGGGTATTTGATCTTTCTATCCAGATTCAGGCGGCTGAGCAGTGAGATGTAATAAAGAGTAGCTAAAACAGTTTGGAAGAATCTGCCCACAATCATGATTTTCATTCTTCATTCATTTTTTAAAGCTGTAAGTTAAATGTGTTCTAAACAACAAGGCAGTCAGATCCAATTTTGCTAGGTCTTCGTTGAAAGCTTGATAATTTTGATGAATGCAACAATGAAAATACATTATATAAGGTCTATCTTCCTCAAAAAGGTCTGTATTAATGGTCAAATGATCTTATTTTGTTTTCTTTTCTCAAATCCACTTTGAACAGCACTTCCTTAATCTTTTTCAGTGCTCAGATACTATGTTTTGGTAGTTCATTTTAGAAATTCCATTCTACAGAGCATTTAAAAATATAGAATATTTAGCTTTTAATGGACTGTGGATGCTGTTGTCTGGTAAAATGCTGACCAGAAAAGAAGAAGAATTTCACCATTTTAGATTTATTTCTTGTAAACAACTCAGAGAAATAATGTGATTTGTAATGAAAATTGTACAAAACGCTAGTTGTCAGTCAACAAGCACAGAAGTTTTAATTTCATGTTCATCTTGAAAATTGCAATTATCTTAAAAGATTGAACCTCAGGCTCAAGTAAAGGTGAAATGATGAATGAAAGATAGTGCAAGGGATAAGCTAAAGGCATTTGCTTTACGTTTCTTTGCATTATTCTTCCTTTATTTCTCCTTTTAGGCCTGCTTTCTGATGAAGATGTGACCAGGATGACCATCTTCTCTGTCATTTCCTGCACAGTAACCTTTCTTTCGTTAATAAAAAATTCAAACCAATGTGACAGAGGAGGTAACATTTGAAGGATATTTAACTTTCTATAGCTTTTGTGAAGGTTGATGGATAGCTAGGGGAAACGTACAAAACGAAATGCCTCCACTGAAGAAGAGATGGGGAGAACTCAGCTACCATACATTTCATGAGCAACAGTCAGACAGTCAAGGAAAAGGTAAAAAACAGTGAGTTCATGGAGGCATGCATGGTCATGCTGTTGCATTTATTTTGTAGTTACAATGGTACACAGATGCATTTATTGCAGATAGTGCTAAAAAATTTTCTGAATGCAGAAGATATGAATTAATGGGAAAACAGACTTGAGTAGTTCAGCTGCTCACTAAGCAGCTGTATTCCCAGCAGTGCACCTGGACATTCTTTTAAGTTGATAGGAATTGGATTTTCTTCTACCCCACCACTCAGATTTCATTTGGGTTTCTATGAGGACAAGGCCAATTTGCAAACTTGTAAACCCCAAATCTGAGTTTCTGTCCTTTCTGGGACTTGTCTTTTTCTTGACTTTGATTGTGATGCTTGAGTAGGATTTATAAGGAAATTGCAAAACCCAATTAATAAGTACTCTGTCTTACAAATCATTTGTCATTGTGGACATCTGAATGAGGAAAACAAAATCTACTTCTATAACCACATTTTCAGAAAATATTTTCCTCACACAACTCTTTTTTGGAGCTCAGATCTGTACAAATTACACAAAGTGCAGTAGAAGCTTCTAACCTCTCTTAAGCTCTGCAGCTTGATGGGCTTATATTTAGTTATCTTACATAGTTTCTTGAAATAGCCATTGACAGGGCTAGGTGACTAATTAGGTTCATTTTATCTAAGTTGGAGGCACTCCATGAAAAGCTGAAGTAATGGTTAAAGTATTTAAAGAATAGGTCTTACAGTGAAAGGTTCTAGAACTCAATCTGTTCCATTTATAAAAGAGTAAAGGGCCATTTGTTCACAACCAGTCATCCCCTTACAATGGGAAAAAAATAATAGCAAACTAATCTAAAAAAAGAAATTCAAAAATATAAAGTTATCTAAAGGCTGATCTATATAGTTAGATTATTCAGGCCATAAAGCACGGTTTTAAAGCTCTGAGATAGTCCCTTCACCAGAGATTATGAGTGAGGTACCAGATTCTGACCTCCACCCAAACCAACAGGCTTGCCTGACAGTCAGAACCCTTAAACTCCTGCAGTAAAACACTACAGGTTTAGCATCATTTTATCAACAAGCCCAGGAGTATTGTATGTCCTGAATTTAACAATGCCATTTTTTCAAGCTTTCTACAGGAATATTTTTACATTCATTTCAGCTCTACTCCTTACAAAAGATACATGGCTGTTCATCTAAAAGCTTTACTTTTACTTGCCTCTGCCCAATAGATACTGGTCTTCTGCACAATAGATACCAATTTATTTCCCTCAGTCATTTTCTCAGCTTCCAACCTAGCAATAGCAGAAGAATACTGCAATGGCCTAGGAACTTCATGCTTTGCAGGTGAACTGCTGCTACTGAAATTTAATTTCCTGTCTTCATGAACAAAAGGTATAACCCTCTTACAAACACTGGTTGGCTGAGACATAAAACCCCAAAGGTGTGTCCACCTTATAATGCATTCAGTAGGGTTATTTCAAACAATGACAACTCCAGGTCAGAAAATGAAAAAAACCCAGCCATCTGCTCTTGCTTCTGGAAATTCACCTTCAGGTGGCAAAATAAAAACTGGAATGAATATGTTTGTTGCCTACATACCTGGTGTCCTCTGAAAAGGTCTTGAGTTGATTAGTTACCCCTTCCAGACAAAATGCTTCCCTCTCATCCTAACTCCTGAGGTATTCCATTATTTAGGAATAAATGCTGCTTGGCAAAGCATGGGTCCAGCACAGAAAGAAAACAAAAAAGAACAGAAGCACCTACTTATCTTCCTGAAGCTAAATTAATCTAAGTAGTAGACTTTAAGAGCAAGGACTAGGTCATAGCTAATGTTGCTAGAGGCTTCTCCCAGTCAAAATGAGCTTGTTAGTGGAGTGAGATACTAGTTATAGGAAGCAGTTCCTAAATTTTTAGACAGCATATATTTATCTTGCCGTCATCAGGTATCCTTTTTATGACCACTCCTGACTGTACCTGCCAAAGACATGTATACGCAAGAACATTTTTGCTTCGGGTATAAACATTTTGGCCTGCAATTCCTTAAGCTTTTAGCACATACCAGCATTCCCTGAGATGATGCAGAACAGTATTGCAGTTTTTCTCCTGCCACGAGCAGGATTAGGAACGGGACACAATTTTTCCCTAAAGGTTATTAGTCATCATACAGTATGGTTTATTTTTCACTTCTCTGAAGCTGCCATCACCAGATAAGCAGAAGCAGCAGCTCCCATTTGCACTGAAATTGTGCTCTTCTGTAGTTGTACAGTAGCAAAAGCTAAAGAAAAGCTGTGCAAGGCCCATTGTGTGTGTGTGGCTGGCTTTGCCAACTCTGCCATCTCTCTTCAAACATAATATTTCCTGTTTCCCCACTAAGGGAAACCTGTGTCCTGAAGCCAACATAACCTGCAAATCAGCTTTCTTTCAGATTTGAAATCCAGGATGCAAACCAGCTTTCATTTTCAGTGTCTCTGTTATGGAGAAATATTACACTAAACTGGAGAACTGCATGGTTTTGTTGAGCAGTCGGTACTGCATTATCACTGGCAACAGAATATCCTAATGGGGAGTATCCTAACAGGGACAGAGAATCCTAACAGGGACATCCTAATGTAGAACTACAAGATTTTCTTGAGAAAAATAAGCAGACTTCTTGCTGTCCTCTACTTTTTAAGCCATCTATTTCCCTGGTAAAAAAACCAATCCATTTTATAATGCCTAACACTCTCTGACCCCAGGTCTCCTACAGATTAAAGGTCCTGTACCTGTAAAATGTGCTAAACACCACCCTTCCTTGATAAGCATCCCCAACCAGATGCATGCCAGATGTCAGGCTTTCTGTACAATAAAAAGTACCCTGACTTGCTCTGCTTTCATTCTGTTTCATGAGCAAGGGACCACAAAGAAATCTGTTTTATAGGTATGGAAGTCCAGCTGTGAGGAAGTGGCTCTCAGACTCCCAAAATGTTGTTCAGGTGGAAATGCAGCTCCCCTATACTACCAGGATAAGAAGGACTGTCCAAAGAAGAAATATTCCTGTATATTGTAGTGCTGTGGAATGTGATGAGACAGCACAGAGGGAGAATGGCACTCCCAGACACCCAGAAATGGTACAGGTGCTCATTAACACACAGAAGCCATCACTACAATTTTTAGCCTTGCAATTAGAAATGAGTCCCTATGGAAATATTTCAAAATAGAAGTGAAACTAGCTTTAGAACTATAAATAACATGTATCTTGGCAGGCCCCCGAAGAAAGATTTCTCCATTTGTTTTTCTTCTTTTTAACCTAAAGTTACAAGTATAGATACATTTTTTAACCATTTTAAGGCCCCTGAAGATCTCAGGAGACCTAATTTAAACCCTGCACAACATTATAGATCCTTCTATAGCCCATGACTTGGGAGGGTCTGACCCCAAGAGGTTCCAATGCATGGGTTTTTTTCACTCCCTAAGAAATGTTACTAAAGTTGCTCTGGTTGCACAAGTATTGTCATGCTGATGCTGTTTGATACATTTGATACATTTTCCCAAATAGTAGGTATGCATGACACACTATGGACCCTGGTGGTAAACCGTGTGTTGTCATCTCTTTCAATCCATAGCTTTTTGAGGTCAGATTTTTCTTCTGTTATATGTATCTCAAAATCTATAATAAGAAAGTCTGCATCTCATTTGAAACAATCCTGCCTTACCATCTGATGAGCAGATCAGAGAATTATCAAATGGTCTCAGTTTAAAGGGACCTGAGATTGCTGAGTTTCAAACACCCTGCCAGATGAAGATAAATTTCTGACTAAAGGAAATTTCCTTGTGTTCACATTTTGAACACTAATACTGATAACATCCTCCAGACCATCCTATTAACTGTTTGTAAAAGTTAGTATATATGTTTAAACTGGCCTTCTATAATCTGTCCATTAGCTTCTGAAAGTTACATTGTATAAAAGAGAATAGGTTCCTTTCTTAAAGTTCGACACCTATTTAAAGAAAACTGACATCTGGGTTTCTGGATGATTACAAGAATGATTTTCATTGCATCAATAAAGTAATTTTTAAAGCATAGGCTTGATAAAGTATTTTCCATTTTAAATACATGTTGGTCCAAAAGTAAATACAGAAGAATTCTATGTTTCTAATTTTCTCAGAAATATAGCTAAGGCTGCAATGTATCAGCATAAAGCTTAGAAAATGCTTAATAGTGTCATGGATTTACTGCTCTGCTTACAGTTTGGCTTCAGTCATGTACCCTTCCTCAAGGTCTTCTTCCATGAGCATTAGTGCAAAGAGCAGACATGCTCTGTTCAGCCCCAGCAAGGCTTCTGCAGAGATAAAGCTACCATTAGACATCCTAATGCACCTAGTTTAAATCACACAACCAAAAAACACAGTTCAGCACAAGTGTGTAAACTGATGTCCTTTATTAAAATACAGACATGGGAGGACTCTGGAATGGGTAAAGACTAAATTATTCTTCTTGCCAGATGAGTGATCCTTTTAAGTCTAGGTTTAAGTCTATCAGTGTAGCGATGGGAGCGAGCCGGACCTGTACAGTACCTCATCTAAAGACAGATAAATCTTCAGAGCTCTGCAGGGAGCCCAGGTGCCATGGTATATTTTATCATCACTCTATAAACCATGCTCTGCCTCCATGCCTTTATAATGAGCACAAGGACATGAAGACGAAGAGCCTTGCTGCATATGCATCATGTAAATCTATCAGTTTCATTGCTAAATTTGAGCAATTCTGCTAAGGTCAGTCCATGTAGCAGCATCTCTTTCTTTCTGTTTGTTTAAAGAGATTGAAAATTAGCTTTTTGTAGTATTTTGTGAAATGCAGTATATTCAAAAAAGTTTTTTATTGTCTACTATGTAACTTGCATTTAACACAAAAGGTATGTTCTTTTTTATTTCACTTTCTCTTTTTTTCTCTTGTTCACTTTTTTCTCTTTATTTTTTTTTCTTTTTTGACTTTCTTTTTCCCCCCTACCTGTCTCTTTCTCTCCCTCTCTATTTTGTCCTTCCTTCCTTCCTTCCTTCCTTCCTTCCTTCCTTCCTTCCTTCCTTCCTTCCTTCCACTAATAGAAAATGTTGCATACTCTGTGTGAACATAAAAATGTCTAAATACTCCTGAACCTAAATATTTCCTCAGTCTTTTCTCTCCTTTACATGTACCAACCACAAATGTGATTCCAGACTGATCACAGAGAAACAGAAAAGCAGGTTAAAAATCTGAGGCATTAACAAAAAGATACCAGGGAGGATGAGTTACCAAGTCAGTCTAATTTGAGAGGGAAACATTGTAGTGATGAAGATACTGTGCCTTTCTGAAAAGATGTGTCACACGGCCTCTCGCGTTGCCGCACTCCGCGCCCAGTGCTCTGACAACACCTTCATCTGCCACCGACAGCCCTAATGTCAAAAATTTTCTTAGACTGCATGTGGAAAGCAGTTCATAATTGGAGTCTCTATGAAACTGAAGTTAAAAAAAATAGCAAACCACGAAATGTGAAAACCTGAGAGAAACATTTTTGTCAGGATTTTTGCTGTCACTTTGTTTTTAAATCATTAATATTAACACTATGATTTGTGCGACAGAATTTACCACAGCTTTCAATTATTGCAGGCCAAAAAGCACCATTTAATTTTATAGGAGATATAACAGTTATTGATATATGCAGAGATAAATAGATGATAGATAGATAGATAGATAGATAGATGATAGATAGATAGATAGATAGATAGATAGATAGATAGATAGATAGATAGATACATACATACATACATACATACATACATACATACATACATACATCATCTCTCTTCCCCAGCTGTTAGGATTTATTTTCATTCCATACATGGAAAAAAAAGCATTCCTTTTAAAAATCTGTCATGAAAATCTTCTCATGGCTGGAGGTCCACTCTGGAGTTTCCAGTGGCTTTACTGAGAGTGCCATGGTCACACTCCAGACTGGGTGTGAAGGCGGGGCCACAGAACCAGTTTTGTGCTCGTGACTCCTACAGTCCAGTCTGGTGCCTCTGCACCTCTTTCATGAGCACGGTCAACTTTGGGTCATTGTTCAAAGAGCTGTGACACCTCCAGCATCCAGAATTTAAATATCTGCCCTAGACTCCTACATCTAAATTCAACATAGGTATGTTTCAAAATGTACACATATTTTTTAAGGTGTGTGTGAATGTTTCTTTCTATTATGGGTTTCATTTAATGAGCTAGATGAACACCAGAGGCCTCAGTAGAAAAATTCTCCTCATGGTATCAAGAAATCTTACACAGAAGCTACACTATATTTTATTATCAGACACAGGATTTTAATTTATTTTACTGTTACTCAAGTGCCCAGGGTCCCATTCTCAAGGGATTTACTTATTTATTCTAGTCAAGGATAAGCGAATGCTTTCATGATATCTTTGCCCTTTGCCTCTTCAGTTAAGTCAAAGTGTTTGCTTTCTTTTTCTCGCTTGTGTATCAGCTGAACACCTGTAAATCTCCAACACCTTAGGTATTTTTGTCCAAAACTTCCTGAAGCCTTCCTGCTGTCTCTGTTAGGAAATAACAGCTACAAGGCCACGTGGGGTAGCCATTCTGAGAGACTGGCAAGTGCTGGACATTGATGCAAGAGCAAAGCTGGCTGCAGGAAATCTGAGAACAAGGAAGTAGGCGTTTCTCACCCCAGATTTAAGCAGTCAAGCAGCTCCTTGAGTCTTGGTGGGCAGGGAGCCCTCTCACTCTGGTCCAAGCAATCCATCTCTTCAGCTGGAATGAAAGCTGGGAAGAAAGGATAGACAAGTCACAGGGGTTTGGGAGCTAGAAAAGAACAGTGTTTGGATGCCATCTGAGAGCTGAGTGGTACCAAAGCACATGACTGGAGCCCCTTTGCTTTATCTGAAGTGGCACGATGAGACAGCCTTGAAAATAAGGAATAGCTTTGAGTAGGTGACAGCCTGAGTTAAGATCCGTTTGCTGATTATAATGATCCTGTGAAGTACACCTAAAAGAGCCTTGAGTGTACTTCTTAGTTATATTGGCTCTCTGCAGTGATTATCTATTTGTCATCTGTGTCTATTTTGGAAAATTATATTTTAGTTACTGCAAGTTAGTCAGCAGCTTGCACAATAAACAGCTAGTCACAATGAGAGTGTCAGGCTCCTACTGGGTCCAGCTACAGAGATGTTTCCACCAACAGGATTTACAAATGAAGTACACAAAATGCCAGCCTCTTAAACACAGAGCTGTGGTAAGGCTGTTCGGCTCAGCAGCAGTGGGAGGAATTGCTTGGAAAAGGCTCGTCAGAGAGTCAAACTGAACTGGGCTTTTCTCACAACAGTTTGAATTCACTAAATCTGGGGGAAGCAGGATCACCGGTTCAGGAACATGAAGGATTAGCTTTGCATCACACAGCTCAAGGGAAAGATGACAGCAAAATGTCAGGGAGATGGAAATTCGACCCAGCACTGTTTCCAGGGAAGGCAAGGCCTGTATTGCTGCTCCATGTGTTCCCAGTACCTAACACCAACACAGTTTTAATCCATGAAACACTCTTTTCTGAATAGCTGCGGTAAAAATGAAGCACCATGATCTAGTCCGGAAAAATATATCGATAAAATACCTGCAATTTTATAGTTATCTGCATGTTTGGGCCTGCTCTGGAAGTGATACATCTGCACAAGAAGCCAGTGCCACCAGTTTAAGGAGGAAGCACTTTTCCAAGGACTATGAGTGAGAGGGGACAGAAGGCTGTTCATGGATGTGGTTGCATCTTTTGGACCAAGCAGAAGAATGCTCCTAAAAATGAGTGACACTAAGTAATTTTCAAGCAGTCATTTTGTTATTTAATATCCCTCAAAAATGCAAGGTCTTTCTTATAGATTTTGTCTGTGCCACATCCTGTTAATAGCACAATCTCATTACCACAATGGTAACAGTCACTTGATGCTCATTTAACAGAAATCTTTCAAAACAACAGTATTGCTTTTTCACAGTTGGCTCCATATGATGCAGGTTAGCAGCTTCTTAACTCTGCTTTCATAGCATAATTACATAATTTAGAATTAGGCAGTCATGTTGACCTTTAAATAGAAACAAACATTCAATTTAGATAGTTGCTTTGTCATTAGCAAACAGTGAGCAGCTGAGAACATTTTTGCCATTGGCTAACAATGTCTTCGTGAACGTGTTCAAGTCCAGCCAAAGTGCAACATCTGTATTAATTATGCCTGTCCTTTGATTTGGGTCTGGATTCTCATCAGTCATCACAACAGTTAAGGTTCAGTCTCACCCTCTTGAAAGAAGTAGCTTTCATCCTATTATCAGAGGCAGATTCAGCATGTTTACAAAAGTAATAATTCTGACACACAGAAGATGAAGGAATAAATTCTGTCCTGGAATCTCATCATTTCTTACTGCTACAGTTTGTACATATGGAGAGTGGTAAATCTGAGCCTCGAACATTCTTTCTTTTAATATTTTATCTCAAAACTTTTCCACAGGCAGAAATCATTCTGACCACCAAGAAAGTTGCCCCACATCTGGGATAGGATTCAGCAGCTGTTTGCATTTTTGTGCTTAGCTACCTGGCTGCACCCTCTTGGAAATGAGAAGGTTGTGCTGGGGTAACAGAAAGTGAAATGTTGCCTGTAGCTTTTAGCTGCTCCAATCTTCAGCACATATATCCCACACACAGTGGTTTGAGAAAAACAGGAAGAAGCAAGATAAGCCAAAGCCCCAGTGACTACAAAATATACCTTGCTAAGTCCCTAACTGATACTGCTTCTTATCAGATGAAATGCCTTAGTATTAATTCCTTTTAATTAAATTCATGTTTGATTCTCCAGTGATCTTTAGTGCATATTTACAGTCACTCTTCACTGCAGTATCATGTACTCTAAGTTACAGAACTGTTCAGACTATTTAGGTGAGCACTGAAATATGTTACAAAAACATGGATAAGGTTTATATCTCTTTTACAAAGACACACAAACACAGAATCACAGAACCTTTAGACTTGGAAGGGACCTCCAGAGATCATCTAGTCCAACCCCTTTGCCAAGGCAGGGTCACCTAGAGCATGTTACACAGGAACACATCCAAAGAGTCTCCAGAGAGGGAGACTTCACGACCTCCCTGGGCACCTGTTCCAGTGTTCAGCCACCCTCAACATATAGAAGTTCTTCCTCATGTTAATGTGAAATTTCCTGAGTTTCAGTTTATGGCCATAGGTCCTTGTCCTGTCTCTGGGCACCACAGAAAATATTTGTGCACACACAAACACATCAGCAGCATAAATGATACAAGAGTAGACACTGAGTAGATTTACTGACTGCTAATTTTACTCTCTCAGGACACTTTCTTCCTTTTATAGTGTTTAATGTGCTCTTTTATGGATGAGGTCAAATTGTATAATAGTCTGCTGATAAATTGTAAGGTGCCTGTGGGGCAGACAATCTTTACTAATAATTATCAACTTTTGACACATAGAAAACATTAATAAAAGACCACGAATCTAAGGAACAACATGAAAATGCTGAAAAAGCCATAGTAAAGGCTAAGACACACACAAAATATTGAATACATTTTTAAAATTTAAAATTTCATGCAGTAAGTTTTTATGAAACTTTGCCTCTTTCTTTTTGTCTTCCAGTCAAAATATATATTTTTACACTGCTTTAAAAGAAAAATATGATGAGAAGATACAGGAAAGTTGCTTGAAGTTGTGTCTGATACCTGCCTCCAATGAATGAAAATATTATATTTCTATTAATACACAATCTTTTATACTGAGAAGAAGCAATGAATAATAATAAAAAAATGCTGTCTAAAATTAAAATATGTGTAAAAATGTAATAACAATAAGTTTGGTTCCTTAAGCAGGTGAGTAGTAAAATTAGCATTTTATTCACCCTTGCCTTAGGAAGGTACAGTCTGTTTATCAGATAGGCTCAGTCCTGACAAACTCTCAGAGAACTACCACTTCTAGGCCAGCCTTTCTCAATATACCAGTTCCTGCTACAAGTAGAAAAGTCCTGTTATATGTTATTACACATAACAGAACAGAAATAAATATGTGTTCCTGAACAGATATATGATAAACCAAGGAATCACAATTCTAAAAGCCTTAACAATGAGTCATTGTTACATAGAAAAGTTAATCATGGTTAAGAGCTATTATCCTGCGGCCAGAAGACCATATTTATCCCCATCATTTGTGGCTGGTTTTGAAAGGGACTCTATGATAGGCTTGGCTAAAGCCTTATCATCATGGTTTGTGGTCAGACGGACCAGCTGAAGAACCAAGCAGAATGTATTTACATACTCAAAAGCAATTTCTGGTGAGATTTCCTCGAAAACAACAGTTAAACTAGCTATTAAACAAGCAAATAGTTTCTAAGGTTAAAACCAATATTTGTGAAAATAACACCATCCTTGTTTGGGGATAGAAACAATCTGGATGAAATATGAAAGAGATGGGAATATAATCCAACTCCGTTACTCCCTAGCATACCATCAGTTCCTGTGGCAAAGGAATAAATTAAAAATAGAAAAATGGAAATGTCCAGTCAACCATTAGACTTACAGACTGTACTTTCTTTTGGCCAAAATAGTGGAAAATGCCAGTTCACAAAACTCTGAACTTCTCAGTAATTTTTCAAGTTTAGTGGACATTTCATAAAAAAAAAAAAAAAAAAAAAAAAAAAAAAAAAAAAAAAAAAAAAGCTTTTCAAGATCAAATACGAAACTGTAAAACCCATCCTACAAAAATGTAGAAATTAAATATTTCACCTTGTGTATTGGATACATGGTTATGAATTCCAAATCAAACAACTCATATACTCTTCTGCTGAGGATCTTTTATATCTTGAGTACGTGATATATGTAGTGATTCTTCATTATTACAGATACAGATAGAAGGTGAAATTATTATCCTGAAAAACACCTCAAACATTTTGAGATTTTGTTCTGATGAAGTAGAAAAACAAATTAAATTTTGCCAACTTGAGATTCCAGTTTTCTATCTTTAGCATATATGTCCCAGAAGAGATTTGTATTAAGGTTAACTTAGTCCCTTTGAGGAGCCTGTCCACATAAAGAAGGGTAGTTTGCTTTCTCTCTGTGGAAGGAATCAGGTCTGCATATTAAAACCTGAAATTCAGCTTTCTGCAGGAATTTTTCATCTGTGGTAACTCTTATCTAGCTGGATGTTTTAATTTAGTTTGAGCTCTTAAATTTGCTTGACTCATATCTAGGTGAATACATACTGCAAAATAAATAAATATATAAATAAATTAATCTTGTCATCCTGGCTTAGTGTTGTTTAATTTATCAGATGAATTTTCTCTCTGTACGAATGTGCTGGAGGTCCAGATTTTTGAGAAATCAAGGCAATTTCTACCTGTGAGAAAATTAGCTCGTACATTTTAGATACCACTGAGGCTCATTCTGGGGAATTTCTGGCCTAAATCAAGGCCCCCTGTAAGTCCATCAAAACAAACTGAAGCAGATCTATTTGAACGCTTGTGCTCAGCACAGGGCAGTCAAAGTGGTTTCAGGCAGAAGTGTATTCCCAGGGGCCAGAGCAGTTAAAAGAAACCAAGCCTTGCTGCCAGCATGCCCCAGTTGGCTGATTAGCAAGCACATAGTCTGCTTTTGTACTCCTACCATTTCATCTCAGTGTGTTTTCTAGGGTGCTGGTTAGTGTTTACCTGTACACTGTGACACTTGGAAAGCATTTCTTTAGCAAGGAGAGAATTGTCTATAAATCCCAGCTAAACAGTAGACTAAGAGATTGCTGATAATCACCTTACAAATTATTTAAGGGATTCCTAGGATCAAGTTTAAAAATTCAAAGAGTAGTGACACTATATGTGTTTCACATGGACAGATGCAGTTTGGCATAATAATGCAGCTTTGAAAATTTCTCTTTGCTTGACAGAATTTATACAACTCTGTAAGTATTATGATTTTTATTTACAGGACACAGTGGGCACATATGGTATATTCATATATGTCTGTGAACGAGTACAGCATGCCCATGCCTCATTGAAATTGCATTCTGTGAAGGAGAGAGAGCTTTTTGTTCCAGCCTTGTTTAAGGGCTGGCATGTAGCAGGAGCACTCTAGGAGAAGCCCCAGAAGAACAGTGATGGGACAGCGAGTCAGAGAATTCCCATCTCTCCTCAGTCTCCTAAGGGAGTAATTTGTTTTAGTACCTTACTGATTGCAGCTAATTCACCTCCTCCACCCACTTCCCACCACCATATCTGCCTGCCCAGTGTGCAGATATCAGAGGACTGGGCTTCCAGTCTGTTCCCAGTGCCTGTTTCTTACCTGTGGATTTCTCATATACATTCCTGTCATCCCCTATGGTAAATAACAGCAAACGATGGTGAGGAGGCTACCAGTAGAACCAGATGAGAAAATGGAGATATTAATGGCAGGAAAGGACATATTTTGCATTTAAAAAAATCAGCATTCTGAATGCTCATGCCAGCTCAAGAGACAGCTCTCACAGGGGGCATCCTTCCATGTAAGGAAAGGAATGTCCCTAATGAAGTGTCCTTATACCAATTTTACAGATGCAGTTCAGTTGTCTGGACTTTCAAGAAGCCTCAGGTTATATGCAAAAAATAAATAGTTTTTTTCATCCTCTCCTTGGTTGGAAAGGCAGGTACCATGGTTGTAAATTGGAGGTGTGGTAAATGCTGTCTTATTGTCCTTGATAGGTCACATTTCAAAAAGCTGCCCAAGGATGCAAAAAGAAAGTCAAATCTACAGATAATATTAGGTCCAGGAATCCCTTGCTCCCAATCCCCCTAATATTAACTATTACCTAATACTCCCTCTTGTGTTCATTCATATGTTGCTTATGGCTATGTAGGAGGGATGCTCTTCCACTATATATTTTAAATATTTGTGTTTTAATATAATCATAGGGGGTCAGTTAGCTATTAGATAGAGTAAAATTACCCACCCCTAAACCCTTTGGTTAACTTTATAATCATGAGAAAGTCAGTATCAGGGGTAGTTCCCTACTTCTAAGCACAGCTGAGGAGACAAGTCATACACTGTATTGACTCAGGGTTCAATATAGGGATGGTGTCCAAAACTTGAAAATATATGAATGACAGCACAGGAAGGGAATACTGTTTGAAAGGCTGACTTCCATTCTTTAAATTAGCACAGTAAAGGCTATGAAAGAGAAAGAGAATCCAGTATTTTAGGAAATTATTTATGAAATGTAGATGGGCCTTCAATTGGGAATAGGGCTGGGCAAAATGTTAGTGGTTCTTTGTTCTTGCAGCTGGCCTGTCGAATTACACAGAGCCAGCACAGTAAATAATACTACTATTGTCTGCCTGTGTCAGAGACAGACAGAAGGTACATTTGGACTTGGTCCAAACACCACAAGGGCCACTCATAGCCACAGTGTCCAATTACTGCTTGCTTGACTATAAAATGCACTTTTTTTGCAGAGCTAATTCAAGAATGGCAGCTTTTAATGGGGTTTGTATTAAAAGGGGACTGCTGCTCTGGCTTTTGCCTGAAGAAAAAGTTCTACTCTGTACAGGAAGCAACAAACACATAGCAGTGAAAATAATCAGAGTGTGATAACATTAGCACAGCAATAACAACAGTGATAGCAAAGTCAATGCTTTGCAAAGGAAAAAGAGATCAAGCCCTTCTGGAAATAGCCCTGTGCAAAACATGCAAAAAACCAACTAGATTATCTCAAATGATGTAACAAGTACATCCACTCAGTCTCTGCAGATGTGCACATATTGCAAAACTTTTCTCAGTCTTTCAAAGAATCATTGACCACCATTTTCCCACTCTGCACAGATACTTATCTTAAATTTCAGTGGCACTAATTTTCACACTTACTGTCAAATGTTTTGGAGAGCAGCAAACTCTATGATCCTTCTTGCAAATGGTCAAAATTTGGTTTTATTAGAAACTGCTTTTTTTTTTTAAAAAAAAGTGTTTATAGAAGATTATTCATACAGAAGGAAGATCCCATGGGATTAGGGATGCAGAAGCTCTCCCCTCTACAGTAAGTGCATATCAGGGCTTTCAGGGCTTTGATTTTCTTTGCTTATCTATTAGCTAGAGATAAATTTAGGTCTCCTGTTTAGAGCAATCTGCCTACAGTGCACAAGAGATCAGTAGTTGTCAATGATCTATGAAGACTTACTGTGTTTCTCTCCTCTGCCATGCTGACAAGGTGTTAATTTCTTTCTTGGAATAGCAAGCAAAAAAGCCCCAGCAAACTGATAAATTTAGGCGAAACTCATACAAGGACCACATCGCTTTTTAAGGCTTCCTGCTACCACCATTCCATCATAGAAGATTTATAAGTCTTGCATAACAATAATCAATAATAGAACATGTCTATTCTCTAACTTTAAAATCTTGTTCTGTTCTGCAGTTTTTATACACACACATGCACACACTATGAGTGTTCACAAAAGTATTTGTAGTCACAGTTGTAGAAGGGTTTAAAAAAATGTGCCACAGGTACAGGAACACTATCAATCAAATGTTAAAGCCTTCATAAGGTCTATGTAGGTGAGTTCATTCTCGTTTTTCATCTTTGGATGTCTTGCAGAGTGCTTCGTTTGGAGAAAGACCTAAAAGCCACGTTGGGTAACTAGAAGGGATAAAAGGGTAAACCTGTCTGTTCATATTTGCCAGCCTTCAACATGGAGAACACAGCAAGCATTCTGTCAAGGAAAATGAGAATATTCTTTTTTGCTTCTTTGAATCCTCAAAAGATGCATCTTCTTTGTAACAGAAAAGAAGTATCTCAATACTTAAGTCAAAATAGCAAACTTTTCAAAGGCCGGAAACTTGAAGCTGATCATGCGACTTATGAATTGCATGCTGTAGGATTGTTTGATATGGCATAAAACAGAGAGAACCTGAAAAATTTTGTCTTCAAAATGATGGATATGGACAGTCATTTTCCACAAAGCAACCTTCAATTATTAACAGCAGGACTTGAGCTCAGCAGAGTAAAAAAAAGTCTTCCCACTATCTGGAGTGAAGCTCCCTCCAACAGTCATGGTTGATTCTCTTATCTTGTACAGAGACATTAATTCTTCTCCACCACACATAAAACTAGTCACATAGAGAGAACTCTTCACCTACAGAGGAATATTCACATACACACTGTTAAAGTCGGGTTAAGGATGTCACTTACCCAGACACACACAAAAAAAAAGAGAAATATTCAGTGTTAAAGCACCTGCTTGTTCCTTAATTCATGCTTTTGCAGGAAAACATATTGGTCTGTGGGTTACATAAGCTAACATATAACACCAAGACATTTGTGATGCTGTGAGTGAGTACAAAGACTAAGGATAGTATCCCCATAAATGAGGCTAAAGGAATTACTCTCATGCAACTATCTGAAAATTCAGCCTTCAGGATTACATAAGAAATTATTTTGTCCTCATATTTCATGATTTATGGGTTTAAGAAATAAGAGAGGATATTTTGTGTAAACTTTCTTCATTAAAACCCAAGTGAAGCTCATTTTCTTTTTAGGATGTAATATTCAACAATTCCTGTGTATGGACTTTCTGGTAATGTAAATGTCACTCACTATGTACCAAGTCCATGTTCTGTAATGTCAAGGACTATGGTACCATAGGGGCTGCTTAGTATGCAAATTATTGACACAACAGAACATAGCAACTCTTTTGAAATCATTATGTTTTATTGTGTCAGGGTCTCATTGAGGACTTTAATCTAAGGATTCTTGAGAAGATAAAATCTAATAGTTCCTCTGGAGCTATAAACTTCTCTGATGTCATAGGCTATTTGGACACTCCTTATTACAGTATGAGGATTATTAATACACTGGTTATAATGATTTTGTGACTCCTTTGTGGTCTGTTGTGACTATCTAGAATTTTATAAGGTTGGTCCATCACCATGGCATCTCCACCACAAAAAGTTGTCATCCTTTTTGTTCCTTTCTGCCATCCTCTGTGCAACAATATACCAACTAATTGCTGGCCTTTGGAGGGAAAAACAAAGAAAAAAACAACCCACAACACATTGTAAATGCAGAATCTAGGGTTTTGAAGCACTTTACAAGAATTTGAGTCAGACAGCCTTACTTTGCATTTAGTTTGGAGAAATTGTGGAGCCAAACATATTTCATCTGGTGGTCTCAGTGGAAATTTTCTCAGTATAACACTCTTCACAGGCAATGAAATTTCACTCCCTATTTTTTTTTTTATGGGAATTACTTGCAGTATTGTCCAGGTGTTCCATGTCTGTGCATGTCAACATGAGTGTTTTACTACTATTAGCTGCAAGTTTCCTTCCAGAGCAGACATTGAAAAGATGAATAAATAAAAAAGAAAACCAAATACAGCAATTTGCATTTTAGACCGATGATATGCCTTGAAACCCGAAGCTCTGAACTCTGTTCCATCTCATAAGCTCCAGGAGTCCTTGCTGCATTTCCCTAGTGAATCTGGAATTTGCATAGCTATGGACTCACAACCCTTGGCTTACCCTATCCTAAATCTCTTTGGGACTGATACTCAGCTGAGAGCCAGGATTACTAGGATTTAAATATATATCAAATGCAAGAGTGGGGAGGTGCAGGAATTTCTACAGCAGCTACATAAGGCAAGCCTCCACGATGTGTGACAACAGTCCCTGCCATTTCTCAGCTGGAGAGATATAGGGCAGGATTTTTTCATTACTCCTTACGTGGACCCTTATGCCCATAAAGCTCCTTTTTATCTTTCTCATTATTGTTGTACCTTACTCAGCATATGCTGTGAAATTGTGTAATTTTTAAATTTAATTTCTATAGAGTATCTGCTCTAATTTATGCTGATTTTTTACTGTTTTACCCAAGATACCACCTGAAAACAAACAGATATTATTCAATTTTATTTACATACTTCAGGGCAAGACCCTTTTTCTTTACAAGAGCAGACAATCAGAGGCAGTACTGGTCAGCAGGACAAGAGATGGTCAGAACCCCATTAGCAGCTTCCTTGGCTGCATCTTTTTGGTAATTATAGAAAATGCCTTTCAAGAAAGAACTTGAAACAGGACAATGTGAACTCCAGAAACACATCAACCGGGTAGCAAGGTTTTGTGTTCAAGTTAAACTAATGACTGATGGAGGTGACACTCTAACATAGATAATACATTATCTATATATATATATATATAATATCCCAAAAGAAAAACCCAGGAAGTAGAGGAAACTGTACGTCTTTGAGGGTAATGAGAAACACTGAATGCAAAGAAAGTGTTTGGAAGAATCCAAAGAAAGAGGGAACATGGTCAGTGTATTAGTCTCAAAGATAATCTCTGAGGAGCATTTTAGGTAGGTGTTACTCATGCAAGATTTAATCTGTCAAAGCCAGAGACGTGTGTCCAGAGACAGGAGTGCAAAACAATAGGAACAGGAATGAGTTTCATGGTGTGAAGAGCAAGGAGAGGATATAATCTGAGGACGTTATGCAACAAGTGTTTGCAAGATTTGAAACATACAGCTAAGGAGGTTGTGTTCACTTTTCTCTGTATCAGCCCTTTGTGAAATGCAGAGAGATTGGAGAATGAGCTAAACTGAGCCCTTTCTGCAAATCCAGCAGTTAAAACATGGTACTACTGAGACTTCAAGGAGAGAGTTACAGCTTCTCAGAAATTAATGTGCATTTTTTAGAAAGCCAGGAGTGTGGGTATCTGCTGTGATTTCAAACTTAAGACAATTCTCAGCTGAAGGCTGATGTAGAACTGCAAACTTCTGTATCATCAATGTTCAATAGGAACTGTCAGTGTTTTCTGTAAACATTTGTCAACATAGTCCCTAAACTGTATTGACTTATATCCACCTGAATGTGCATAGTGCACACTGAAAAACATTAGGAAATTAGTGTTCAGTTATATAGTAGACTGAAAAAAGGTTGTATTTTAAAGAAAATTAGTAAAATCCTTTCAAAAATTTTTCAAGCCATTTAGCAGCAGTCAAAGTGGTGTGTATTTGGCAATCTTCCAGAGCAGCAGCATGCACACACTGCATGTGGTTCAGTGTCTCTGTAATCCTTATTTAATTTGCTAAGGTCAACAGATAGATTTGTTCTCTTAGAAGACTCAACATATATGCATATATATTTAGGTTATTTATATGTCCTATATGCCTGCTTCAAAGCTCTCTGTTTTCTATGTATTGCTAAATAGATATTGCATCAATGAAGTAAAAGGCCAGTTTTACCTGTCTTTTTTTTGTCAGAGAAGAAACTGTCCTTTTGAACAGTTCTGCATAAGCTCAGATTCTGCCTGGTTGTTCTTGTTTGTTGCCACAGACAACTTCAGAACCAGGACAATTAAAAACTTATCTTGCTTTCATGGCCAGCTCCTGATAAGCAGGTTCAGCATTTTTTCATACTGCTTCATTTTAGGTTGTGTTGACACTTTGCTACTTTGTTTTTCGTTGTTGAAATATGCAACTTCTTTTCCAGACTGACAGATTCAGTCAGTGATAATCCTCTTTTTTCTTATTTTATTTCGAAAAAAGTTTAGCTGGATGATCAACGTCTGTTTTCTCTCAACTAGTGCTTATTTTGATTAAAAGTATATTTCAATGGTAGGTCAAAAACTAAGATCAGACCCTTGACTACCAAGTTCATTAAGGAATTCAAATAAGGTTGTAGAAGTGGAGTGGAGTGGAGTGGAGTGGAGTGGAGTGGAGTGGAGTGGAGTGGAGTGGAGTGGAGTGGAGTGGAGTGGAGTGGAGTGGAGAGGAGAGGAGAGGAGAGGAGAGGAGAGGA